>JAWRVZ010000200.1:770000-1100000 GCA_037043235.1 Rhodeus uyekii
CAATAATGGGGAAACACCTTGTGTATCTGGGACATGAATTTACATTTGACGAAAAAGTGATGACAACAAAAACCTTATAAAATGATCATTTCAGAGCATCACTGCACACCACTGTACTGTAGCTACTGCGTTTCAGTAACTTGCTGAATTAGTTTGCTGCAGTTCTGTTTCTGAATAGGTTAATGTACTTCACTACAGCTCTTAGATCTCAGGAATTTGCCATAGTTCTGTAGCTCTGCAGTGTAATGTACCGTACTTGGTAGCTCTGTATGTTACTTTGATTTTTTTTCTTAATAGTTTAGTTTAATGCAGTTCTACCGTAAATTAGACCATAGATTTGTTTACTGTAGTTCAGTGGTTTAATTTACTGTATATTTATGTTATTCTGTAGTTTATTTTACTGTATAGTTATGCTGTTCTGTAGTTTAATTTACTGTAGTTAAGATGTTCTGTAGTTTAATTTACTGTAGTTATGTTGTTTTGTAGTTTAGTTGACTGTATAGTTATATTATTCTGTAGTTTAGTTGACTGTAGTTATGTTATTCTGTAGTTTAATTGGCTGTAGTTGTGTTGTTATGTAGTTTAATTTACTGTAGTTATGTTGTTATGTAGTTTAGTTTACTGTAGTTATTTTGTTATGTAGTTTAGTTTACTGTAGTTATGCTGTTCTGTAGTTTAATTTGCTGTAGTTATGTTATTCTGTAGTTTAACTTGCTGTAGTTGTGTTATTCTGTAGTTTCATTTGCTGAAGTTTACTGTTATTATGTTCTCTCTCTCTCTCAGTGCCAGCAGGAGTATGGAACCTCTCGCTAGCTGACAGTGGGACTGAGGATCTGCTTGTAACATGGGTTTCTCCTCCCGGTGATGTTGATCATTATGAGGTTCAGCTGCTCTTTAATGACATGAAGGTGTTTCCACCCATCACACTGACCAGCAGCACTAGCAGATACCTGCTCTCATCCCTCACTCCTGGAAGACTCTACAAAATTTTGGTGTCCACCTTCAGCGGACCAAATCTTAGTGTGCAATTTATCAAAGGCAGAACAGGTACATCTCACTGTTGCACATGGATATTGGAGAAATATAGTAGTATAACAGTTGAAAATGTGATTTGTTTCACTGTAGTTATGTTACATTTTAAAGGTTGTGCTGTTATCTTTATGTTTCAGTTCCCAGTAAAGTAAAGAACATTCATATCAGTAATGACGGTCAGAGCAGCAGTCTGAGAGTGAACTGGACACCTGGGCAGGGGGATGTGGACCGGTACACCGTGTCCCTCTCTAAAATGGGCGTCCTGGCTGAAGAGAGATCAGTCCCTAAACATGTGAATGAGATGAGTTTCCAGGGTCTGCTGCCAGGACAGCAGTACATGATAACCGTTACATCAATCAGCGGATCTCTGACCAATAACAGCACAGAAACAGGACAAACAGGTGAAATAACATTTTATTTTTCCATGGGTGTCTTTTATCGTATTGCTGCTGTTTTATAAAAGTAATAATCAGGCCTTAATTTTTTTTAAGCCTTTACACACATGCCTGACAACGACATGATAAAATCAGCCTGGAATGAAATGTCAATATTTCAATTATTCTGTAAATATTCAGTTTAAGCCTACTTAAACCTATTTCAGTTGCTCTGTAACTCATTTCCTCAAACTCCTCTTGAAACCCTGCAGTTCCCTCCTCGGTGACGGCTCTACAGGTGGAGAACCAGCGCAGCATGTCCAGTCTGTTTGTGTCGTGGCAGGCGGGTCGAGGAGTGTATGACAGCTATCGGCTGCAGCTTCTGGATGAGAGAGGAACTCTGGTGTCTAACAGCTCTCATACTGCAGAAACCAGTCAACATTATTTCAGACAGCTCACCCCGGGGAAAAAATACAGTGTCCTGATACAGACCATCAGCGGAGAAATCAGCAGTAAAGATGTCATTGCCGAGGGCAGAACCTGTGAGCAGATTGTCTTTCTCTTAGTTCTAACATGATAAAACTTGTTCTAGTTTCTGAAAATGTGTTTGTTGTAGGTCCTGCATCTGTTAATAACCTGTCCATCTCAAGCAACACAACCACAAGCCTGTCGTTCCGCTGGGCTCCACCGGATGGGGACTTTGATGGATTTGATGTTTTTCTGTATAATAGAGATGAAAGCTTGCATGATCAGAAACTAGGAATGGTGATCATGCAGGATTGTTCTTTCCATAACCTTCGACCTGGGACGCTGTACAAGGTGGTTGTTCTGACCCGCAGTGGAGATCAGACCAACAACACATCCATCTGGGCCCGGACAGGTGAACAACACACTCAAATTTGCCTTTTTTGTGTAGTTATATTAATCAGTGCAATCATATATTAATAATTATAATATTTTGTTCACATCTGACCATGAAAGGCAAGAAAAAAAATATTGTAAAGCCTCAATTACCTACTGTAATCAGTGGCTTGGTTAACTATGTTTTGTAGTTCCTGCAGCTGTGACGTTCTTACGTGCTGACAGCAGAAGAAGCTCTGAGAGTCTGTGGTTGAGCTGGAAACAGGCCGGGGGGGAAGTGAGCAGCTACACCCTTCTGATCCTCAACCCCAATGGGACTCAACAAGCTCAGCAGAGTTTGGGCCCGGAGAGCAGGAGTCATATGTTTCAGAGCCTGGTGTCTGGACGACTCTACCAGGCAGTTGTCCTTACACACAGTGGAGAGCTCTCTAACATGGCAACTACTAACGGCAGGACAGGTAAGAGATTTTAAAAGACCTGAAGATGGGTCGTTGGTACAGTTTCCTTCATCATAACATCAGAATCAGCACTTTTTAATTGTAGTACTGATTCCTTTGATGGCTTTGATGTCTTGTAGACCCTAAGCCTCCGGTCTCGTTCTCCTTTGGAGAAATCACTAACACCTCCCTGGAGATGACCTGGAGTGGTCCAGAAAACACTGATTATGATGACTTTGACCTTCAGTGGAGCCCCAGGGACCATCTGTCTGTGTTCAACCCCTACCACAGCGCCACATCCGGCAACCGTATCCTTAAAGGGATGTACCCCGGCCGCCAGTACAACATCAGCCTGCGTTCGGTCAGTGGTGCTGGGACCAACAACCCAACCTACAGCCTTCCCATCTACAGGAGCATCAGGACAAGTCAGTGACACATGTTTATAAGAACAAGTTTATCAGTCATCTCTGCTGGAATCAACATGTCCCAGACAGATTTTTAAAAGTCTGCATGAAAGGGAAGTTGTGCTAGACCTTTCTTCCCTATTGTGATGTATATCTTGGGTGAAACGATTTCTGGCACAAGAAGCAGGATGGAGCTTGATTCGGTCCATGGGGAATTGATTGGGTGGTTTGCTATTGGCAGGTTGTTTACAGCTATCTGTCTGTAGGATGACATGTATCTAAAGCTTAATAGTACTGTTATAAACCTCTTAATTGTAGGTAAAGGACTAGTTCTTGTAACTAGTGAACTGTATTTTTCCCCTGTTTTCAGAGCCCGGGCGTGTTCAGGGTCTGCACTGCCGTCCTCAGAACTCCACAGCCATTTCCTGCTCCTGGAACTCACCGGAAGCTGACTTTGACTCGTACACCATCGAGTGCTCGAGAAAAGACTCTCAGAGAATGGTGTACTCACGGCGCACGGTCAAAGAGACTACCGTCTATCTGATCAAAGATCTAGAGCCTCATAAACAGTACATGGTGTCTGTCAAAGTCATCTCTGACAGCATGACCAGTGAAGCGGTCGTGGAACATGTGGTCACGATGATAGACCGTGAGTTATGGCTTTTCATTTGATAGAAACGATCACTTCTGATGGTAATGTTTCCTGAAAAGGCTTGTTGTTGCTTCTCAGGTCCACCCCTGCCCTTGACTCGAGTTGATGAGAGAAACGTTCAAATCACCAAGTCAACCATATTCTTCCAATTCAACTGCAGCTGGTTCAGTGATATCAACGGCGCTGTGAAATTCTTCACCATCATCGTAACCGAATCTGATGGTGAGAGACATTTTTCTTTATCATTTTGCGTTATGAACAGATACCTAATCCAGATGGTCTTCTTTTCTTATGCAACCAAAGTAATGCAATGATCCCTTTCTTTGTTTGGATCCAGACAGTGAAAACCAGCAGCCATACCAACACCATCCTCTTCCCTCGTACCTGGACTACAGATCCAACACCTCCGTCAAAGTGTATCAGACCAGTTACTTCCACAGCCACTGTGACGAGAGCCAGAGCACAACGCAGGAGTTCGAGATTCATCTGGGATCGGGCATGGAGAGTCTTGGAGGACGCTGTGATCAGATTGATGCATCTCAGGATCAACCGATCTTCTGCGATGGGCCACTGAAACCCAGGACATCATACAGGTGATAGGCAGTCAGTAGCCTGTGCTGTTGGTTGTTAGTATGGTCATTTTACAAGACCGATGAGTCCAAATCTTGACCCACATATTAGGAGATCGGTCATGTTCAAAAGATAAAACCTACCTTCCCCTCACACATATGACTCTTGTAAGTGTCACATATGTGAAGGGTAAATGCTTGCCAATCACTCTAATATGTCTGTCCGTTTGTGTTGTGATTTCCAGACTCAGCATTCGAGCGTTTACAAAACTTTTTGATGGGGATCATGACGAGTTTCTCTCTCCGCTCTACACTGATACGTACCTTTCCAAGCCCTTCATGACAGACGCAGGTATTACGCATGGCACAGCCATACTGAAGGGAGTTCGGTTAGACTTGTTTCTTAAATCTTCATATTTGTGTGTGGTCAGAGCCGCTGAGTGGGGTCATCGAAGGGGTCAGCGCTGGACTCTTCCTCATCGCCACCATGGTGGGATTAATCGTCCTACTGATCTGCAGACAGAAAGTCCATAAAATGTGAGTCCAGCTTTATCCATCTTTATTAGTACATCAAATCAAATTTAAGTGCACAGTGCTGTCCTAAACATCATCACATGCACAAGGATGGGTTTGTGCTGTCAGATTTGATATAATTATCGACCAAAAAATTCAGAATTACGTTATCATAATATCTACAAAAACTCATTTGTTTTGTCAACTTGAGTTTTGTGTTGTGATTTCTTTTTTTTGTTTGATGGATGATGTACTTGTAATGACGGGTTATTGATAATCAATTTTTGTTCGAGTTTAGTTGGAAATAGCTTTGGAGTGAATATATGTTAGCGAACATCCGTTATTACATATGTTAGCGGCACTGTCTACACACTGCTGACTGTGACGTCCAGATGAATGTGTAAATATGTGCTGCACGCTCTCCTCTCAACTACACAATAAACACACAACAAAAATGACACTGGTGAGAAAACAGCAGTTCAGAAAACATCTGATCATAGCGATGTAGAGGTTTGCACGAGCTCGGCAATTCGGCACTCCAGTAAAGTCTCGTCATGTTTATTTATACACCACTTTATACAATAGATTGCTTTAAACCAAACAGCTTTACAATATTAAACATGAAAAACTGTGTCAGTCATTGCTTTTTAAATGAGAATTACAATTCAATTTCTTCTTTAAATCAGCTCTCCGGTGTGTTTATATTTGTACTCATGTCTCACCTCGGTGGACTGAACAGGGCAAACAAACCAGTGAAGATTTCCACATCAAGTAAGGCGGAGTCTCAGAGCCACACCCATCTATCACATCATCGCCAAGGACCAATGGCAGTCCGATGGTGTTTACCAGCCAGACTGGACTGTTCCCGGAAAGTTCACTTTGGCAAACTGTTTTTAGTTCCCGAAACTAACACATAAGGAACTTAATTCTGTCTTGATTTTGTTTGAAATGACATCACACCAGTTTGTTCTTCGATTTTGCTTGAAGAATATCGGAGCTGCGTTTAAGTCACATTTCTATGAACTTCCCTCACTAACGTCCCACCATCTAATTCCCTCAGACGTACATCATTGCTTTCGTTGCACAAATGTTGTTGATCACTTGGAATCTCCTATGGGATTGATGCCATTTATATAGTTCATTGTGGTCAAATAAACTTTCCTCGCCCACTTGACGAAGTTTACATTTCTGCATTTATCACACGCTTTTATCCAGAGCGACTTGCATTGCATTCAAGAAACACATTGACATTCTAATCAGCTCTTGCTTTTCCTGGGAATCAAACACATGACCTTGATGTTGCAAGCACCACCCTCTACTGTTTGAGCTACACTTTGTTGAACGCACTTTAAATGGCAGAAGAGAAGTGCTTAGGCAAGTGGAGTTCAACATAGCCGTATAACGTGTCTACACTGACTCAACAAAGCGACCAGTGCAAATCCATTTGTACTTCATATCAGAAGTAGTGCGAGTGCTTGGAGTATAATCAGAAAAAGAACTGTGCATCAGTTTACTGTCAGGGATTTGATGTGTCGTATCGCACTGCTTCCAGTGTAGACAGGATCACTGAAACGGGTTCCTTTTATTTTTGTCACATCACGTTGCACTAGCTTATTATTGACTTCGGCTGTGAAACGGAGCGATATGTATTCAGATATTGAAGTGTCAGAATTTTAAAAGCAATAACAGGTTTTGTCTTTTCCAGGAGTGCACAAGAGCCTGTGGTCAGAATGAGTTTGAGAAGAGAAAGACCATCTTCAGGAACACACGTCATTGTCAGAGGGTACGACCAACTGCATTTATATCATCATTAAAGCTTAGACTTTACTGTACTGTATTATTTTCAGTCTAAAAAAATTATTTTAATATGAAATCATATTATTCGTTTATAAGTACCATATACAGTAATACCTTATGATACGAGTATAATCCGTTCCAGGACGAGCTCGTGACTCGAGTTGTTCATATCTCAAATAATGTTTTCCAATAAGAAATAACAGAAGAAAAAAAAAATGAATCCATTCCGGCCCTCTAAAAAACTTCCTTATTAGTGCTAATAACAATGGAAAAACATGTTTTTAATTTATATAGAGAAACACACACACACACACAAAATTATAGTAAGTGAGGATTCCTGTGATATAAAATAAAATGTGGTTTTAATTATGTGCTCTTACCTTCAAGACAGACGATACAGTAGTGTTTCTTCCCGTGTTGTGTATTGGATAAACTACACACTCAATTGTCACGGTTATGTTAGTTTCACGTCACCCAGGACTCTTAGTTTGCCTTTTCCTTGTCACATGTTCCCTGTTCCTGATCTCACCTCACTCTGTTCCCATCATCACTCATTAGTCTCAGGTGTTTTGTGTTCTAGTTAATCATAGTCAGCATTTAAGTTCTCCGTGTTCACTCCCCCGTTGTCAGTAGTTATAGTTATCTTTATGTGATGTTTGGTTATCGTGTGGATGCCTCTGTTTTGCACTCTCATGTGCTGTTTTGTTTTCTATTTTATTATTAAAGTCTTTCAGTTTTCGCATTCCGTGTTTCCGCGCTGCTCTCTCTGCATCGCACGTCAGCTCGACGCACACGAGTGTAACAGAACTACTGACCAGGTTAGTCACCTAAAAAGACTTGCAAGATGGATTACGAGCAACAGCTACTAACCATCGCACAAATGAGGAACAAGGACTTCTGCCAGTTTGCCCTCGAGTTTGTTTATATGGCTTGCCGCGCTCCCTTATCAGATGACACCATTCAAGTGCTGTTTGAGATCGGCGCAATACGGCATTTTCCGGGGGGCCTTCCTGATACCACCGGTTTAAGTTGGCCAGAAGCCATTGTCAGGTGTCTGGATCGCTACAACCACCGAGACAAGTGGACCAGTCCCTCAGCCACCTTAAACTTGGTCGCAGAGCACTCACCTGCATCAGCGCCCGCTCCTCGTGGGGATGATCCTGCGCCCGCTGGAGTGCAGCCCGGACCAGTCTATCTCGCTGGTCGGGCTGCGCTCGCGCCCCCAGCGTGTCAGCCCCATCCTGCGCCCGTTGCTCGCCAGAAAGCGCCTGCGCCAGCGCTCCCGATCGCCGCAACGGATTCTACGCTCCAGTGCTCCTCAACCTCCGCGTCACCGTGCCGCCACCGCCGTAAACGAGGTAAGCGGGTGTGTCCCGCGGCCGCTTCCGTGAATGAGCCGAGTCCCGAGGCCGCGCCTGAACAGAGTTCATCCCGAGCGGCCGAAACCGAACAGAGTTCATCCCGAGCGGCCGAAACCGAACAGAGTTCATCCCGAGCGGCCGAAACCGAACAGAGTTCATCCCGAGCGGCCGAAACCGAACAGAGTTCATCCCGAGCGGCCGAAACCGAACAGAGTTCATCCCGAGCGGCCGAAACCGAACAGAGTTCATCCCGAGCGGCCGAAACCGAACAGAGTTCACCCCGAGCGGCCGAAACCGCTGAACAGAGCTCACCCCGAGCGGCCGAAACCGCTGAACAGAGCTCATCCCGAGCGGCCGAAACCGCTGAACAGAGCTCATCCCGAGCGGCCGAAACCCCTGAACAGAGCTCATCCCGAGCGGCCGAAACCCCTGAACAGAGCTCATCCCGAGCGGCCGAAACCCCTGAACAGAGCTCATCCCGAGCGGCCGAAACCCCTGAACAGAGCTCATCCCGAGCGGCCGAAACCCCTGAACAGAGCTCATCCCGAGCGGCCGAAACCCCTGAACAGAGCTCATCCCGAGCGGCCGAAACCCCTGAACAGAGCTCATCCCGAGCGGCCGAAACCCCTGAACAGAGCTCATCCCGAGCGGCCGAAACCCCTGAACAGAGCTCATCCCGAGCGGCCGAAACCCCTGAACAGAGCTCATCCCGAGCGGCCGAAACCCCTGAACAGAGCTCATCCCGAGCGGCCGAAACCCCTGAACAGAGCTCATCCCGAGCGGCCGAAACCCCTGAACAGAGCTCATCCCGAGCGGCCGAAACCCCTGAACAGAGCTCTCCCCGAGCGGCCGAAAACCTTGAACAGTGCTCTCCCCGAGGGCCCGACCCGCCAGAGCCTGAGCTGCCGTGGCCCGACCCGGCCTTCAGCGTCCTCCCAGAGCCTCCGCCGGTGCAGCCGCAGCCGGCCCTCCCAGAGCCTCCGCCGGTGCAGCCGCAGCCGGCCCTCCCAGAGCCTCCGCCGGTGCAGCCGCAGCCGGCCCTCCAGCCGGCCGCGCCTGAGCCACCGCCGGCACCCCAGCCGGCACTCCAGCCGGCCCCGCCAGAGCCACCGCCGGCCGTCCAGCCGGCATTCCAGCCGGCCCCGCCAGAGCCACCGCCGGCCGTCCAGCCGGCACTCCAGCCGGCCCCGCCAGAGCCACCGCCGGCCGTCCAGCCGGCACTCCAGCCGGCCCCGCCAGAGCCACCGCCGGCCGTCCAGCCGGCACTCCAGCCGGCCCCGCCAGAGCCACCGCCGGCCGTCCAGCCGGCACTCCAGCCGGCCCCGCCAGAGCCACCGCCGGCCGTCCAGCCGGCACTCCAGCCGGCCCCGCCAGAGCCACCGCCGGCCGTCCAGCCGGCACTCCAGCCGGTCCCGCCTGCTCCACCGCCGGCGCCCCAGCCTGCGCCACCGCCTGCTCCACCGCCGGCCCCGCCTGCTCCACCGCCGGCGCCCCAGCCGGCCCCGCCTGCTCCACCGCCGGCACCCCAGCCCGTCCCGCCTGAACCGCCGCCGCCGGCACTCCAGCCGGCCCAGCCTGAACCGCCGCCGCCGGCACTCCAGCCGGGCCTGCCGATACCACCCGAGCCACCGCCGGTCATCCAGTTGGCCCCACCCCCCTCACCCTGTGTTCTTCTCCGGCGCGAGGTCGCGCCTTCCGGAGGGGGGGGAGTAATGTCACGGTTATGTTAGTTTCACGTCACCCAGGACTCTTAGTTTGCCTTTTCCTTGTCACATGTTCCCTGTTCCTGATCTCACCTCACTCTGTTCCCATCATCACTCATTAGTCTCAGGTGTTTTGTGTTCTAGTTAATCATAGTCAGCATTTAAGTTCTCCGTGTTCACTCCCCCGTTGTCAGTAGTTATAGTTATCTTTATGTGATGTTTGGTTATCGTGTGGATGCCTCTGTTTTGCACTCTCATGTGCTGTTTTGTTTTCTATTTTATTATTAAAGTCTTTCAGTTTTCGCATTCCGTGTTTCCGCGCTGCTCTCTCTGCATCGCACGTCAGCTCGACGCACACGAGTGTAACATCAATAATGTGCCTCAGGAGCTCGTATTTATTATTATTGAACACACATTTATTTATTTATCCTTTATTTAACCATAACTTGTGCTGCTCTAAGCTTAATACTCGTGAATCACTCGTCGCCCCCAGTAACCCCCACTATAAAACCAGTAGAGAAACTTTAGTGGAGATCATATGCAGTTACCCCATAAATGTATATATGACACACCACAGGAAGACTTGTGGGAGATGCGTACGGAAGTCAATGAACATGTGAAGTGAAGGAGTGAGGCGGCGTGGGCTCCGAGTGCTCGTACTCTTAGCGTCTACGTCTGTAAAGCTGCTTGTATCTCAAAGCAAATTTACTCATATTTCAAAGCAAAAAATTAGCTCGAAGGCTTGCTCGTATCTCGGGACGCTCGTATCCCAAGGTATCACTGTTCTATACTTTGTAAGTTCATTGATTTTAGAAGCACAGATTCTTCTTTTCCTCTGTTTCAGGAACCGCCGCATCTCAAGGTACTGCATAACATCACTTCATAGTAACAGCACAGACTGATCACAGATTGCTCATAAATTACATTACAATTAACATTGTTTTAGAATTTATTACCAGTATGTTAATTTTATGCATTGTTGTATTTATGTATTAAAACTGAGGCTATTTTTGGGACATTTTTTTTAATTATATTTTCAGTACATTGTATGTTCTTCTGAATGAACTCGGAATATTTCCATGGTCTTTAGTAAGATAATGTTGTTTTTTCCTATTACAGTCCCATCAGTCTTTCAAATTTTGAGTCACATTTAACTAAACTTCGAGCAGACTCCAACTACCTCCTTTCTGAGGAATATGAGGTAAAATATCCTCCTTATTTCTTAATATGATATTCAAAAGAATTAATGTTTCAGAACACAGTAACTGTTTGTTCTGCTTTCAGGACCTGAAGGATGTTGGTCGTAACCAACCTCAAGACTCAGCGCTATTGTCTGAAAACAGAGGCAAAAATCGCTACAATAATATTCTGCCTTGTATGTTTATACCAGTATCTATATCTAATGTATCTAATATTATTCCAATATATTTTTTACTAAAAAAGGTGGTTTATTTTGATCTATTCTTGGCACAGATGATTCCACTCGGGTGAAGCTGTCCTATGTGGACGACGACTCCTGCTCAGATTATATTAACGCCAGCTATATTCCTGTAAGATCTTTGTTCATTAAAGTACATTAATGATTAAAGGAAAACAAACATGTGCTAATTGAATTTTTTGAGCATGCACTTTGTGGGATTAATAATTGTGTAATTGATACATATTTTAGTTTTGAAATATGACAAATTCATCATTACAAAAACTGTAAATAGTGGTAGATACTGTTTACATGAAAGTATAAATGGCAAGAAACCAATGATATTCACACAATGTGTAAATAGAAGTAACATACTATATGTACTAAAGACAAAATATCTTTAGTTCAGGAGGGAGGAGTTGATGAAAATGTATGTATGTTTCTGTCCAATGACACTTGACCAAACGTATCACATGGTTTCTTTTAAAGGGGAATAACTTTAGGCGGGAGTACATTGCGACTCAAGGTCCTTTACCCGGCACTAAAGATGACTTCTGGAAGATGGTCTGGGAGCAGAATGTGCACAACATAGTGATGGTGACACAGTGTGTTGAGAAAGGAAGGGTATGTGCAGATGGTCTCATGGATTCTTTTGACATCAACTCAGTGAATTTGAGTTTCACGCACTCTCTTTTTAGGTGAAGTGTGACCATTACTGGCCGTTCGATCAGGAGCCGCTGTACTATGGCGATCTGATAGTCCAGATGCAGTCGGAATCTGTGCTGCCGGAGTGGACCATCCGAGAGTTCAAGATGTGTAATGTGGGTATAATCGTTGTCTCTGTTCCTCGCAGGTGAACTCTGATGGGAACGCAGTTGTGATCTGTGCATGATGTGTGTGCAGGAGGAACACCTGAGCTACTCCAGAGTTGTGCGTCAGTTCCACTACACCGTGTGGCCGGATCACGGAGTGCCAGAGATCACGCAGTCGCTCATTCAGTTTGTGCGAACCGTGAGAGACTACATCAACCGCACGCCCTTCTCTGGAGCCACTGTAGTGCACTGCAGGTGGACAGCTGAGGCATTACTACCGCATAACCTTGACCACAGTCTACAAATGCAACACACATAACTAACACAATTTAAAGTGCTCCTATTATGCTGTTTTAAAGGTTCCTAGTGTTGTTTTGTATCCTACCACAGGTTTACAGGCATCCAAGAAAACACTAATTTTCTCATATTATCTACTCTGTTCTGATTGGTCAGATGGTTCGATCTGTTGTGATTGCTCTGCTCTGATTGGTCAGATGTTGTGATTGGTTGGAAAACATACTCATTTTCATATCAGAATTTCGGCTCTTTGTCAGCTCTCATTTCTAAAAAATCATAATAGGGTACCTTAAATGAAAGCAATTGAGATGATGCTGTTATTAACAGGAGGTGGGCAATGGGATGGAAAGCTGATGTGATGCTAATATTAAATAATGCATGTATATGCTGGAAGAGTGACTGTTGTGTTGTGTTTGTGTCTGACAGTGCTGGAGTGGGCCGCACCGGGACCTTCATTGCTCTGGACAGAGTCCTTCAGCAGCTGGACACCAGAGACACGGTTGACATTTACAGTGCTGTGTTCGATCTGAGGCTTCATCGCACACACATGGTGCAGACGGAGGTGAGGCTTGTCTGTCAAACACACTGCTGCTTCTGAAACACACACTACACATATGGGTAACACTGTATTTTCATGGTCCACTTTAGATGTTGAACTAAATATAAGTAACTTGACAACTACATATCAACTAAGAGTATGATATGTAGCATCACAGAGTAATATAGCGTATTAGTAGACTCTTACATTATGGTTTGGAATGTCTGTTTGAGGAGCATCAAAATAAAGTGTTTATATACATACTGTATATACACACAAATAAGATCAAACATATTTGTCATGTGTGTTGCTCTAGTGCCAGTACTCGTACCTCTATCAGTGTGTGCGAGACGTGCTGCGTGCCAGAAAACTGCGCAGTGAACAGGAAAACCTCTTGTATCCCATCTATGAAAATGTGCATCCGGATCAACACAGAGGTGTGTGTGTGTGTGTGTGTGTGTGAGAGAGAGAGTGAGTGAGTGAGTGTGTGTGTGTGTGTGTGTGTGAGTGTGTATATGATTGTGAGTGTCTGTAAGTGTGTCTGTTAGTGTGTGTGTATGTGTGTATAAGTAAGTGAGTGAGTGAGTGTGTGTGTGTATGTTTGTTTGTGTGTGTGTGCGCGCGTGCATGCGTGTGTATGTTTTTGAGGTTGTGTGTGCGCGCGTGTGCGTGCATGAGTGTGTGTGTTTGTGTGTGTGCATGCGTGTGTATGTTTGTGTGTGTGTGTGCGCATGCGTGCATGCTTGTGTGTGTTTGTGTGTGTATGTCTGTTCAGTCTTATCTGATAGTTTGTGTTTGTTCATACAGACGTGGTCTACTCCAAACGCTGATCTGCTGGTGGATAAAAAGAGGCCAAACACTTTAATGTCAAACACGCATGTAAAAATTTATCTGAAATGAATTGAATATGAAGGTAATATGCTATGTTTATATATAGATGTAACAGAATTATATCATGTACATATGTTATTCAATATTAATACAGAGTTTATTATAATTCTTGCACAATATAATGGGCATCACTAATTAAAAGTTGTAGCTTATTTTATATGAATAAAGATATTATGAAACAACAGCATGTTGTGTTTTTCTGTACCACATAAGATGAAAGAGTTAAAAAGCATTGTCACTTCAATGCCTTTCATATGACATACCTCTGTTCTTTCATTAAGCATGCATTCAATTGATAAACAAATGTGACAGCAAATGCATTTATAATGTTACAAAAAAAAAAAAATATATATATATATATATATATATTATTTTGATATAATATTTCACTGTTTTACGATTTAAATCTACATTCTGCTTAGGTCAGCAGAAGAGACTCTTTTAGAAACATTTTTAAAAATCGTATAGTCTCCAAAGATTTTAACATTTGAACAGAGGTGAATATGACAGACAAATGATTTAACATCTTACCGAACCCACAGGGACAGTTTTGAAATGATGGAGATCAGACGATGACAGCAGATTTCCCTGCCTCCTAGTGGCATTAGCTGGAGTATACAGTAATACACTGATTTGTCTGTAGCAAACCTCAGTTGAACACATTTACACACCAGCTGCACTTGGATTTGCACTTTTTACTGCCAGCATCACTAGGCTTTCTGAATCCAAAGAGGGTTTCGATAAAATTAATTTTTTAATAAAGTCATTAATGTTGCTCGGCAGTCCCAGTAACATGTTGATTAATGGTCATGAGCCTTTCCCATATTCTAATTAGATCGTTTTATTTTATTTTATGCCAATGCTTTTTTCTCTTCACGCTCTGCAATATCATTTCCCAGAAAGAGATACTACAAAATCACACAGAGTTGCCTCTGGCCCTAAAGAGAATAAATTAGAAGTAGGGTGTTTTGTGGGCCAATGGGCCGTGGACTGCAAATCATCCTGACAGCTTTTTTATCTATGAGTCTGTAAACAAAAGTTGTTGATTGTTTCAAACTCTAACATGGGATGCAATGATGTCCTTCCCACGGTCTGATTCATCCAGGGTCAGATCTCTGAGGGATTCAGCCAACCAAACATCACACAGCTCACTTTAATAACATGCTCTTACTGTCATAGTGTATGTTCATAGATAGATAGATAGATAGATAGATAGATAGATAGATAGATAGATAGATAGATAGATAGATAGATAGATAGATAGATAGATACTCAGATAGATAGATACTCAGATAGATAGATAGATAATCAGTCAGATAGATAGATAGATAGATTGATACTCAGATAGATACTCAGATAGATAGATAGATAGATAGATAGATAGATAGATAGATACTCAGATATATATATAGATAGATAGATAGATAGATAGATAGATAGATAGATAGATAGATACTCCGATAGATACTCAGATATATAGATATATATATATAGATAGATAGATAGATAGATAGATAGATAGATAGATAGATAGATAGATAGATACTCAGATAGATACTCAGATAGATACTCAGATAGATAGATAGATAGATAGATAGATAGATAGATAGATATATAGATAGATACTCAGATAGATAGATAGATAGATAGATAGATAGATAGATAGATAGATAGATAGATAGATAGATAGATAGATAGATAGATAGATAGATAGATAGATACTCAGATAGATAGATAGATAGATAGATAATCAGTCAGATAGATAGATAGATAGATTGATACTCAGATAGATACTCAGATAGATAGATAGATAGATAGATAGATAGATAGATAGATAGATAGATAGATAGATAGATAGATAGATAGATACTCAGATAGATACTCAGATAGATACTCAGATAGATAGATAGATAGATAGATAGATAGATAGATAGATAGATAGATAGATAGATAGATAGATAGATACTCCGATAGATACTCCGATAGATACTCAGATATATAGATATATAGATAGATAGATAGATAGATAGATAGATAGATAGATAGATAGATAGATAGATAGATAGATAGATAGATACTCAGATAGATACTCAGATAGATAGATAGATAGATAGATAGATAGATAGATAGATAGATAGATAGATAGATAGATAGATAGATAGATAGATAGATAGATAGATAGATAGATAGATAGATAGATACTCAGATAGATACTCAGATAGATACTCAGATAGATAGATAGATAGATAGATAGATAGATAGATAGATAGATAGATAGATAGATAGATAGATAGATAGATAGATAGATAGATAGATAGTTAATCAGTCAGTCAGAGAGAGGCGCGCGCACGGAGGAGGCTGTCGCTCGCGCTCTTAAGGCTCGTGTGAGGAGCGCGCGCTTCTCAGTGATGTTTCCTCGCGCGGACCCGCTTCACCTGGAGACTGTCTCGGGAGTTCAGGACTCTTCTCTGTTTGTCTGAGGTACTATTATTATCCACTCGTTCACAAATACGACGAACGTTATAAACTACCAGTTCTAAATGAGTTTGGTAACTTTTCTCTATTTAACGTTTTTATCGCTAATTGGACATATTACACCCAGAAAGTGACACCGAAAAGTTTGGCGAGTATTGAAACTGGGTTTTATCGAGTTATTCTGGATATTTTGCATTTAACTTTAGTTTTTAGTATTCCAAAATCAGCATATATATATATATATATATATATACACCATGAGTATGAGAGTATGAAGGAATGGCTTCTGCAAACCTGTTCAATGCAGCTGATGTCTTTACTCATAACTTAAGATGTGTGTGTGTTTATCTTTATGACACATAACGCTTTTAATAACTGGATCTGTGTCAGTTTGAGGTGTTATACAGTATTTACATGCAAACACTGATCTTTAAAACTATTGTTTAATGTAATTGAATTGAATGTAATATGTGAGTTATTGAGCTGAATTAATCTGATGTTTTATTCATCAGCGCAAAATCAGCATCACAGTGCTCTCTCTGAGACTCAGAGGATATTATGAATTGAAATATATTTTTCCAACCAACTGAGATTTGGGTTAGGAACTCTTATTTATATATTTCCTCTTGTTTGCTGGGCAAAAGAGCAACATATGCCAAATTGAGATCTGACTGGAGACAATGGAGACAAATTACATTTTACCATAAGATTACTGACCTTTGTGAATAAAAACATGCACTCTGATTGTTTTTAAACGTGCTGAAAAATCTCTAGAAATCTCTCTAGAAATCCAGAAATACAAGAAATACAAGAAATGCAAGAAATACAAGAATGCAGTTTAGCAAGCCTTACATAACAACACAAACAAGATAACAAGACATGTCACAGCACACGTGGTCACATGTTGGAATTTTTTGTTTGGTGGGAGAGGGGGGTAGGTAAGGATAGATAAAGATAGGCAGACGGATCTGTGGAAGCCATAACATCAGATGTTTTAGTTCAGTTCTATGGTTTGTCCTTGGAGATAAGGCAGTTCCCAGGGAAAGAGAGAGATACCAGGCTGTCAGCTAACTTCCCAAACCGAGAGATAGGGGCAGTTTTTAATCCATTTGATGATCTTCGGTAATTTGTCCGGATCATGAACAATCAATCTGTTCTGGTCCTCAGCGTTCACGTTCGATCCTCGTCTAACCTCATGGCCCGACCGGTTACAGTCCGTGAAAGTTCACCGATCTGACTCGCTGTTCGGACTGCGTTGTTAAGGTTCAGTTCGCATAAATTACGGTTCAGTTCCTCAATCTGTGTCATTCTCTGATCTAATTCCTTCAGTCGGTCACACACCACCTCGAGGCATTTCTTCATTTCCACAGACAGCGGCTCGGTGAATTTGCTTGCAGCTGTCTTACCAATTTTTCGATAGGTCAGGGCAATCCCAAAGCCAAAGAATAGGAACCCCGCTATCAGTAATCCAATCATGTATAGATATTCTGCATCTTCTATGGACAGTGTCTCCAGGCACAGGACCCACCAGTTGTTCCATCGGTCCATCGCATACCCAGCAGCAAAGGTTCCGTCCGGGCAGGTGGGCTCTCCCGGAGAAGCCTTTCTTTGTGAAAAAATCTTATCAATCGCGCTGATTGACCAGTTAATCAGTTCCATTTCAGTATTTACAGGTGTCCAGCAAGCAGCGGGTCAGAGAAAAAAAGACAAATAGACGAAATACCGAAGCGCCAGGGCAGATGAAAACACGTCTGCACAGTTCGAGATCAGGAAGTAGGAGAGCATTAAAGTATATTAGTTATCATAAATGCTGGTCAGTGCATTAAGCAGTTACACTGTAACCATATATTAATCGTAAGACAATAAAAGTAATAATGATATTAAATATAAAGACGTACCGAAGTCCTACTTAAGTGCACTAATTGCATTTAATATAATTAAATTGATTATATATCATTTATATAATTTAACTAAATTACATTTCAATTAATTACAGTCAAGTTTACTCTTTTAAAGTAAATTGTTTCCACAATAAGTGCTTTTTAAATTAAAGTCCACTGGTTTTTCACAAGGGGAACTGGTTTGAATAATTCTTGTTTAATTACTGATTTAAAGTGTTATAACAGATGCAAGACCAAAACGTGAATGTAAAACATAAACGTCAGAGATGCACAAAACTCTTATTCACTACAGCATCACTACAGCTTCACTAAAGCTTCAATAAGGCTTCACTACAGCATTACTACATCTTCATTACTGTGACACTGCTGTGTCACTACATCTTTACTACAGCATCACTACATCTTCATTATAGCTTCACTACAGCTTCACTACAGCATCACTACATCTTCATTATAGCTTCACTACAGCTTCACTACAGCATCACTACATCTTCATTACAGCTTCACTACTGCGTCACTACAGCATCACTACATCTTCATTACAGCTTCACTACAGCATCACTACATCTTCATTATAGCTTCACTACAGCTTCACTATAGCATCACTACATCTTCATTACAGCTTCACTACTGCGTCACTACAGCATCACTACATCTTCATTACAGCTTCACTACTGCGTCACTACAGCATCACTACATCTTCATTACAGCTTCACTACAGCTTCACTACAGCATCACTACATCTTCATTACAGCTTCCCCACAGCTACACCCAACAACTAATACATTTGTGAGAATTTACTATCTCTGAGTGGAGCCAGTTCTTCCTGTGTGTTGGGAACAAGCAAGTAATGTATGGGAAGACAGGCTCGGTGTCCTGCTTGTAGCGCCATTCCTCTCTAACAGGGGGATACAAGCACATACTTACTCTTCAGGTGAGTTCCCCGCTTGGCGAACCCTGAATCGAGTTCCTCCTGCATTTTTCAGTGGTCGGACATGGCGGAGGCCTCTGATGCTAGGCCCAGTGCTCGTGTGCATGCCCGTTGGCCAGCCCTTGTACTGGGCTAGATGCCCATGTGAAGAGATTCCCTCTTGGTAATCCCATATGTGTACACCCCATGATATGGTTTTCCTCCCGGTAAACCTGTGTTTTTCCCTTGGCAGTTCTGCTCTGCTCCGTCTCTACTAGTAGACTATTCCTCCCTGGGATAGGTAGGACCTACCATAGAGACCTTCCATATGTCGTACTGCCCCTCAGGTCAGTCCATATGTGTAACCAACACCTGTTACCTCCTCTATTGGCAGGGTGTGGTCTCTGTAGCATCCTCCATTGAACGCTTTCCCATCGTTAACAACACTGGTCGAGCTGAACAATGGGAATTGAGATCCGTAGCACTCTTCTCCATGAAATGTCACGTTAAGGAACTGCAGCTTGACCATCCTCATAGTATTGTCAAGTCAAGTCAAGTCACCTTTATTTATATAGCGCTTTTTACAATGTAGATTGTTTCAAAGCAGCTTTACAGGAAAAACAATGTAAACAAAGTTTGTTTGGCTGAACAGCAGCCCCAAAAGAGCAGGTGAATCAACACAATTGATGAATTTTAAGTGTTAAGTTTCCCCAACTGAGCAAGCCATAGGCGACAGCGGCAAGGAACCAAAACTCCGGCAGGTGACGTAACGAATGAAGAATAGAATGGAGAAAAAACCTTGGGAGAAACCAGGCTCAGTTGGGGGATCAGTTCTCCTCTGGCCAACAGCCAAACAGTGCATGATTATTATACAACAATTCAAGTCCAATATGAAGTCCAATTTGGTCCGGTTAGAGATGGGTTCATGATCGTCACAGGGGAGGGTCTAGTAGAGTCACGATCTCCGCAGACCCTTCAGGGCAGTGCTATGCTCGTGTCCAGGTCCTTCATCTGATCTGGATACGGCCCGGATCCAGCTGACCACGGTAACCTCGGAATAAACAGAGACCAATATCAGCGTAGATGCCATTCTTCTTCTGATGTATCGAGTACATCAGGTGTTATGGGAATGTTCCCGGGTTCCGGCTTATCTAAATTATGCAGCCTAACAATCATTTTACATGATTTGGATTAAAAATGTATGTATAATGTGTTATGTGTATGCCAGGTTGAAGAGATGTGTTTTTAGTCTACATTTAAACTGACAGAGTGTGTCTGCTTCCCGAACTGTAATAGGAAGACTGTTCCAGAGTTTAGGAGCTAAATAGAAAAAAGATCGACCGCCAGCAGTTGACTTTGATATTCTAGGTATTATAAGCTGGTCAGTATTTTGGGATCGCAATAGACATGAAGGACTATAATGTGTTAAGAGATCGCTCAAGTACTGTGGAGCTAAACCATTTAATGCTTTGTAAGTAATTAGCAAGATTTTAAAATGTATTCGGTGTTTAATAGGAAGCCAGTGCAGGTTTGACAGAACTGGGCTAATATGCTCATACTTCCTGGTTCTTGTAAGAACTCGAGCTACTGCATTTTGGACCAGCTGGAATTTGTTTATTAAGCGTGCAGGGCAACCACCTAGTAAAGTATTACAATAATCTAGCCTTGAACTCATGAACGCTTGAACTAACTTTTCCGCATTTGTCTTAGAGAGCATATGTCGCAATTTAGATATATTTTTAAGATGGAAGAATGCTGTTTTACAGATGCTAGAAACATGGCTTTCAAATGAAAGATTGGTATCAAAGAGCACACCCAGGTTTCTAACTGACGACGAAGACAGAGCAGCCATCAAGTGTTAGGCAGTAGTCTAGATTATTACGTGCTGAACTTTTTGGTCTAATAATTAGAATCTCTGTTTTTTCAGAATTAAGCAGTAGAAAGTTATTAGTCATCCAATTTTTTATATCAGTTATGCATTCTGTTAATTTAGTGAATTTGTTCGTTTCATCAGGATGAGAAGAAATATAGAGCTGAGTATCATCAGCGTAACAATGAAAGCTAATGCCATGCTTCCTAATAACTGCACCCAAAGGAAGCATGTACAGGGTGAAAAGCAATGGTCCTAGTACTGAACCTTGAGGAACTCCATACTGACCCCGTGACCGATATGACATCTCCTCATTTACTGCTACAAACTGATAACGGTCAGATAAATATGATTTGAACCAGGCTAATGCAACTCCACTAATGCCAACATAATTTTCAAGTCTATTCAGAAGGATTTTGTGGTCAATTGTATCAAATGCAGCACTAAGGTCCAGTAACACTAACAGAGAGATACAACCACGATCGGATGATAAGAGCAAATCATTTGTAACTCTAATGAGAGCAGTCTCAGTACTATGATATGGTCTAAATCCTGACTGGAAATCCTCGTAGATGCTGTTTCTTTCTAGAAAGGAACATAGTTATAAAGATATTGCCTTTTCTAGAATCTTTGACAAGAAAGGTAGATTCGATAGTTTCTGTTGCAACATCAAGTTCTTCTCGGCTATCTGGGATGTTAAGTAGATGAAACTGATCAGGAAGATTATTTATAAAGCTATCTTTTGTGTTAGGAGTGATAGTTCTACTATATTTATGACAGGGAGTTAGTTTTTCGACTGTGGCTAAAGGTAATCTACACGCAACTAAGTAATGATCTGAGATGTCATAACTCTGCTGCAGAATTTGAACAGTATCAACATTGATCCCATGCGACAATATTAGATCTAAAGTATGATTACGAGAATGAGTGGGTCCTGATACATGTTGTGTAACTCCAATAGAGTTTAAAATGTCTCTAAATGCCAATCCCAATGCGTCTTTTTCATTATCTACATGGATATTAAAATCACCGACAATTATGACTTTATCTGAGGACATGTGACTATTTCTGAGAGAAAATCAGAAAATTCTTTGATAAAGTCTGTATGGTGCCCTGGTGGCCTGTATAGAATAGCCAGCACAAAAGTTAAACAGGAATTATTACTTGCACTAGATAATTTTACATTGAGGACCATCACTTCAAAATAATTATATTTCAAATTAGACCTTTGAGCAGTACTGATCGTGTTACTATAAATTACAGCAACACCTCCTCCTTTACCTTTCAGACGAGGCTCATGTTTATAACAGTAATCTTGAGGGGTGGACTCATTTAAAGTAATATAATCGTCTGGTTTTAGCCAAGTTTCTGTCAAACACAGCACATCTAGTTTATGATCTGTAATCATATCATTTACAATAAGTGCTTTTGAGGAAAGGGATCGTATATTCAGTAACCCAAGCTTTATCATTTGTTCATTTGTGTTATATCCGTTCTTAGTTGTTTGTAAATCAATTAAATTTTTACTCTTAAATGATTTTGAGAGATTTTTGTATTTGCTAATTCGGGTAACAGACACAATCTCTATAGGATGATATCTAGGTGAAAGAGTCTCTATGTGTTGGAATTTATCTGACCTCTGTGACGTGAGACAGCTAGCAGACAGTCGGTTCAGCCAGTTTGTCTGCTTCCTGACCTGGGCCCCAGTTAGTCAAGGTTTAGCTTTAAGACTATATGCCAAATTACAAGAGAGAAGAGCGGCATCATCCCAGGTGGGATGAATACCATCTCTTTTCAACAGGTCAGGTCTGCCCCAACAGGCCTCAATTAATTATTCCAGGGTCACTCGCCCTGCAGGACTAGTGACCCTAAAAACTTACTCGCCCTTCACATAAAGCACTCGCCCTGCATTTTAACAGACAAAAATAGTTAATAAAGTAAAAAACACATGATATACTGCAAAACCAATTAAAAACCAATAAAAATATTTATTAGTTGAATGCAACAAGAACCCAGAAACAATATAATTAATCTGATAGTGAATGTGAAGTCCTCAAGTCCTCAAATTTTTATGGACATAAATTTAATAAATGTACTATATACAAACAATGGGATGCAGCCACGGAGGCGTTATTTACTGGATTTTATTTTCTATATTATAACACCGATGTCCCGCTAATCAGCCCATTTCAAATGATGGAAAAACAAAATACAATCCGCATGACGCTAAATCCAACGCCGATAACAGTAACATTCACTTCGTCCAGTTCAAAGTCAAACATGCTCAATTTCAAACACAATAAGAAGTAATAATTCTATGACGGCTTTGACAAATGTGACATTACACGGGCAGCTCTGTCTGCCTCAAGCCCGGCTGATGCCCTGCCCCCGGGAGTCATTTACTCCACTGTGATTGGCCCCCGGAGTCATTTACTCCACTATGATTGGCCCCCGGAGTCATTTACTCCACTATGATTGGCCCCCGGGAGTCATGTACTCCACTGTGATTGGTTGGCTTGTACAGCTCCAGCTCGAACAAAAAAGGAACCTTTCGCACACACACACAACGCGGTAAAGCGCTATTCATTCAAAACTCGCGGGCCGTTTATCGTTTCGCGGGCCGCAAATAGCCCGCATGTTTGAGACCCCTGTAGTAAATACTAGATTCGTGATTCGTGGTTCAAACTTTAGTACTGAATCGTATATCTGATCGCTACTAGCCCGTCGTCGATTTTCTGCTTTTGTTTGGCAAATTTTACGAGTGTTATGCGGCCTGAAGTTTTTTCTATGTAGTAACAGTTGAATGATTAGAAAAACTGTATTGGAATCTGAAGAATCTCTTTTATCAAATTTTTATTTTAAATCCAAAAGTGGATTTGTCAAAGCCTGCCCAAAAAATTTCCAATTGTCTATAAACCCTATGTTATTCTGCGGGCACCACTTAGACATCCAGCCATTGAGTGAGGATAATCTGCTAAGCATCTCATCACTCCTGCGCATAGGAAGAGGGCCAGAGCAAATTACGGTTCCTGACATCGTACTTGCGAATTCACACACCTCTTTAATATTAGTTTTAGTGATCTCCGACTGGCGAAGTCGGACATCATTAGTGCCGACGTGAATAACAATCTTAGAATATTTACGATTAGCCTTAGCCAGCACTTTTAAATTTGGTTTGACGTCAGGCGCTCTGGCTCCCGGCAAACATGTGACTATGGTGGCTGGAGTCTATTTTCACATTCCGAATAATAGAATAGAATAGAATTGTCACAGTCATGTCACGTCTCGTCCTGTGTGCCCCGTTCTCTGTTACGTCAGCCACTCCCCCTTGTTTGCTGTTCAGGTGAATCTCATGATCCTGTCTATTTAATGTCTCATGTTCTCCCTAGTCCTTGTCTCTTGTTGATTTCGTATCGTGTCAGTGTGTGGACGCCTTTCGTGTTTATTAAAGTGTTTTCCCCGTTGAATTCTCCGTGTCTCCTCGTCTCTCCACATCGCACACCAGCTTCCTTGTGTTACAGAACAAGAGACCGGGTTGGTCGCTCACTAAAGACTTTCCATGGATTACAGCCTCACCCCCGCCATGGCCCAGAGGCCGGTTAATTTGTTCTTTCACAAGGCTGCCGCCCCAGAGCACGCCGTGAATCGTCAGCTAGCGCCAGAGCCTCGCGACCAGGGCTGCTGCCAGCCAACCCGGAACTCCCGTGGCCGGAGCCGCCGGCCGACCTGGAATTCTGGCTGCCGGACCCGCCTGATTTCCCACCCTGCCTCCCTCTCCAACCAACTCTACCCAGTCTTCACTCAGCACCTCCTCTGCTGGTGTCCTGCACACCTGGGAGCCACCATGTGTCGACGGGTCACCGTCATCGGAAGGCGCCTGAGGGTGTCCTTTTTCTTGGCTCCTCCCTTCCTCAGTTCCACCGGAGTCCCTCGACCATGAGTCTCCACTGGGCTCCCTCGTCCATCCGGTTCCACCTTGGTCAGTCGTCGCCTGGCCTCCACCTGCGGCTTCGGCTGGCTCCTCCTTCCCTCCAGCTCCTCCTTCGTCCTCTGTCGCTCCGGTTCCGCCTCTGCCCTTGGTCCGCCCGGTTCCACCTCGGAGGCTCGTCGCGGCGGATCTGCCTCAGCCTCCGGATCCTGTGGAGCCCTTCGGGCTCATTGGTCTGTCGGCTTCACCCTGGACTGTCCCCTCTGCCTGGCCCTTTGTCCCACCTGCTCCACCCTGGACTGTCCCCTCTGCCTGGCCCTTTGTCCCACCTGCTCCACCCTGGACTCTTAAAATTACTTTGGACTCTTGTGTCTTGTTCCATGTTTTGTCCTGTCCTCCCCCTGGTCCCCCTCCCTCCCTCCGCTGTTGGTCAGTTTAGGCGCGATGTCGTGCCTTCCGGGAGGGGGAGCTACTGTCACAGTAATGTCACGTCTCGTCACGTTCCTCCTGTGTGCCCCTTCTGTGTTCCCGTCCTCTGTTACGTCAGCCACTCCCCCTTGTTTGCTGGTCAGGTGAATTTCATTATCCTTTCTATTTTATGTCTCATGTTCTCCCTAGTCCTTGTTGATTTCGTATCATGTCAGTTTGTGGATGCCTTCCATGTTTATTAAAGTGTTTTCCCCACTGAATTCTCCGTGTCTCCTTGTCTCTCCGCTATTTATACCCATATGCCGGGTGGGTGGGACTCGGCATGCAAATCTCAAGCCAATGTTCATTGGCGCATTTTTTGTTAAACTCCAATTCTCGTAACACAGTTAAGTGCTTGTGGCGTTTTCCATATGTTCACATAACATCGAATGTGACTGACTGATACGGAACTAAAGTTCGATTCAGTCCAATTCAGGTTACTTTCTTGAAAGAACGGTTGGTTCAAGAACCGGCCCATCACTATTAGGACATACAATAACAGAAGAGATGGGTGAGAGATATTACTCACCTGAGCAGTAATCCAGAAGTACCTTTGGATTAGGCCTTGACATCACTGTTCTGAACAGATGCTTTTTCCTTCCCTCTTTTCAGTGTTAAAGCTGGGCTACCTCAGCACTATAGGGTCTGTAGTCCGGATACTTACCAAAGACCTTTATGAGGTCTAACTTTATGAGGGCTTCCAAATATAACCTTCACCCAAAGTTCACACTTTATTTTTGGCACATCCAAACTAAAGAGGTCATGAGGGTTACATGTCTGTCGTGTCTCTGTTTACGTCCTGGTTCCTGCCGTGTTTTCCCAGTGTTTTTCCACTCACCTGTCTCGTCATTAGTCAACTCATTAGTTTTGTCAGCTGTGTTTTATTCCCTCATCACCCCTTGTGCATATCTACCCTGTGTTTTGTTCAGTCATGGTTGGCCGTCATGAGTATGTTGTGTTCTGTCCAAGTCTTGTCCTGTTCTCCTCTCCTTGAAACTTTTTGCATGATACAAGCTATTTTGGTTGTTGCTGAAAGTGTTTTTTGAGTTTTTCATCATTAAAGTCTATTTCAGTTATTCCTTGTCTCCTTGCCTTCATCTTCATCTGCACCACTGCAGCCGTGACAATGAGAGTGAATGAATACTTTTCCTGATATTTTTGACTCTATTAATTGGTTTTGTCTTACATTGTTGGGCACTTTCATATAAAGTTCTGTCCATCCTATCATTATATAAACATTCTAAATGTTGGATTATGATTATGCAAAATTAATATGGACATTTTAAGTGACTTATTATTTTATGTTGTTTTTCATTGACAGGTTAAGCTGATCCACAATCTAGTGGAGCTCAGTGCTGGGAACACAAACGTCCATCATGAACAATAAGCAGTTCATTTCTGTACCCATCAAAGATATTCCAATGAACATCATCAGTATCAAAGCCACAGAAGATATTGGGTATGATCTTCAAGATTCTATAGTAAGTTTTGTTTTTAAGTCCATTACAATTCAAGTACAGTACAAGTTTTTTTTACAAGTAAAACATTTTACTTTGATGCTCAAAATGATGGCCAGTATGCAAGACAACACACTGTGGCACTTAAACATAATACTGTCTCATGAAGTCTCTCTGAAAATATTTTGACATATAGAAGCTTTTTTTTTTTTTTTTTTATGTAATGAAAAAAATTTAAAACATGATTTTAACATTTATTTCACAAAGCTGATGTTTTTCTCAGAATTGCAAGTTTATATATGTTTTTTTGTCTGATTTTATATGTAAACTCAGAATTACAAGACATAAAGTCAGAATTTTTTGTTATAAATTCACAATTCTGAAAAAAAGTCAGAATTTCAAATGATATACAGTAATACCTCGGTTTACGAGTTTAGTTCGTTCCAAGAGCGAGCTCGTAACCCAAAATTCTCGTACACCAAAACAATTTTCCTCATAAGAATGCACAAAAAAATTACTGGATTCGTTCCACATGACCATAAATGCCCATTTTAATTTTTGGGGGGTTTTAACCTATTAATTACAATTAAAATTATAATCATTAAGATCTCATATAAATACTAATTAATAATTGACAATTTACTGTAACACGCACTTTACCTGTCACTGCTGGCATGATGGAGACGAGAGGAGAGGGGGGCGGGGTGTTACTGCTTATATATTTCACTACATTGTAGCGTTGCTTTTAATAACCAGACAGGTTCCTTCTCATTCAGAGATTTTATTGAGAACTAACGGATTGCTGTTCTGGCCGCAACCCATGCCGTACATAACAGAAGAATCAAAACACTCTCTGCTTCGGAGCCCTTTCTAATCCACTCTCACTCAACTCTCTCTCGATTCAGGGATATCCTTAAATCCCCACCCTCTTAAAGTGACAAGAAAAATTTATTGAACACAGATTAACTAGTTCCTTCCACATTTGTAACAATATTACAACGTGAAGAATAGCGATCACAATTAATGCAACAAGACGAGGTAAAACCGCTGTAAATCACTTATGTATATGATTTGTACAGAGTTATAACTGTTATAGTATGCTATTCTCTAAAAGTGTATGGCCCTTTAAGAACGTCATTTCGCCCTGGGTGCTGGACTGAGAACACACATGAGCCTCATTAGTATGCAATGTGTCGTGTTGGTAACACATGCTCCGTTAATAACGTTTCATCATATTCACATGTAATCATATTCACAACAACTTATAAAATAATGCACTGTGGTGAATGATGCACCCAAACTGAGCGACGCTGACAGAATGAACAAGTTAAGGGGTGATAAAGGGGTTGGAACCGCATGACTGTTTTATGAGAGGCTGTCGTTAGGATATTTCCAGTAAAAATGCGCGACGATGCTGAGCGTTAGATCTTTTCCACACAAAAATGCGCATGGGCGAGGGAATATTTTTCTCGCACACCGATTCAATGCTCATACACCGATTTGCTCGTATTCAAAGTCACTCGTAAACCGAGGTATTACTGTACTTGCAATTGGAGAAAAATATCAGAGTGGCGGAGGCCACTGTCAGAACCTGGAGAAAGGAGGAGCCTGGCAGAACCAGAGGGGTCGAGGGTCAAAGTTCAGCTGAAGATGCGTCGACCCAGGGTGACATGGAAGGGCTGGAGAACCAAGGTGGAGCAGCAGGCATGCGTTATCAAAGTAGAGATGTAGGCTTGGTAGATTGGAGCGTAGTCCGTGTGACTGAGGCCAGAACCTTGGGAAATGAGGAGCCTTGCAGAGCCAGAGGGGTCGAGGATCATGGTCTAGCTGAAGATGTGGTGGTCCGAAACAGAGCCAGAGTGACGGTAGACCAGGTTAGATCCACAAGGATCCCACCCAGCTCCAAGTCTCCTTCGTCATGGATGGTCCCATACAGCTCCACATTCCCTCATCGTGGATGTTCTCGTGGATCATCATCATCACAAGAATATTCACAATGAAGAAGACACGGAGCTGGATGGGAACATCCAAGATGGAGACTTTGTGCTGTAAAGGAACATTCATGATGAAGGAGACTTGGAGCTGGATGGGACCATGTAAGAGGAAGGAGTCTGGGAGCTGGACAAGACCATTCTTGATGAAGGAGATTTGGAGCTACACTGGAACATCCAAGATGAAGGAGAAATGGAACTGGGAAACACCATCCACAATGAAGGAGACTTTGAGCTGGATGTGAATGTCCACAATGAAGGAGACTTTGAGCTGGACAGGACCATCCCTGATGAAGGAGATTTGGAGCTACACTGGAACATCCATGAAGAAGGAGACTTTGAGCTGGACAGGACCATCCCTGATGAAGGAGATTTGGAGCTACACTGGAACATCCATGAAGAAGGTGACTTGGAGCTGGACAGGACCATCTACGTTGAAGGAGACTTAGAGCTGGATGTTAACTTCCAAGACGAAGGAGAATTTGAGCTACACGGGATCATCTACGATGGACACACAGAGCTGGACGTGAACATCCAAGTCAAGTCACCTTTATTTATATAGCGCTTTTTACAATACAGATTGTTTCATAGCAGCTTTACAGTGGTCACAGGAAAACAATATATATAAAAAGTTTGTTTTGGCTGAACAGCAGCCTTAAAAGAGCAGGCAAATCAATACAATTGATGAATATTAAGTGTTAAGTTTCCCCAACTGATCAAGACATAGGCGACAGTGGCAAAGAACCAAAACTCCAGCAGGTGACAGAATGAATGAAGAATGGCATGGAGAAAAAAAACCTGGGAGAAACCAGGCTCAGTCGGGGGACCAGTTCTCCTCTGGCCAACAGCCAAACAGTACATGATTATTATATTGACAACAATTCAAGTTTAATATTAAGTCTAATTTGGTCCGATTGGAGATGGGTTCGTGATCGTCACAGGGGAGGGTTTAGTAGAGTCACTGTCTCAGCAGACACTTCAGGGCAGTCCAGTACTCATGTCCAGGTGCAGTTCCTTCATCTGATCTGGATACGGCTGACCATAGTAACCTCAGAATAATATCAGCATAGATGCCATTCTTCTTCTGATGTATAGAGTACATCAGATGTTATGGGAATGTTCCCGGTTCCGGCTGACCTAAATTATGCAGCCTAACATGATTTTAACTCTTTTACATGATTTGGATTAAAAATGTATGTATGTGTCATGTGTATGCCAGGTTGAAGAGATGTGTTTTTAGTCTAGATTTAAACTGACAGAGTGAGAAGTAGAAGTAGAGTGTGTAAACTGACAGAGTGTGAAGATAAAGTAGACTTCCAAGATGAAGTAGACGTGGATCTGGATAACACCATCCCCAATGTAGGAGACTTGGAGCTGGACCTGAACATCCACAATGAAGGAGACTTGGAGCTGGATATGAAGTAGTGTCAGGGTTTTCTGGACAAGGGAGGACCCAGTTGCAGAGATGAGTGAACACGAGTTATTTAAGTTATTTATGGACAGTGACAGGGCAAACAGTAGTGAAAGTGTAATGAGCAAACAGTTATGCAGGGCACACAATAGGAAAGCTGGCAGGTCAGGACTAAAGTCAGATGACGCTCAGGCCAACGGTGGAGAGCTGGAAGCAGATCAGGAAACCAGAGGCTTGCCACTTGGGGATGTGATGACGTAGCACCAGACTAGCTGCCAGGCCAGGAGTGTCAACAGCCAGGGTGAAGCAGGAGGCAGGGACAAACACTAGACAAGAGAAACAACACTAGAGCAAATAAACTGACAAAACTATGACTAGAGAAAAACATGCAATCTAACTAAATTGGCATAACTAGAGAAAAACACAACAACTAGAATTTAAAACTAGCAACAAGAGATAAACACTAATTCTAAGACCGTAGAAAAAGAAGAAGAAAAAAAACAAACCGAACCAACAAAGAGATGAGTGAAACAAGCACAATATAATGGGAGCAGGGCATATGAGGGACAGGTGAACACACTCAAGCAAACGAGACTAGATAAGGATTAAACAAGGGGGCGTGGTAACTGGAATTGAGGAGGTGGGACAAGAGGACCACATGGCAAAAACGAACAAAGACAAAGTCATGTGCTCAAGCACAAAACAAACCGGCAAACATTAAACAAAGACAAGACAGACAAGATAGTCTGGGCAGGATCCTGACAAGTAGACTTCCAAGATGAAGTAGACTTGGAACTGGGTAACACCGTCCCCAATGTAGGAGACTTGGAGCTGGACATGAGCATCCAACCAGGAACATCCACAATGAAGGAGACTTGGAGCTGGAAGGGAATGTCCATAATGTAGGAGACTTGGAGCTGGATGTAAACATCCAATCAGGACCATCCACAATGAAGGATACTTAGAGCTGGACGTGAACATCCACGATGAAGGAGAATTGGAGCTGGATGTGAACATGCAAGATGAAGGAGACTGGGTGCTGGACGGGAACATCCACAATGAAGGAGACATTGAGCTGGACATGAACATGCAAGATGGAGTAGACTTGGAGCTACACAGGAACATCCATGATGAAGGAGGCTTGGAGCTGGACTGGACTGTTGTAGGAGACTTAGTGCTGGATAGGACTATCCTCATGGCACAAACCTCAGCAAAGGGAGTGTGAGTGAGATGTTTGTGAATTTTTTTTTTTTTTTTTTTTTTTTTAGTTCCTTGGAACAAGTTTCTGTATTGTCAAGATTTTGCAGAGGTAAAAACAACATACCAAACTATGTTGACATAATTCTGAAAGTACCCTTTACACAGACTAAGCTGACGTCTTACCAAAAGCCATGTGTGTGAGTGAGGGCATCTTGGAGGCTTTGATGCATGGCTTTATAGTTGAGTCTAATATTAGCTCCTGGCTCGTCTCACTCCTCTCAAGTAACAACTGGGATCAGTTGGTAACCTGTGGCTTGCTTCAATCTGAAAGACAGAAAGAACAGGCAGACCGAGAACAGTGTTGAACATTAAGGGAGTGTGAGGACAGGTCTATGTAGGTTTCTTACTGTGATTGAGAGATGGATTTAACTGAGAATGAAAGTGGCGACTCTCAACCTCAGACTGTCTGCAAGCAAGCACACTTCTTAAGGGATGTGCTCTTTCATGGGAAATTCCAGGTGCGTGTGGCATGTATCAATGATTATTCTGGAAGTTTTTGGACTTTTATACCCTGTATTTAAGAATATTTATGCAAAATCTGCAATTAATGATGACCATTACTGATTGCTTAATTTTACAATTTGTTAAATATACATGAAGTACATATAGATTAATAGGAACAGTAAGTGAGCATGTGCTAGATGTATATGTGTTTTTTGCTCCTAAAATATGAGATCATGTACCCATAAGATGAAAGCGAATGCCAGAGGAAATCTTACACCACATAACACAGTCAGCAGTTGCTGGATCGTTTGCAGTCACTGTACAAAAAAAGCTGACCTCATAAATAAGGACTTGAAAAAATATTTTCTATCTAAGATTACTGTCGCATAGTTTGTTTGTGCTGGAGTCCAGAGCGCATTTTACAGGGAACACATCACCGCTGTTATGTTCAGGGTTTAATGTTAGTAATCTAAACCTGCTTTCTGTAGCTCAGTTGCATATAATCAATATAATATATAACTGTGGTTCCCATCAATGTAATAACAGACCATAATTGACAGTCTCAAGTTCAAAGTAACTCACGCCGAACATGATTTGACATACATTATCATCATTATGGGAGCTGTCAGACTCAAAGGTGCTATGAACAATACATTCACCAAATTCTACAGCAGTTTGATCTCCTGCAGTAAAACGGTGTGTCTAAAAATGGACATTTCATAGGGACATTTCTTGTTGTAATGTTGACCAGTTATGAAGTATTACTGGATCTACAGGAATAATAATTATTGCTTTGACAAAAGGTAATATTAAACTACAGACAAAGGGATGAATATACATTTCAGAGAGTCGTCCTCCTTCATCTGATGTTAAGATTACTCCCATTGCTGGTTAACACTAGTCGGTATATTCATAGACTGCATTATATTACTCATGATTACCATATTCTACTGGATAGAAGTGGAGGAGGAAGAAGAGGGAAAAGCAGTCATTAGCACTTACTCGTTTTATTTTTATTCCTTTGTTTGTTTGTGTAAAATGTGTTTATCACAAATTTCATGTGAAATTATTTTCAGAATAGAGAATGTATCTATTTGGCAGATATATGAAGATGGATCTTATTTTCTGCCATGGTCTTATTACAGAACCAAAAGTTTGGAATAATTCAGTTTTTTTAAATGTCTCATCAAAGCTACTTTTATTTGGTCAACATACAGTACAAATAGTAATATTGTGAAATGTTACAATTTCTGATAACTGTTTGGTATGGTATGATAAATGTATGCTCAGTTATTAGTTGTTATTGGTACTGAATTATTAATAAGGATTAATGTTGAAAACGGCTTCATATTTCTGTTTTTACTTTTTTCATGATTAAAAAGAACAGTATTTTTTTTTGAAAGAAAAACCTTTTGGTAACATTATAAATGTCTTCACTGCCACTTTTGATCAATTTAATGTGTCGTTGTTGTGTATATATATATGTGTGTGTGTGTGTGTGTGTGTGTGTAGGTTATACATATGTTTTACATATCAACACACATCGTACTCAAAAAATCTGAATGGCAGTGTATAAATAAATATTTTTTTAAACGGTTATTCCTCATTGTTACTCTTTTTGATCAAATGAATATTTAAAATAAAAACAAACCTTTGACTGGTAATGTTGAATAATGTTGGCTTATTTAGGCATTTGTATTCTTGGTTACGTTTTTAATAACCAAACTTTATTAAGGTAATCTATATTTTCTTTGATTAACATAAGAAAATAGCATCTGGTTAAACTGCACATGACGGACTTATAAGTGGTCTGAGATTCATGTGAATTTCCTCACATTTTACAGGCTTCTCAACATACTTGTATCTTTAAATACACACTCATCTCGTACACATTAAGCACATTAAATAACACTAAAATACTATATATCAGCTCATAAAATGTCTTCTGCAGCCTTAAACATTTCCATCACATTTATTTGTCCAATTCACATTGATATGTCATTATTAGCCTACTGCTTTATATTTTTTTACAAAAAAATGTATTTGAAACTGTTTTCACTGCAGAAATGTAATTATTTTTTCTAGTTATTAATTTTCTAGTCAATGTCAAGTAACACATTGAAGTAAACGAGGAACTATTTTCTTGTAAAACACACTCCAGTCATCTGAAAAATAATTTTCACAGTGCTTGTGAATTACGTGTGAGAATGATGTAGTGACCAAAACCCATGAACACTTTCTGCTGACTCTCAACATTCACTCTTTCTTTTCATTCAGTATCCACAGCAACTGTCCCTTTAGCTTTGTAAAAAAATATGACAATAAGCCAGCATTTATATTTGTCTGCAAGCATTTCAGCAGAATTAAGCCTTGAGATCAAAATGTTTTTAAGAAATTCCATAAAGTTTGTCCAAACCTTTTGACTGCTGATGACCATCATCATACGAGTTGACTTGCTCAACTCATCATTTAGGACAATGCGGTCTAGTGAACACTTAGAACTGATGCATTGAGTTCAGATGCTATGGATCTTGATCTTTTGACTAGACACTTTAGACACACACACACACTCATGTTCTGGCCTCCTCTCTCCTCTCAGCTCCTGAAGTCTCTCACTCCTGAGGAGAACACTCTATGCCGGCAGGGTCTGTACTTCCAGGACGGCAGGAGACGGGTGGACTACATCCTCACCTACCACATCAAGAAGAGCAGCAGAGCAGCGGCTTCGCGTCTCAGAGACAACGCCTTCACGCGCACCCTGCGGCGGGGCCGACACCCGCCTGCGCCTGACGCTGAGCTGGGCTCGCCCACGGACCACCACGACGACGACAAGGCTGTACGGCGGGAAGAGTTTGAGAGCAGCCTGCTGGAGATGGGCCTGGAGCTGGAGCGAGACGAGGAGGTACGTGTGTTTGTCCAGTGCTGCTTCACAGGGCTTTTGTTTGCCGCAGGCTTGTTTTGTCTTTCAGCTGAGCTCAGCTGTTTCACTTCAGTACAAAACACACATTGTCGTGTCACACAGCACTGACTATAAGACTCAAAACTCCTGTGTGGAGCAGACAGACTTACAGCTGCTCGTTCATGCTGTTTGCTTTTGTACAGTTCAAGCTGTGGTCCTGAATGCTGATTGGTCAATTAAGTAGACCAGCCATTGCTCAGTATTGTGGCTGCGTTGAATATCTCTGTGAGTACTGGAATACACTCTGGTCTGGAAGCCTCTGAACTCTGCAGACGAATGGTGAAACGTCTCATTGCTGTTGGACTATCAACATTACTGGATTGCATCTTATTGCTCAACCAATCAAATTAGAGGAGTAAAACTACAATCTAAAATCTCTGCAATCTAATCTATTGCAAGCCTGTTATATTTTACTGTGTAAAAAAACATTTGATTTGTGTCCTGAAGCAGTTGCCCACCCATTTTTATTTCTGAATAGCCTACCACTAAGGAGGGGACATTTTTAAAGCAAACTAGTTTTGTCATCTGATAACAGTTTTGGTCTCAACTTCAAGAGTGAGACAATAGCAACACATGAACCCAAGTAACATTCAATGGGCTCAGAAGGGTCAACTCAAACAAATGTGCTGTTAAAGTGTTTTTCTCTTTTTCATATACAGTAGTACCTCAAGATACGAAAGGCTCAACTTACGAAAAATTCAAGTTAAGAAAGAAAAGGCGAAAAATTTTACTGCTCTACATACGAAAAGTTTTCAAGATACGAAAGGTTTCTGAAAGTCCGAGATTCACCCCATAACAATTTTGAAACTCGCGCCGCACGCCGCCATCTTAGTTATAGTAGACTCGCCACCATCCTCCTGCTCTCCCATTGGTTCCTGATGCTAGCCAAGCCATGAGATCCTTCTCTCTAAGTGGACAGCATCCCTCCCATCATGCATCTTCTATACGTACGTGCTGGCATGCTTTAGCTCAGCCACTCCGCACCCGAAACTTTACATTTTTTATGTGTTTTCGTAAAGTTAAGTGTACGTACGTACGTACGTTATCTGGCGTTTGTCCTCCTCCTCTGCCGCAACTTTCGGAGATAGCCTCACTCGAAAGGTAAGCTTCCACATTTTACGTTATTTCATTGTTTATAGGTCAATTTAGCTTTATTATGAAATTTAAGCGGGTGTTTTTGGAGGGCTTGGAACGGATTAGCCATTTTACATGTAAAATGTGTTCCAAGATACGAAAAACTCATTATACGAAGTCCGCCTCGGAACGGATTAATTTCGTATCTCGAGGTACCACTGTACCTGAATAAAGCAACAGGTTTTTTTATTAATTGGCTTGCGGCCCTATTAGCAATAATGAACCTTACTTCTGCCTTTAAAGTCACAAAATATTCACACACAAATATTACTAATGTTAGTTAGTAGTAGTTTCTATTTACATGTGTGAGCCTGCTTTCTTTATGAAAGAGCACATGGTTTATGAGAGTGTATGAATGCATGCTTGTTCTGTTCATGTGGTTATGTCATTAAACCCTCGAAAAGTTTCATGAATTTGACAATTGGTAAAAGTAATGATGATAGCGGCTGTTTGTTTTTTTGGCATTGGCTGTGAGACTGTGACATGGGATCCGCTGTGCTGCAGTCTATGTAGGGATCATAGTATTGCACACGCTGTGTGTGATGCTTGTGTGTGCGGGAAACCCAATCTGACTCGCCCTGATTCCATCACCATGTCTTCTCACCATTGCTTCCTGGCATTTCTTCACAGCCATGCTTCCAATACTGGTAAATATAGGCAGGAACAAATTTTTTTCTCCTGCTAATAGCTATAGCTATCAGTTTTGTAATTTTGTCTGACTCAATCAGAACAGTGCCAGTCCTCCCTATACGCAAAGTACAAAGTTTCGTAGGGCCCCCGTACCAACAATACTAGGGCCTCCTAGACAACAAGATGACTCCGCGGATGGCAGCCTCGGTTTTTAGCTCTTCAGTGATTGTTTTGTCTTTATTTGTTTGTTCTGCTTTTAGTCATTCTTTTCCGATTGTTTTCACCAAAAACAAACTACTGGACATTAGGGAACACACACCAGACATTATTTCTGCCGTTTTTGATTAATCAGACGTTTTACTCGATATCCTCGTTGGAGTCACGACTGTCTCTTTAAACCGAGCAGCCAGACGCATGCGGGGTAGGCGATCTGGGGCACTGGTCAAACTCCGCTCGCTGGGCTTCCGCACTCCTCTTCCCAGTATTCATCTTGCTAATCTCCGCTCTCTTCCTAAAAAAATGTACGAATTGCTTCTCCTCACCCAGATTAACAAGGATTTTTTCAACTCTGCTGCTCTGTGCTTCACTGAAACCTGGCTAACTGTAAACACACTGTAAACACATCTCTGCCGGGCTTCCAGCTGTTCCGAGCAGATCGCATCACGGAACTAACCGGGAAAACGAGAGGTGGAGGTTTGTGTTTCTACATCAACGAAAGTTGGTGTTCAGATATAACAACGCTGAAGAAGATGTGCTCTCCTAACCTAGAGACTCACTTCATAAACTGTAAATCTTTCTATTCACCGCGTGAGTTTTCCTCGTTTATTCTCATGAATGTTTACATTCCTCCAGAGGCGTGTGTCAGCGCGGCATTACAACAGCTGGCTGAACAAATAGCTGAGACTGAACAAAAGTATCCAGACTCTCTTTTAATCATTCTTGGGGATTTTAACCTAGCAAATCTCTCCCGTGAACTGCCAAAATACAGACAGCACATTACATGTCCTATTCTTGACCACTGCTACACCACAATAAAGAATGCATATCACTCCGTCCCACGGGCAGCTTTGGGGCTTTCTGATCACTGTGTGGTTCATCTTATACCATCCCACAGGCAGAAACTGAATCAGCTAAACCTGAAAAAAAGACTGTAAAAAGATGGACTAATGAAGCAGAGCAGAATCTAAAAGCATGCTTTGACTGCACGGATTGGAATGTTTTTGAAGCTGCTACCACTGATCTGGACGAGCTAACAGATACTGTAACATCATACATCAGTTTCTGTGAGGATACGCACATTCCTACCAGGACATTATTATCATTTCCTAAAGATAAACCATGGTTTACTGGGAAACTCAAACAGCTTTGTCATAACAAAGAGGACGCTTACAGAAGGGGGATGGGGTTTTGTACAAACAGACCAGGAACAGACTGACAAAGGAGATCAGAGCTGCTAAAAGAAGTTATTCTGAAAAGCTGAGAAACCAGTTTTCTTCCAACAACCTGGCTGCTGTCTGGTCAGGCCTTAAGAATATCACCAATTACAAGCCACCATCCCACCGACCTGCTGAGAATCAACATCTGGCGGATGAGCTAAATACTTTTTACTGCAGGTTTGAGAAACCCAATCTCACACTTCACACCCACTCTGATCTGCACTTCACATGTCCTTCAACACCACCTGCACCCCCTCCCCCTCCCCCTGCCATCCAACCAGAGCTTAAGGTCTGTGTGGAGCAGGTAACCAAAATCTTCAAAAGACAGAAGATAAGGAAAGCTTCAGGCCCAGGCGGCATCTCATCTGCTTGTTTGAAAGCCTGCGCTGAGCAACTGGCCCCAGTCTTCACGCGGATCTTCAATAGATCATTGGAGCAGTGTGAAGTTCCCCGTTGCTTCGAACGCTCCACCATCATTCCTGTCCCAAAAAAACCCCCAAATCACTGGACTTAATGACTACAGACCTGTCGCTCTCACATCTGTGGTCATGAAGTCATTTGAAAGACTGGTTCTGGCCCACCTGAAGGACATCACTGAACCCTTGCTGGATCCTCTTCAATTTGCCTACAGAGCAAACAGGTCTGTGGATGATGCAGTCAACATGGGACTGCATTATATCCTGCAACATCTCGACAGACCTGGGACTTATGCAAGGATCTTATTTTTGGACTTCAGTTCAGCCTTCAACACAATCATGCCTGATCTTCTTACAGCTAAACTGACCCAGCTCTCCTTGCCATTCTCAATCTGTCAGTGGATCACCAGCTTCCTGACAGACCGGCAACAGCGAGTGAGACTGGGGAAACTCACACCCAGGACTCTCACTACCAGCATTGGCGCCCCCAGGGGTGTGTTCTCTCCCCACTGCTCTTCTCCCTGTACACCAATGACTGCACTTCTACAGACCCTTCTGTGAAGCTCCTGAAATTTGCAGATGACACCACCGCCATCGGCCTCATCCGAAACGGTGACGAGTCTGCTTACAGACTGGAGGTTGAACAACTGGCTGTCTGGTGCAGTTATAACAACCTTGAGCTTAACACGCTCAAAACGGTGGAGATGATAGTGGACTTCAGGAGGAACAGCCCTGCTCAATCTCCACTCACCATCATGAACAGCACAGTGGCAGCAGTGGAGTCATTCAGGTTCCTGGGCACCACCATCTCTCAGGACCTGAAGTGGAACAATCACATTGACTCCATTGTAAAAAAAAAAAGGCCCAGCAGAGACTGTACTTCCTTCGTCAGCTGAGGAAGCTCAACCTCCCACAGCAGCTGCTGATACAGTTCTACTCGGCCGTCATTGAGTCTGTTTTGTGCACCTCCGTTACTGTCTGGTTTGGTTCAGCTACCAAATCTGACATCGGGAGACTACATCGCACAATCCGGACTGCAGAGAGGATTATTGGTGCTTCCCTGCCAGCCTTCCAGGACCTGTCCACTTCCAGAGTGAAAAAGAGAGCAGGTAAAATCATCACAGACTCTGCTCACCCTGGAAACACCCTGTTTGAACTGTTACCGTCAGGACGGCGACTACGATCACTGGCCACTAGAACATCTAGGCACAGGAACAGTTTCTTTCCACAGGCTATTTCCCTCTTGAACAGTTGAATTAATAAGAGATAAAATGCTGGGCAGAGCGCAGGGAAAGGAAAACAATGCAGACGGATGTTATGGCTGACATTCTGTCCTTATCTATCCCCTCTCCCACTCCATACAAAAAATCCCAGCATGTGTATGTTTATGTATTGTTATTTGCTATGTAAACTCATGTTGTGTTGTATATGTGCACTGGAAGCTTCAACACCAAGACAAATTCCTTGTGTGTGCAAGCACACTTGGCAATAAAGCTCTTTCTGATTCTGATTCTGAATACGTCTGTTGTAATATACAGTCTCTGGCTGGATGTAGTCAATACTACTCAAACTATGCTGTTCAACAGGTGGTTTTCTGAAAGTTTCATCACTGGGCAATTAATCCAATAATCAGGTGTCAAGAAGAGGTTGGTTAGGACAATAGGCAGCTGAGCATGTGGCACAACACCTGCACAAAACACAAGCTGTGTGTCACATTGAACACATAAATAAGCCGCTCTATAAAACCACACCAAACATGAGCACACGGAGCGTGAATAAACTAGACAGAAGTGTCGGGCTACGCATGTACAACATATCAAACAAACAGAAGAGTGCACAGCCGAGCGAACCGCAAACCGCACAATCACAGATGACAAGACGACACCAAAGGAACAGAACACTGACAAATACTTCAAAAGAACATTCTTAAGTCTGAACTGAATGGAATGTAATGTTTATGGACAAAAGCATGCTAATTGTACTCTTAATTAAAAGCGCTTTTTCACCCACTTAAGTAAACATCTTTGCATGTTATTTCATGATTCTTTAAAATATTTTTCATAATTCTTTAAAATATGGTTAAACTGCAACTGCTAAATGTACTGACAAGCATTTAAACTAAACTAAAATACAATTTAATACCATGTATATACAGTGGAACCCACTTATCTCGACCTTGGTTAACTCGCCATCCCAGTTATGTCAACGCTTTTGAAGTGGAACTGCCAAACTCCCTATTTGTCTTAGCTTTTACTTATCGGTTATGTCAATTATTTTATGTCGCCGAACCCTGATATCTCGAGCACAAAAAAGGGAAAAAGTCGCCACGTAACATCGGTTATCTCGATCCCCGCGACTAATGATAGTACCGAGTTCACTGCGCATGTGCTGAGTTCGCGTTGCATGTGCATCAGTCCTTATGGTCACTCACTCCAAACTGGACTTAATATTGGACTTGAATTGTTGTCAATATAATAATCATGCACTGTTTGGCTGTTGGCCAGAGGAGAACTGGTTCCCCTGGTTTCTCCCAAGGTTTTTTTCTCCATTCCGTTCTTCATTCATTCTGTCACCTGCTGGAGTTTTGGTTCCTTGCCGCTGTCTCCTCTGGCTTGCTTAGTTGGGGAAACTTAACACTTAAAATTCATCAATTTTATTTGCCTGCTCTTTTAGAGCTGCTGTTCAGCCAAAACAAACTTTGTTTATATTGTTTTCCTGTGACCACTGTAAAGCTGCTTTGAAACAATCTGTATTTGTCGGTGATTGTCAGTGTTAGGTGGTAGTACGTGTGTGTGTGTGTGAAGATATTCTCCCTCATCTCGTGCCTTTTGGTTTCTCCTTTGTTTGAATCTCCTTGTCTCCTGGCGTCTCCGCATTGCACACCTGCATCCGGTGCCTTACAGAATCACCGACCGGGTTTTTTGTTACCCTAAAGATAAGTGAAAAGCTGTAATGGAGTATTCCACCTCTCGCGCCACTCTGCCGCAACTGATGACTCTGCGCCCGCTGGAGTGCAGCTCGGACCAGTCCGGCTTGCTGGCCGCCAGAGCTGCTGTGGTCCGTCCCGCCGCCGCCAGAGCCAAAGCTGCCGTGGCCCGTCCTGCCGCCGCCAGAACCAGAGCTGCCGTGGCTCGTCCCGCCGCCGGTCCAGCCGGCTCTTCCAGACCTCCGAGACCTCCCCGAGCCTCCGCCGGCCTTCCAAGACCTCCCCGAGCCTCCGCCGGTCCAGCCGGCCCTCCCAGTTCCTCCACTGGCACCTCCCGAACTCCTCACCTTGCTGGCACCCCTTGGAGGCACCTCCAGCCTCATCCCCAAGGACCACCTAGGCCTCCCGACGGGATACCGGGGAGGCCACTCAAACATTTTTTTTGGGGGGGTGAAGGTACTTTGAGGGTGGGTGGGGAAAAGGAGGCAGAGCCTCTGGGGAAAGACAGTACACCCTGGTGCTCTGTTCCCCCGGCACCACCCTGGACTACCCTGACACTCTGGTGCCCTGTTCCCCTGGCTCCGCCCTGGACACTCCCCTTGGAATTGCCCCTGGTCCCCCCAGCACCTCCCTGGACACTCACCCGAACCTGGCCCCTAGCTCCACCGGCACCTCCCTGGACACTTCCCGGTGCCTGGTCCCTGGTCCCGCCTGCACCACCCTGGTCCCCGGTAGCCCCGGCACCACCCTGGAAACCTCCATGACTCTGTGTATCCCGGTCTCCAGGGTGCCCACCCTCCCACCCATGTTAGGTTGTATGGCTGTCTTGTTTGTTTTGTACTCCTCCGGGTCCTCCCCCCTTCCCTCCCCAAGGTGTGTCTCATACGGCGTGAGGTCACGCCTTGTGGGAGGGGGCATTCTGTCACGGTGTTGTCACGTCTAGCACTTCCGGGTTTTCCCGTGTCTCCCCATTCCTTCCCACGCCTGTCTTGTTAGTCATTACCCTGTTAATTATGACAGCTGTTTCCCATTTGCTCTCGTGTTTAAATCACCCTCGTGTTCCCCGTGTCTTTGTCGGTGATTGTCAGTGTTAGGTGGTAGTACATGTGTGTGTGAAGATTTTCTCCCTCCGAGTTTGCGTTTTGCACCATCGCGTGCCTTTTGTTAATTAAAGTGTATTTGTTTGAATCTCCTTGTCTCCTGGCGTCTCCGCATTGCACACCTGCACCCGGTGCCCGGGATTGCTTGTGTCGAGCAAAAAGGGGTGTTCTAGATGAAGCCCCGATTCGAGGCGTGCTTCGTTTCCGTGAATCTTCTTCCGTTATCTTCTTGTCTTCTTGTATTCTTGTATTGCTATTATTATTATTATTATTATTTTTATTATAAGACTAGACTGTATTAGGGAAGCTTAGAAAGTTGGTCTAGTGCAAACATTCTTATGTTGTCCAGCATCATCATTTCCAGGTGCCCTGTGAAAGGGTGTTTAGGTGTCATCCCTGTTGCAGTTTGCTGTTCCACAATTCCAGTCCCATAAGCACCTCACTATTGTACTCCCAGTCAGCACTGCAATTAATATATAATATTATTGTGCACTCACAATAATTTCTTTACAATAATTTGGGGCATTCACTGTTATCACTAACCCAAAGAACTACTGAATAGTTGAACACAAAGTTGTGTGTTTGTGTGAGTTGTGTGTGCATTGGTTAATACAAGCAGAGTAAAATACTTTATTTAATACACAGGCAATAGAAAAAGGGTGTGCCCACACTGTGACAATTTGGTTGCTCAGGATGAACAGATTTGTGTGCGATACATTGCTTTGCACAGCAGGTGTCACTAGGGAGAACACTGTTTCATGAGGCTTTGGGTAAATGAACCTTTTGGTGAACACACCGGGATTAAATAGGGAACACATGATGAAAGGTAACAATCAGAGAACAGCTGACAACACTCAAGGGAAGCGAGGTAACAAGGTGGGTGGGGTTACACAATGACAAGACACAACAAAGGGGCAGTGTCAGAGCTCTGTCAACCAACACACTAGAACCCCAAACTGAAGTGACAGAACCCTGACATAGGCTTTCTGTGAGCTTCATTGGTAAGCTGTTCTTTGTTTTGGAAGTAGCTAGGCTTCCTCTCACTTTAGAGAATACTGAGGCCTCTGTCCTTAGAGCTTGACCAGACAGTAGTGCTGAGTCGTTAGGTGCCCTCTGAGTCTCCTTGATTACTACCTTTATTGTGGAGCTTTGCTAGGCCTCTTCTTGCTATAGAGAGTTGCTTTTTAGAGGCCTCTGCTCCTCAGAAATCCACCTGGATAACAAGATTAAGTAGCTATACTCTCCTTGATAAGCTGTCCTGGATGTTGAGTGTAGTTTGGCCTCTGAGAGTCGTCATGTTGAGCTCAGAGCTCAGCTAAGTGGAAGGGTAGTACACTAAGTTGTAGGCTCCCTGGTCTGGGAGCCTCCTTGGCTACTGACCCAAGTGTGTTTTCATTGTGAGAGTTGTTACACTGAGGCCTCCACTCTGCAGAGTTTTGCTGCCCAGTCAGACTGAGATCTTTAGCTCTTTTTTTAGTTCATTCTCTTTTGAAAGCTGTTTTCTTTTGTTCTGAGTGCTAGGCTCTCTGTGAGCCTCCTTGGTCACTGACCTGAATATGAACGTTGTTATGATGCAGTATGAGTAACCATTTGAAAGGGAACATCTCAGGTTACACATGTATCCATGGTTCTCTGAGAACCGGGAACAAGATGTCCCTTTGCCATGCTTTTGGTATTTCTGCAGCTGTCTAGAAGTGGATGATGTATTGCACAGGTGACCTTTTTATACCTACGGTCGCACCAGTGGTGACATCATAGGCTGCCGCCTGCCAATGGCTAGTTCTCTGTCGTGTTTAGACTCATGCTTTAGACACCACTCATAACGGAGGTATTCCCCATAGCGACCCCAAGCAGAAGACACAGCGTCTTGTTCCCTATGCTCAGGGAACCATGGTTGCATCCGTAACCTGATACATTTTGTCTTTAAGTAAATTTAATTTAATGTTTTATTTAATTTATATATATATATATATATATATATATATATATATATATATATAAATTAAATAAAACATTAAATTAAATGTATATATATATATATATATATATATATATACACCTTTTAAGTCTACAACAATCAACCCTTTTCAATTCAATACAGTTAAATTTTGTGCAGTTCATTTATATTTAAGTGTTATTTTGTGCCTATTTTGCTGTCTTTTATCTCCTCTCATTTCATTCGGACTGCAAGCTCACAAATCATATACAGTAACACCTCGGTTTACGAGTGACTTTGTATACGAGCAAATCGGTGTACGAGCATTGTATCGGAGTGTGAGAATTTTTTGTGTGGAAAAGTCCTAACGCTCAGCATCGTCGCTCGCATTTTTACTGGAAATATCCTAAGGACAGCCTCATAAAACAGTCATGCGGTTCCAACCCCTTTATCAACCCTTAACTCATTCATTCTCTCTGCGTCGCTCAGTTTGGTTGCATCATTCACCACAGTGATACTTTTATAAGTGATTTACAGCGGTTTTACCTTGTGTTGTTAACACTAATTAATTGTGATCGCTATTGTTCATGTAGTGAAATATATACGTACAGTACAGCATATAGAAAGAATTGATCACTGATCACTAACACACCTGATTCTCATCTCATCTGCCTATTTAGTTTACTTCTCTCCACTCCTGTGTTGTCAAGTCGTTGTCTCTGTTATGTCCGTGCTGTCTTTGGAGCGCCCAGGTTCGCACGTGTCTCCCGTGCTCGCGTCTCCCCGTCTCCCGTCTCCTGTGTTCGCTCGCATCTCCCCATCTCCCATGTTCACTCGTGTCTCCCGTGTTCGTGTGCGTCTCCCGTGCTTGCGTCTACCCGTAAGCTGTTCTTTGTTTTGGATGTAGCTAGGCCTCCTCTCACTTTAGAGAATCATCATACTGAGGCCTCTGTCCTTAGAGCTTGACCAGACAGTAGTGCTGAGTCTTTAGGTGCCTTCTGAGTATCCTTGATTACTACCTTTATTGTGGAGCTTTGCTAGGCCTCTTCTTGCTATAGAGAGTTGCTTTTTAGAGGCCTCTGCTCCTCAGAAATCCACCTGGATAACAAGATTAAGTAGCTATACTCTCCTTGATCCATCTCCCATGCTCACGTCTTCCCGTCTCCCGTGTTCGCTCACATCTCCCCGTCTCCCATGTTCACTCGTGTCTCCCATGTTCGTGTGCATCTCCCGTGCTTGCGTCTACCCGTCTCCCGTGTTGGCGCGCGTCTCCCGTGTTTGCTAACGTCTCCTCGTCTCCCATGTTCGCACGTGTCTCCCGTGCTCGCGTCTCCCTGTGTCCCTGTGTCCCGTGTTCGCTCACGTCTCCCCATCTCCCGCGTTCAGTCGTGGCTCCCCAGCTCCCGTATTCGTGCGCGTCTCCCGTGCTCGCGTCTCCCCATCTCCCGTGTTCGCTCACGTCTCCCCGTCTCCCGTGTTTGCGCGCGTCTCCCGTGCTCGCGTCTCCATGTCTCCCGTGTTCGCGCATGTCTCCTGTGTTCCATGTTCCACGACCTTCACTCTTGATTATCACTTAGTTTGTTTTCTGCACTATTATAATAAATTCACTCACTTGCCTTTGAATCCGGGTTTTGTGTTTTCTCTTGCTGACAGTAACACCCCGCTCCCCCCTCCTCCCTCCTCCCGTCTCCCTCCTCCCGTCTCCTTCACGCCAGCAGTGCTGCTCAAAGCTGAAGTGCATTACAGTAAATAGTCAAGTATTTTTAGAGTTTAATTGTCAATTATTCATTAGTATTTATATGAGATCTTAATGGTCATAATTTTAACTGTAATTAATAAGGTTAAACTAAAAAATATTTAAAATGGCATTTATGGTCGTGTGGAACAAATCAATTGATTTTTAGTGCATTCTTATGGGGGAAATTGTTTTGGTGAACGAGCATTTTGGGTTATTAGCTCGCTCTTGGAACAAATTTATTTTGGATTAATTACTTAATTTTGGAACAAAGTATTTTGTTGTGGCGCTGGAGATTTTGTGCAGTACTGCTGAAGCACTGCTCTGAAATATAATGCGTTCAAAAATGAAACCTAGAACTCCAGTCCGATTGGATTTATTTCAGAGAGGCTGTGTATGTACTAGTGCGTGCATATGCATGGATTAACTTATGCTTGTTTCATGCTCTGATAGTAAAGTACAGACTCAGTGTGTTGTGTCTCCAGAAGTTGCAGAAGATTCTACTTGCTTGGTGACATCATGAAACGTGTTTGCTATGAAATCAATTGTGTGTTTCCAGACCAAGACTCCTGGAGTGGGGTTTGTGAAGATTCATGCTCCGTGGAACGTACTCTGTCGCGAGGCTGAGTTCATGAAACTGAAGATGCCTACCAAAAAAGTAAGGTTTGTCTATCATGCACAGCTGTGATAAAGAGAGATGTGATGAGTGAATGTGATTGATGATGCTGTGCTCCTACTGTAGGTGTATGAAGTCAAACACAGCAGCGGCGTAATGGAAAAGATCAATGCCTTTATCAGCAAACTCACAGATCCTCTTCATCCCAACCTTGAAGAGAATCCGACACAGAAAGTGAAGCACCTCTCGTACCCGTTCTCCAGGGAAAAGCAGCATTTGTTAGTGTCTGCCTCTATTCTCAACTACCAATCACATGTCTTAATGTCTGCTGCATGTACTTTTGTAGATAGTCAGTGTGACACTTTCATTATACTCAACTTTCACGGGCCTGTTCTTACTGCGCAGTTTTCAATGTGACAAAAATTGGGGGGAAAAAAATCAAACAATTGAAAAACACTCTCACAATTATGGATTTATAACTTTAGAATATGTTATTGTACTATATAACTCGCCATTGTGAGAAAAAAGTAATGTTTATCATTATTATACCCAATATTATTATTGCTATTATTATTAATTATTATTAGGCGTTGTGTAGGAGGATGATAATGAAGCCACAGAATGCAGGAATAAACTTATTTTAATGATAAACTCAAACAAACACAAACAAAAGGGGCAAAACTTGTGCAAAACGTGATAAATAGTCCAATTGGATGAGAGCAGTCCAATGGGAAGACAACAACACTTAACAAATCACCACAGACAAAGACTGTGTTACGAATGTTCCGCATCACACAGCAGCACAACCAAGGTGACGAGGCAAGGCAGGTTTCAAACTTTAACTGAACTTTAATATAAACTAAAACAAAATACTTTAAATATCAAAACCAAACAGTACACTTGTGCAAAAACTTAACAAAACACTGTAGACCAGGAACACGGCAATATCCACACGTGACAGCAAAATACTTCATTAACAACCGACAAACACAAGGGAAATGCAAGAGTGATTTATACAAAAGGGAATCACAAACACCTGGGAGACTAACGATCAGTGATTACATGACAGGTGCAGGGAGTGAAACAATGACCCGATAGACAGGAAGTGAAACAATGACAAGACTGACAGGAAGTGACAAAGAAGACCCAGACAGACAGGAACAAGTGTTACAGACTGAAGGGAACAATGGGTAGATATACACAAGGATGATGAGACACAGCTGACGAGACTAACGAGATGATTGATTATGAGACAGTTGAATGGAAATAGACTGGGAGAATCACAAGAGGAAACAGGAAGTAGACAGAGACATGACAGACCTCATATTATGAGATATAAACTTGGAACTGTGAGTTATAAAGTCTGAGTTATGAGCTGAGTTTTGAGTCCGATTTGATATAAACTCACAAATCAGAGAGAAAATCAGTCCAAACTTTGGGATAAATATTTGCAATGACGTTTTTATTCTTTCACTGTGGCAGAAACAAGCTTCCACAATTTATTTTCAAAAGTTTGAACAGATAAAAATGTGTGGTAACACTTTATTTTACAGTGTCCTTTTTCACATTACATGTAGTTTCCAAAGATACAACTATAAATTATGCACAATAAGTACATGTAATAAATTAATATGGCTCAGTATTTTAATGAATAATTCCACTGTAACAAAGACACCTTAAAATAAAGTGTAACCCAATGTGTTACCCAACTAACCTTGTAATAAAACTTTACAGCCTAATTGTCCTCACTCTCATTTCTCAATAGTCATTACTATTGCTCTAATGAGAGTTGGTTGACATGTAGTTGTAAAGTTAATTCTCTAATGACTGATAGTTGCAAAGTTATGTATAGTCAGTAAAATCTCTAATGTGGACCTTCTAAATGAACCTTATAGTATATAACCTTATATTTTAGCAAGTTAATAGCCAGAGTGCAGTTAACTTTTGTACAGATGTTTTGAATGAGATTTCCACATTTGTAGAAAATGATTGATGCTTTGGAAAGATGCAAAAACCACATTGAAAAATGTACTTGTGACCTTTTGTCTTAACAGGTTTGATTTGTCTGACAGAGATTCCTTTTTCAACAATAAAACAAGAAGCTCATTAGTAAGTATAAAGTATTATCACATTCACAGTATTTACGCCATATTTTACAATTTTAATGTATGGGTTTCATTATGTGCATTGCTTTAGGTATGTGAAGTTTTGAAGCGAACCAAGTGCACAAAAGCCAAATTTAGCATGGGTAAGCGCATGCTTTGTCCATAGAGTTTGAAATATACAAGTTTCAGTTCTCCGTACCATTGGTTTGATTGATTTGCGTCATTGACAACAAACCTGTCACTGACAGAAAAATCCTTTTGACATGTTGTTTCAGGAATCACTAGCCTGCTTGGGAGTGGCGTTTATCTGGCTGCTTATCCACTACATGATGTGAGTGTCCATCTCTTCTGTTGAACTGTTTCTGTGTATCTGTACAGAGCTGATAACACTGTGCCATTGCTGTGGTAATGCAGACTTGCTTGATTTATCTATTTGTAGCACTGGAATGATCTGTTGGATATGACTATTTTCTTTACTAACAGGGTGATGTTGAAGGGGAAAACGCTGAGCCAAATGACAGGAAGGTGAGTTTCAGTGCCGTCAAGTCGACTTTAAGTCGTGTTTGTGTAATAGAAAAGAAAAGTAATTTGGGAGAAATTAATCTCTTTATAAAGTAGGATATTGGCACAGTAATAACATCTTAGTGGTGCCTGGGATTAACATGGTTTGAACCAGCAACCTTCTTATACCAGTCATGAGTCTTAAGCCTTCATCACACAAGTAGTATTAAAATAGAAGGAGAAGGTTGGACTCAATAGGTGTATTTGCATGCACTAATTTTCATCTCAGATTTCATATTCTGGATGCTCTCTTTATTTGAACCCTTTATTTAAACATTGTAATCTGATTCCTATATTTGTTTATATGTGCATTACATATATTTCGAATAAAACTTCCATGCACACACAGTGAGTTGGTCAGAAGTCAGAAGCTGAGAAAGTGTCAGCAGAGCTTTCAGTCTGATCAAAACTTCATTGGGATAGATCTCAATTGGATTAAAGGTGTTTACATGATCTTTTCATCATTGAGCAATCAATTCGATCACTAGCAGATTTTTTGAGTGCAAGTGTACCTGTGCAGAACACAATAGATGATTCATCCGTCACCTTATCCATCAAGTGTTCAGTCCTGGTCCTGCACAAAATAAAACCTCCAAAAGGGACTTTTCTCATCGATGCAATAGAACAGGGGTGGCCAACCTGTTCAGCATGATGAGCCAAAAAACAACAACTCATGACTGCGAAGAGCCACACAACAGATGTTTCTCATAACAGATCTTCACAACAGATCTTCATATTTGTTTGACTCTGCCATGACGATTCCTAGACAATTCCTTTGCATACTGTTATAAGTAATTAAAAATGACCTGTTCGCGATTGTTGTTGGTGGGAGGGGGGGAGGTTAATCAGCCCAATGCTTTTTCCCGGTCGGATGTGACCAAAAGGAGCAACACTGTTCATGTCAGTCAGAAAGCAGCTCCTGTCAGTCAATAGGAGCCTCGTTAAATCGCGTGAGCGGTTCTGTTAAAAATAAATTGCGATTGTAAACACAGAACATGTGGAGACTGAAAAGAGCAGTCAAAGAGTATTTCGCGAGCCTCAGGTTGGCTACCCCTGCAATAGAAGAAGCATTTTGCTTCTCCAAAGAACATTTCAGTAATCAGTTCTAAAACCAAAAAAGTTTTCTCAGTGTGAAGAACATTTTAATCCTCTAATGAACCTTTTCCCACCATAAAGAACCTTTTGTGGTTCCATAGATGTTGAAGGTTCTTCATGGAACATCAATGCCAATAGAAAGCTTTATTACTAAGAGTGGGGAGACCCACCGCACCTCGTAGTTTGATTCTTTTATCTTACACCCTCAGTTCGGTTCATGAAGATTTTTCCTCATGAGCTGATGGACTGATCAGGTGTTGTAAACTGCAAAAACAATGAAGGAACTGAGTGTATGCAGTTGAAAAGTCAGCAGCCTGTCATCACATTTCTGCCTGTATTTCAGCTGCTGTATGAAGAGTGGGCCAGTTACAGCGTCTTCTACAAGTACCAGCCCATCGGCCTGATCAGGTACATCTCAAACTCTCTGTGCTCTCAGCACCGTAGATTCAGTAGTAATCTCTCGCTTGTCTTGCAGGAAGTACTTTGGGGAGAAGATTGGCCTCTACTTTGCTTGGCTTGGGGTTTATACCCAGATGCTGATCCCTGCTTCCTTAGTAGGCGTCTTTGTGTTCCTCTATGGATGTGTTACTGTTGATGACGACATTCCCAGGTCAGTGAGCATCAATCAGAACACAAGAATCAGAACACAAGTAGACAGTCGGATATGCATTTATTATTATTAAAATGTTCTCATTGCATTAGCATGAAGTGTAATAACTCTCAAACAGAAAATGAACCCAGCACTGTATATTGATAGACAATTGTATCTGGTCTATTTAGGAACCCAACACTACCCTTTTAACCCCCCAGCACTTTTAAAAATAGCTCAACAAAATGACCCAACGAGAATAGCCCAGCAAATTTTAGAATCTACTGTAGTTCCCCAGAACATCTTTATTCTATTTTAATAACAAGTTCTATTTTAATAACAAGTTCTATTTTAATAACTGGAACTACTATTAACTCATGTGTCAGCTAAGCACAGTTGCGTAACGGTTTCTAAACTGTATTCTTGCTTTGTGACGCCAAAAAATACTGTTGGGTAATAAACAGAGCATAACAGAGCTCCCTGAGCATAAAGCCTCAAACTGCTCAAGAGGAAGTTCATACTCTGAGAAAGAGCATATAAAACCAAACATCTGTCTGAAAGTCCCTCTGGAGTTTGTCACTGTCAGGATATTATGACAGCCTGAAAAGAGCCTGCTGGAACTGATCCTGCGGTTTTTACCCAGAATTTATCCTAAAATACTTTAGTAGTTAAAATTGTTTAGTTTTAGTTTTATTTCAAAATATGCTTTATAGTGTTTGTCCATGAGAGTAAAGACAGAACGTGAGTTGGAAATTGATTAAACTTCAGAAAGTGAATGGAATTAAATGAAATGCATTAAAGTATGGAAAAAACACCAGAGGTTGCTCCCAATCAGTTGTGTTAGTAGCTTTATAAAATCGTTTTCCTATGTGGTAGTATGGAAATCTGTGACCAGCGGAAGAACATCACCATGTGTCCGCTGTGTGACCGCGTGTGCAGTTACTGGAACCTGAGCATCGCGTGTGGAACGGCCCGTGCCAGCCATCTGTTTGATAACCCGGCCACCGTCTTCTTCTCCATCTTCATGGCACTGTGGGGTGAGATGATGCACCTCATTTCTGCTCCTCCATCAGTGTAGCCTTGTGTATTTGTATGGATTTACTGTCAAACTGTTTTCGTCAAGCAATCATCAATGTGCGCACACACACACACACACACACACACACACACACTACGCAGATCATCATACATGCTGTCCTCATGCAGGTTGTGGCACAAGCAGGTGTAGATCATTCAGGGTTTACAGACAGTCAACAATGTATTTTAAATGTAAAATATGGTAAAAAGTGAAGAAAATTATAATAATAATCCATAGAATCTCATTTAAGCTTTTTGGCATAAAGAGTATGAAAATATAATCAAAAGTAAAGGTAAACTAAGCAACTAAACAAAGTCCTAATCCTAACACCATAGTAAGACCATGTTATTAATTAATATTACTTAATAATTATTTGTGTAATTGCACTGTAACAAGGACACTTTCCCAGCAATTAAGGGCGATCTGCCAATCCATGTTTTCATGAGGCGCTATCACACATCTTTTGAAAGAGTACCTATTGATCAAAACACAGGCAAAGAAGAAGCAGAAACAAGCGATAAAAGCATTCCTCATGTACATGTAGAATAACGCGATCATCAAACATTAAACAGCATATAAATCAAAACTGCCGAATGTTTCAGGAAGAGCTTTAGGACTGAAGCGTTGGTGTGTTGATGGACTCAGTCGACTCTATCTGTGATTCGATCATCGTTCTGAATCCCATCTGAATGAACTCTTTGATAATAAAGTTTTTCTCAGCTTTTCGTTCAAAATATAACTTTTTTTTAAAAATCTTACCCATAGTAGTGTTCATAAAAAATGAATTCATGAATCTAGAATTAAACTTTTGTTAGTTCTTTCTTTTGATATGTTCAGATATTCATGCAACACAATATTCCGGGGCCAGGTTTTAAAACGCTAGCATGGAAAGAGTTCAAATAAAGATTTACAATCTGGTCAATTTTTGCTTTTCCAATGGAAACATCTCACACTAAAGCAAAAAAAAATGTAATCAGGCATTACACTGAACTGAAAGGCCTGGAGCACTCAGTGTGTAACAGGCAAACACTGGCTAGCGCAGCGGCACAAACAGCGAAGCCAGCATCTAAAAAATGAATGCAACGGTTGAAGCTAACCGTTGTATTTTGAATATTAGCTACTGTTTACAGGTGTCTTAAATTCATCATGTTGTAGCAACTGTTACTCATTTAGTATACCAGTTGGTATGTTTAGTATATTGCCTTACAGGTGCAATCTGTAATTATCTTAAATTAGCAACTTTTTTGTGAATTTTCCATTTTGAGTTTGTTGGAGAATCTAGAGCTGAACGTAACGTGGCTCTCTCAGTGTGTGTCTCTATATCTCATCATTCTCTCTGTTTTAAACTAAACATCTCTCATCTGGGGGGTTTATCGTGTGTGTCTGTGTGACTGTAGGCAGACCTGCTCGTTTCTGTAAGGTTTCTCTGCTCTGTTCAGTGTCGTGTGCTGAGGGATTTGGACAGGAAGTCGTGACTTCGGCTCTGTTTAGAGGGCAGAAGTTCACACACCAGATTTACTGCACTTCGATCTATTTGGAAGAGAGATATGGCAGCTGTTGCTCTTTGAATACAAAGATATGAGTAACAGTGAAGCACCGTAATTTTTAAAGCATACCCAACGACTGTGTGACTGTGCACATTGCTTTAAGAACCATGGGCAGAAATCTTCATTGATCTTCATTTGCTCTTGTATGAATGGAAAACTGAACTTGGAGAATGGAAAACCTTTATTTGAATTCTCATCCATGGATTCGGCCAATACGTGAAAATCTGCCTTACACTCGGACTCATTTAGCCACACTCATCATTATTAGTCACCTTTTATAATTGAAATGTTAATATTTGATCATGTCCTTCTACATTTAGCGGCAGTTCCTCAGGTGTGTGATGAAGTTCATTTCCTGTTGTCAGTGTGATTAATGCAGGTGTCTGTGTGTGTTTTAGCGGCGTTTTTCATGGAGCACTGGAAAAGGAGACAGATGCGTCTCAACTATGAGTGGGATCTCACAGGCTTCGAGGACGAGGAGGTCTGATCACATGACCACATACACTGTCATATGATTACTGCAGCTCATCTCTCTAGTCTGTAATTTAATTGTCATCCTCTTTTTCTCCGGTGTGTGTTTGTGTGTAGGAAGCACTGAAGGTTTGAATATATTAAAATCTCTGATGTCTGACTATATTTCCTTTATCCACGACTCACTACTTTCCTCTCAAGTCTTTCACAGGAATGAACCAGCATGTGGTTTCTTATAGAGTTGAAAGCTTTTAGAAACACCTACCTGAAGAAAAGCCAGTCTTCTTTCTTTCTTTCTTTCCTTTTTTTTTGTTTCTTTCTTTCAAAATGTTTTGTGTCAATTTTGTCATATATGTATTGCCTTTTTCTTTATGTCAGGATCACCCGCGAGCCGAATATGAATTCAGAGTCATGCAAAAATCACTGAGGAAAGACCACAAATCACAGAAGGTAATTTTTATAAATATGTTTACGTTACTCTGAATGTATTGCCAAAATTAACGCCAAAATTTGATAGTACATCTTTTATTTAAATAATTAAATAGTTATGTTTTAAATAAATATTTATAACCATTGAATTACTAGAATAAAACAAGATTCCTATTTTGATGAAGCCCTTCCTTCCACAATACTAAACGTGCTGTGATTGGTTAGCTGGCCAGGAGTGGAGTGGTATTTTTTGTAATTTTCTTATACATTTAAAATACAAGGTTATACACCATTGAATAAAGATATTTTCGGAAAACAAACAATGGTAATACAAACAGTAAATGATCATAAAACCATGGTTAATTTTCCTAAGAGGAGGTGAACAGCCTTACAAACGCTACAGTAAACACTATATCAACACTAATATTGGCTAGCAGGCGAGTGGAGCAGAAGCTTTGCCTTTAGTTTAAGTCAAGTCACATTTACTTATATAGTGCTTTTTACAATACATATTGTTTCAAAGCAGCTTTACAGTGGTCACAGAAAACATTATAAACAAAGTTTGGTTGGCTGAACGGCAGCCTTAAAAGATAATGTGTTAAGTGTATGCCAGGTTGAAGAGATGTGTTTTTAGTCTAGATTTAAACTGACAGAGTGTGTCTGCTTCCCGAACTGTATTAGGAAGACTGTTCCAGAGTTTAGGAGCTAAATAGGAAAAACATTGACCGCCAGCAGTTGACTTTGAAATTCTAGGTATTATAAGCTGGTCAGTATTTTGGGATCACAATAGACGTGAAGGACTATAATGTGTTAAGAGATTGCTTAAGTACTGTGGAGCTAAACCATTTAATGCTTTGTAAGTCATTAGCAAGATTTTAAAATGTATTCGGTGTTTAATAAGAAGCCAGTGCACGTTTGACAGAACTGGGCTAATATGCTAGTTCTAGTAAGCATTTTGGACCAGCTGGAATTTGTTTATTAAGCATGCAGGGCAACCACCTAGTAGAACATTACAATAATCTAGCCTTGAACTCATGAACGCATGAACTAACTTTTCAGCATTTGTCTTAGCATATGTCGCAGTTTAGATATATTTTTAAGATGGAAGAATGCCGTTTTACAGATGCTAGAGACGTGGCTTTCAAATGAAAGATTGTTATCAAAGAGCACACCCAGGTTTCTAACTGACGACGAAGACTTGACAGAACAGCCATCAAGTGTTAGGCAGTAGTCTAGATTATTACGTGCAGAACTTTTTGGTCATAATAATTAGAATCTCTGTTTTTTTTTCAGAATTAAGCAGTAGAAAGTTATTTGTCATCCAATTTTTTATATCAGTTATGCATTCTGTTAATTTAGTGAATCGGTACGTTTCATCAGGAAGAGAAAAAATATAGAACTGAGTATCATCAGCCTAACAGTGAAAGCTAATGCCATGCCTCCTAATAAATGCACCCAAAGGAAGCATGTATAGGGTGAAAAGCAATGGTCCTAGTACTGAACCTTGAGGAACTCCATACTGAACCCGTGATCATTATGACATCTCCTCATTTACTGCTACAAACTGATAACGGTCAGATAAGTATGACTTGAACCAGGCTAATGCAACTCCACTAATGCCAACATAATTTTCAAGTCTATTCAGAAGGATTTTGTGGTCAATTGTATCAAATGCAGCACTAAGGTCCAGTAACACTAACAGAGAGATACAACCATGATTGGATGATAAAAGCATATCATTTGTAACTCTAATAAGAGCAGTCTCAGTACTATGATATGGTCTAAATCCTCACTGGAAATCCTCGTAGATGCTGTTTCTTTCTAGAAAGGAACATAGTTGTGAAGATATTGCCTTTTCTAGAATTTTTGACAAAAAAGGTAGATTTGATATCGGCCTGTAATTAACTAATTCTGTAGGATCAAGTTGTGGTTTTTTAATAAGCGGTTTAATTACGGCTAGTTTAAAGGTTTTTGGTACGTATCCTAATGACAAAGATGAAATATAGCTGCAAGCAGCAATGACCGGGGTTCAAACGTAGCAGGACCATCTGAGCTGTTTTGACGTTTTTTGTCAATCTGACTAGTTCTCCTAATGTGCACAGTTCTGTGAAGTTTCCACTCTATAAAAACAATGAATAGACATCTTTCAAAGATGTTCAGAATGACAAGATCAAATGATATTGATATTGTGAACTGAATATCGTCTCAGGTTACGTATGTAACCATAGTTCCCTTAAGAGGGAACGACACGCTGCGTCGAACGCTTGGGGAATCCTTGGATGCTGTCCGCGCGAAGTACAATATGTAAACTTCCGGCGCGCGCGCGCGCGCGCGTGTGTGAGTGACAGACGCAGATCGGTGACGTCACGAACCAGTTGATAAAAGAGCGCCGGAACCCGGAAGCGGCAGCTTAGAGTTTGTCTGAAGCAAGCCCGGAAGGCGCGAGGAGCTGAGGCCAAAGACGCAGCGTCTCGTTCCCTCTTCAGGGAACTATGGTTAAATACGTAACCTGAGACGTTCCCTTTCAAGGGAACTCGCGCTGCGTCGAACGCTTGGGGAACGATATACCAACGCCACCTCAGTGACGAAGGCCGCCGAGTGTCTCGTAGCTCACTACGAGAGGACCCGTGTTCCCGGAGCGGAGTTGAGGTCAAGCTGGTAAAACCTCAGAAAAGTATGCGGGGAAGACCACCCCGCCGCATCACAAACATCAGATAACGACACACCTGATATAAGGGCCTTAGAGGCAGCCACGCTCCTAGTAGAGTGGGCCCGGACCCTCAGAGGCGAGGAGGAACTGGCCGACTCGTAAGCCAGGGTGATAGCCTCAACTATCCACCTGCTTAAAGTAGATTTGGATGCAGGGGCCCCCTTGGGGGTCCCAAAGCAAACAAACAACTGGTCAGACTTACGCCAAGGGGCAGACCTATGGACATAAGTGTCCAGTGCTCGCACTGGACAGACCTTGTTTTTAAATTCCTGGTCCTGGTCACCGAAGGGGGGAGGGCAGAAGGCCTGCAGTACTATAGACCTGGCCACATGAGTGGGCACTTTGGGCACATAGCCTGGCCTGGGATGGAGGGAGGCTTTCACCATCCCAGGCGCAAACTCAAGGCAAGAGGGAGCTACAGAAAGCACCTGTAGATCCCCAATTCTCTTTAGCGATGTTATAGCTAACAAGAATAAGGTTTTTAAAGTGAGGAACTTTAGGGGAACCTCATCCAAAGGTTCAAAGGGTGCCTGGGACATCCCCTGGAGTACCAGGGATAAGTCCCAGGCAGGAACCTTGGTCTGGACTGCAGGCCTCAGCCTAATGGTACCACGGAGGAAGCGTGTGACGAGGGGGTCCCTGCCAATGGACACGCCACCCAGAGGTACGTGGTAAGCCGCAATGGCAGCCACGTAAACCTTCAGGGTGGACGGGGACAACCCTGCAGCGAATCTATCTTGCAGGAACTCTAGCACTTTGCCAATGTGACAGGTAACTGGGTTCACCTGCTTCTCACTACACCAAGAAGTGAAAAGTCTCCACTTCAGGGCGTACAGCTTCCTCGTGGAGGGAGCTCTGGAGTGGAGGATGGTCTCAACGCAGGTTTATGTGCCAGGACAACTGGTGTTTGTGCCACAGACCCTGGGCAGAGCGATCCCTCAGGACCGCTCCCCAACCTGTGAGGGAAGCATCCGTCGATAGCATGATGCGTCGACAAGGAGCTCCCAACGCAGGTCCTTGAGACAGAAACCAGGGTTTCTTCCACATATCCAAGGCACGTATGCATCGCCGCGTGACCTTGATAGTGCGGAAAGGGTTGCCCCTCGGGGAAAACCCTCTGGTTCTGAGCCACCACTGTAATGGCCTCATGTGTAGCAGCCCGAACGGGATGACGCTGGAAGCTGCTGCCATGAGGCCCAGCACTCGTTGAAAGTGTTTTACAGTGATGGACTGGCCTATTTTGACTTTCTTCACGGTAGACAGAATCGAATCGATGCGGGCGGGGGATAGCCGCGCCGTCATTGAAACCGAGTCCCATATCACGCCTAGGAAGCCACTATTTGTTTCAAAGTCAGCATCTTGAATTTTAGCTTCATGACCGAGCGATTCAGAAGGCGCAAATCCAGGATGGGCCGCAGTCCTCCATCCTTCTTTGGAACGAGGAAGTAACGGCTGTAAAAGCCTGACTCCCTGTTTGAGAGGGGTACATGTTCTATGGCCCCTTTCCTCAGTAGAGAATCTACCTCCTGCTCCATTACCAGAGCCTGCTCAGGGTCCACCACCGTGGGTAGAACCCCATTGAACCTGGGCGGGCGAGACCCGAACTGGATCGAATACCCTTTCTTTATAATTCGCAGGACCCACTGAGAAACCTCTGGAAGACATGTCAATGCCGGCAGAAATTCTACTAGGGGAACCAGCCTCTCGAGGCTGGCCTCTGGTGTCTGTGTAGCACACCCGCCAGGGCCCGGTTTTCTGGGGAACACCTGGAGTGAATGCTCTAGGACCCTCCTTGGAGGGGGCGACCTCCTCAGTGCAACCGGTGTAACGGGCGGCAACTGAGGAGGGTCGCCTCCAAGCGGCCCGACGCGTCTGGCGTCAGGACCTCTTCGAGGTAGCCTTCTTGGCGAGGATGACGGTCCTCAGATCCATCCTCCTGCCCGAAGGCTGAGGCTGGGAGCGCCTGCCCGACCCCCCGGTTTTCTGGGAAGGTTGGCGGGTTGAGACGCTCTGCCTTTGAGCGGCCCGCTGCACATATGAGGAGGCCTGGGGCTGTGGCTGGCTCACAGCCCCAGGTTGAGGGCGGCGAGGCAGGAGTACATTGAATGCCACCTGATGCTTTGCCGCCTCCTGGAACTTCTCGACGACCGTTTTTACCGAATCGCCGAAAAGCCCAGAAGGCGACAGAGGGGCGTCCAACATAAAATTTTTCTCAGATTTAACCACAGGTGCCTCTCCGTGGCCACACAGGCTGCCATGGAACGACCAATAGAGGCGGCCGTCTCCCTGGTGGCCCGGAGGGACAGATCTGTGGCTTTACGTAGCTCAGCGACAGCCTGTGGACCAATGCCTCCGCCCTCATCGAGGTCCCCCAACAATTCTGCTTGGTAAGCCTGAAGCAGGGCGGTGGTGTGAAGACACGCCGCTGCCTGGCTAGCTGCAGAATATGCTCTGCCCACATGAGCTGATGTAACTCGCATAGGTTTAGTGGGCAGCACCGGGACTTTAAGCGATGACACCGAGGGCGGAGAGAGGTGGCTCGCAAGCGCCTCCTCCACCTTCGGCATCGCGCCATAACCATACTCTCGTGCACCAACCAGAGTGGCATACATATTGTTTTGTGGCGTAAACACTCTGGAGGTGGCTGGCCTCTTCCAGGATCTAGACACCTCAGTGTGCAGATCCGGAAAAAAAGGCAGGTCCTGGCGAGGGGGAGGGACCCGCGCTGGCAGAAATCGTTCATCCAACTTGCTTCTTTTTGGACGAACGACAGTGCTTTCCGCTGGCCACTCAATACTTAACGTGGCCACAGCGCGAGTCACCACCTCGAGCAATTCCTCATAAGCTGGGGAGGAGGTTGGCGAATCCTCACTCTCCGCGTCGACACTAGCAACGTCTAACTCCTCAGAGCTAGACAATTGCAGTGCCGGTGCTTCAGCTTGGTCGGAAGTAACCGTCCTCGAGCGTGCTTTCGAAACCATGCATGAAACACTGGATCCACCGGGTAAGGGTTGAGATAGGGGAGCGCCCGTCTCAGACCCCGCCGTCAGGTCCATTTGCAAACCCCATGACCTAGATCGCCGCAGAGCCTCAGCTGCTGCGGGACCCGAGCCCTGGGGAACGCGAGCCTGGTCGGTCTCAGAATCAAAAAACGCCAGGCGTGAGCGGAGCACCCGCAGCGGTAGTTGGCTGCAGTGATCACAGTCACGAGCGCTGACCTAGCATGCTCCGCTCCCAGACACATTACACATAACAAGTGCTCATCTGCCCCCGAGAGGAAACAAGGGCAAGGAGATGCGCACTGTTTAAATGTCTGGTTCGCCATAAACATATATATATATATATATATATATATATGGGAGATCCCTGATTTTTAAACTAGATCTGGGTTTTTCTCTCAAAATAACCAGCACACTCAACACACTCTCACACTGTGCTTGCGAAGACAAACAAAGCTGCCGCTTCCGGGTTCCGGCGCTCTTTTATCAACTGGTTCGTGACGTCACCGATCTGCGTCTGTCACTCACACACGCGTGCGCGCGCCGGAAGTTTACATATTGTGCTTTGCGCGGGCAGCATCCAAGGATTCCCCAAGCGTTCGACGCAGCGCGAGTTCCCTTGAAAGGGAACTGAACTGTTATGTCAGTGTATGTCGGTCTATGTCAATCTGACTTGTTCACATAAACACAGCTTTATGAAGTTTCTAGTTTGTGTAAACGATATATAGACATGTTACACATTTTGTCAGTATGTGAAGATCTATCAAATGATATTAATTTAGTGTGGATATGTTTAACACTACACGTCATATCATCTGAACTGTTATGTCAGTCTATGTCAATCTGACTTGTTCTCCACATAAACACAGCTTTATGAAGCTTCTAGTCTGTATAAACAATATGTAGATATGTTACAAATTTCTTGAAACAACATGTCAACAGAAAGCTTTCAAACTCAAAATGGAATAAAAAGATTCCCTAACCTGATGGTGCCTCCTGTGGACAAAACTAGTATTGCAGCTTTTCTAAGATTTTAAAATATAGATAGTTTATCATTTATTGTGAGCCGTATGAGCATTAGAAATCGTTCCGATCGATCTTCGTTAAGCTCGTCTAATTGATGCTCAAAGTTCATTGGCCGATGACGGCCATGTTTTTTGAGATACACCAATGTGTCCTCATAGACCATCATGGACCCTTGGACAAAGACCGTGCATGACAAGTTTCAAGTAAATCAGACAAACATGTGACCCTGTACAGGTGATTTAGAGTTTTTCCGCAATATAGCGCCACCAAGTGGCCAACAGGCGCAGTTTTTTTGGCGTGACCACAAAATGAGCTTATACATGACCATGTGAAGTTTTGTGAGATTATCTCTTTGCGTTCCAGAGTTATCACGATTTTAGCAAAAGTGTCTCCGCCTTATCCGAACGTTTTAGCGTGTTGTTGCGAGCCTGAATCACCGATCAAAATTCTTTGAATAACTTTTGGTCATGAGAGTCTCTAGATGATATGTGTGAAGTTTTTATCATTTGTTCATTTGTGTTATATCCGTTCTTAGTTGTTTGTAAATAAATAAAAATTTTACCCTTAAACAGTTTTGAGAGTTTTTTGTATTTGCTAGTTCGGAGAACAGACACAGTCTATATAGGATATCTAGGAGAAAGAGTCTCTATGTGTTGGAATTTATCTGACCTCTGTGACGTGAGACAGCTAGCAGACGGTCGGTTTAGCCAGTTTGTCTGCTTCCTGACCTGGGCCCCAGTTAGTCAAGGTTTAGCTCAAAGACTATGTGCCAAATTACTAGAAAAAAGAGGGGCACCATCCCAGGTGGGATGAATCTCTTTTCAACAGGTCAGGTCTGCCCCAAAAACTTTTTCAATTGTCTATGAACCCTATGTTATTCTGCGGGCACCACTTAGACATCCAGCCATTGAGTAAGGATAATCTGCTAAGCATCTCATCACTCCTACGCATAGGAAGAGGGCCAGAGCAAATTACAGTGCCTGAAATCATACTTGCGAGTTCACACACCTCTTTAATATTAGTTTTAGTGATCTCCGACTGGCGAAGTCGGACATCATTAGCGCCGACGTGAATAACAATCTTAGAATAGTTACGATTAGCCTTAGCCAGCACTTTTAAATTTGCTTTGATGTCAGGCGCTCTGGCTCCCGGCAAACATGTGACTATGGTGGCTGGAGTCTCTATGTTCACATTCCGAGTAATAGAATTGCCAATCACTAGGGTTCTTTCAACAGGTTTCTCAGTGGGTGCTTCACTGAGTGGGGATAACCTGTTTGTTGTTCTAATCGGAATGGAACAGTGGTTTTTTGACCCGCGATTATGTTGTCTCATAGTAACCCAGTTACCCTGCTGCACGGGCTCTACAGCAGGAACCGAACAATGTACAGGGTTTGGTAAGCTAGTCGCATCCAAAGCAGTATCTAAAGCCCTTGCATTCTTACTATCCTCGATTAAAGTTTGGATGCGTGTCTCTAATTCTGAAATCTTCTCTGTCAGCCTGACTATGTCCCTACATTTATCACATGTGAAGCCCTGACTGCTGACAGAGACAGACAGACTATACATGAAGCAGTCAGTGCATGTAACAAATACAGGAGTTGACATGACTCACCGTGTGTGTTGATCCAACTCACCAGTTGTTTGATGAACTCGGAAAAAAGGCGCGAGCGAGAAAACGCTGTATGCACGGATAGTAATTAAGTAAGATAGCACAATGCTAACGCGTTTAACAACTTAGATTAAACCTGACGATTACAATTTATTAAATAATCTAGTATTGTATTTAGCAATATGAACGAACGTCGAGTTTAAGATCTAAATCAAAAACAAGTTTATACTACGCAAACAAACGCAATCCACTCGAGCAAACAGGAAACAGCAGCAGTGCAGCAGTCAAAACAGTCCGTCTGAAACAATCAGCCACATAGAAGTCCAAGCCAATTACATCATAGCAACAACATAAAATGTTAATAGAACTATAAATAGAAACATATCGGGTTGCGACTGTAATCCTGGTTACCTGAAGAGGGAACGAGATGCAGCATCGAGACACTGTGGGAACGCCTCAAGAGGATGATGGTCCTCACACTCACATTTCTAGCTGAAAGTGCTGCCTTGAGAGTGTCATACATTGGGAGGCATGAGAGTGACATACTGTTAAATAAACCATTTAATTCTGCCTAATTAAATATAGCCAAATATGAACCAGACAAGTAAAAATGGACTAGATGAAAGACTAAATATAGTACAGTGGAGTTCACTTATCTCAACTTACGGTTACCTCGCCAATCCTATTATGTCGACGTTTTTGAAGTGATACCGCCAAACTCCCTATTTGTCTAAGTATTTTCTCATCGGTTACGTCGATTCTTTAATGTCGCCAAATCAGCACAAAATAGGGACATATTCGCCACTTCACATGGTTAACTCGTGACTAAGACCGTAACTAGTTCACTGCGCATGCGCTGAGTTTGCGTTCTCGATGCTTCTTGCAACCCCCGAGGCCGTCGACATAACTGAACTCTACTGTATATTAATACAGAATCAAAATTTTTCAAAATCAAATGTAGTCATATCAACCAGACTATTAACAGGATGAAAAAGTATTATCATATTGGATCCAGCAAATATATAATTTAATCTCTCAAAATTAAATGCAGCCAGGAAACAACCAGACAAGTATAAAAGGTATGAAAGACAGGCTGCATATTAATTTATTAGAATTAGTTTCAATATACACAAAGAATCATAAGATCAAAGCTCACAAGCGTACATAATTAGTTTGCACGCAATCTTAGGCACAAGAGAGAAAGAGAATCTCCCTTCTGCTTAGTTCCCTCTCTAATATATAATGCATGCACTGTATATATCTGCTGTGGACTCATAATACATTTGTTCTCTCAACAAATGCGAGATCAGAACTGTAATACACTTCTTCCCTCAACAAGACAGCCAACAGGAGCGAAGCTTAAACTCCCGAAGTGCATGTTTCTTACACGGCAGGAAATGTATAAATGACACTGACATGTGCGCTCCGCTCCCAGACAAACAAGACATAAACCGAGTGTATCCCTACTTGTAATATATAATATCAAGGAACATGCGATTCAGTTGCTGTTTGCTCACCAGTATACTCTTGTCTTATTTCTTATATATGATTGAGACAATAAAACAATAAATAGACAATTTCACACAGAGCGCTAGAGCTGTTTGGTCTGGGTGTGCTTTATGGTTTCCTGGTCATGAAGTCACCCGCCTATGATGTTCCGTCACGCCATTAAACTGATTTCACAAGTGCTTCACGAATCACGCCGAGGTGTTCCCACTTCGTCTTGATGCAGCTCGAGTTCCCCTGAAACAAAGACACAAATACAAACAATAAAACATACAAATATAAAATATACATTTACAAGTTGTGATCCACAAACAACAGAAAGTGGGAACTGCTCCATTCTTTTGTGCGAGAAGCTTCTTCTGAGAAGCTTTTGTGCGTCGTCTGTATTACACTCTCTTAGGTTCTGGAATCTGTTCTCTGTAAAATATGCAGCACACAGATAAACGTTGGGATTATAATATTCAGGAACCGTGTTTAAACTGTAATTTAACCACTATAAGTTTGTCAGCCTTAGGAAGATCAAACAATTTATTTTTGGAAATGGGGTGGAAGAACCATCATCTCTTTGTCACAGTGACAACACCGTCTAACGTAGCGCAGCTCATCCAGGCCTCATCCCCTTTTTTGTGTATCTTGTGGTCGGAGAGTATTTAAACGAGTAAGATTGTGACCTCACAATGTCTGGAAAAAACGTGCTGTAGTCAAAACTGTTTTGTCCAAACAAAAATAGTCCAGTGTGTGAGTGGACTGTAACCTTGCAGATCTTTTCTCAAACGGCAACATTACACACAAAGTTAAAAAACTGAAAAAGCATAACAGGACACCTTTAATCCAAGATACATTTTTTGAAGAAGCAAAATGGCTGAAGATATTAAGTCTTCTTTTTTGAAAACATGAAGTTATTTTAAATGACTCCATTGGAAGATATTCTATTTCTTCTTATTTAAGAGTAAAGCCACTCAGTTTTGATTTATTTTTTTTCAGTCATTTTGCTCCTTCAGTAAATGTATTTTGATTTAAAAATGTTTAGATTGTTGTACTGGAAAACAAGACAAAAACACACATTGTTCTTTTTTTTTTTAGCCAGAGAAAGAGAAGCTGACATGTAAAGACCGATTCCCTGCTTACATGACGAACCTTATCATGATGCTTCTAATGGTAAGGCTTGTGTTTCATACAAATCCATACATCCGACCACACCTCTGGGTAACACTTTAACATAAAGTCTTATTTTTTAACATTAGTTCATTCATTAGCTAACATCATTTCTTAACCTTTATGTTATTAATAGAAATGCAGTTATTTAATGTTTTTTTCATGTGCATTAACTAATGTTGACACAATGTTTGATTTTAACAGATACAGCATTAAATTAGAGAATGTTGAAATTAGGATTGACTAAGATGAATAAGTGCCGTAAAAGCATTAGTAAATGTTCATTTGAACTAATTTAGTTAACTAATGCTAATAAATGAAACCTTAATGTAAAGTGTTACCCCCATCTGTATGTCAATATTCATATTCAATCCCGCATGTGAATATGAATATTTTGTCATAAATACACTTAGCTCAGATAGACGTCATGATTTCATGTAACCCTCTGATGCATGGTGTCCACTAGAGATCTGTACACACCATTTTAACCATCCAAACCACCATGGGTGATGACTTTTGACCCTTACCCGTCACTCTATATGACTGTCCTCTTTATATGTCGTTGTGTTCTTTATTTATGACAACATAAATTCAACATGGCTGACGAAAGAGATGAAGCATCAACTGCCTCTGGAATATCAGCCAGACAGGTAAAAATACTTTTCAATAGAATAAGATCTAAGGTACTGGGTATTATTAATGTATTTGTTTCTGTTCAGCACAAATACACTGTCGTAGTGGGCACCATGCATCATGCACTTCTGTTCACTGGGCACTTACAATATATAGCATAATTTAACAGTTTGGGGTCATTAATTACGACTTGGATTCAGCAAGGACACATTAAAATTATGAAAAGTTAAAAGTGTCAGTAAAGAGTAAACATTCAGAAAAAAAACGTATTACAGTATTAAAAAAATATGATCATGACTATAGTCAGTAGGCTCCCTGAGAAAAGAAACGATACACTGCACCTTGGTATTGACACTATGAGAAACGCCATCAGTCTGGGGCACAAGTAAACATGTGCCAAGAAATATTGGCAGACTTCAGTCCATGACATGCAGCGCCTGAGTTACATACTCTCAACTCTTTTGTCTAAAGGAGACACGCAGGCAGGTGCCATTCCTCTAACTGTTCGTACCTTGAGATGTTCCCCTTCAAAGTGGAACCCCAATGCTGAGTCTTGGTGTTGTCGCTATTGGGAACCAATACCCACTACACCAGTGGTCGCCAACCCGTCGATCGCGATCAACTGGTCGACCTTTATCACCAACCCGGAAGCTCCTGAAAATAGAAACGTTTCAGTTAGCCAACTTAGCGACTGCGCTCCGCAAGCCCCGATAGGACGACCGCTCCGCTCCACATCAACAAGCCTAAAATGGCATACGCCAAAAAAAGATTTATAAAACTACTCAATAAACTAACTTTTCCACATTTGTCATTGATAGCATATGTCATAACTTATAGATATTTTTAAGATGGAAGAATGCGGTTTTACGGATGCTAGAAACATGGCTTTCAAGTGAAAGATTAGTATCAAAGAGCACACCCAGGTATACACCATTACCCTTTACTCAGGAAAGCGAGGCAAACGAGAGGAGGACATGATGCAGTTTGTCAAATAACTCTCATCAGCCAGGCTCTAAAACCTAAGAAATCTACAGGGGATCACTGGCGGTTCTTAACTCTTTCTCTCCATTGACAGAATTTTCTGGCGGAGAGCAGCTCATAAACTGTCTTGAGACATGAGACATGAGACAAAGCTAGTGCTTTTTCTTTTTCTTTACCACTAAGACCACAGTATGTAACAGGTAAGGAGGGATACCTCCTTCCTGAAGTGAGGGATCCTCAAGTGAACTTCCTCAACTTGTTAGTACTGTCAAACCAGGGCTATAGTATAACACTCATTAAATAGGGAGCATACAGCCCTAAACTTTGTTTTGTTTTCCTGTTATTTTTGTAAAGCTCCTTTTGAAACAATCTCCATTGTAAAAAGCGCTATATAAATAAAGATGACTTGACTTAAACTTGACTTCAAACCCCAACAGTGGTTGGGGAGGGAGGTAAATGAAGTAGAGAGTATCTACACTGCCCTACGTTCACCCTGCATCAGCCCTAAGGAGATAAACTTCAGCCTTCACGGACCACCAGAGAGGGATATATCTCCTGTAACCTAATGACTGAGACCCCATCGGTCAGAAGTCAGAGTGTGCATCAAAGAGAAAGATGTTTACTGCAAATGCAACATACGGAGCGCATCCATCTCTTTCAAGCATCAAAGATGCTCCAACAGACTCTTAACTCACACGCAGATACAAACTTGGGGATCCTGAAGACTAAAATGCAGATGATGAGTACCTCAGGCACCCTTTTATTTTCACTGGTGTGATGTCATGGACTGCCTTTTGGCAATTATTACTCTGATCTACATTTTCATGTTCTTTCATTTTAAGTTCTTTTTATAAGTCTAGTTCAGAGATAAAATTTGCTATTTATTTGTATTTTGATTCGCTGAATTATAGCAACTGATTGGCTTCTGTTTCCAAGATATTTTACATCTAAATATTTCATTTAGATCAGAGGTGTCAATCTCATTTCCTTCATTGTTCTGCAGATTGTAGCTCCAACCATCTCCAAATCACACATTGATTAGCTGATTCAGGTGTGTTTATTATGGTTGGATCTAAACTCTGCAGTACAGTGGTCCTCTGGAAACTGATAATGTTTTAATTCTCGAGATTGGCCTTAAGACCATTTTTGATAGTCTTGGTCCTGTCTCGGTCTCAACCACATTTTTACTTGGTCTTGTCTTTTTCTCAGATTAAATGGACTCAGGATTTTATCTCAAGAGCGGTCAATAGCGAGAACATCACTAAAATGCCTGAATGTATTGTGCATTGTCTGAGTTGTTTGTTAACATCATTAATAAGATTTCATGAAAATTTACTGCCTAAAATTTGATTTCATTTGTTACTGTGGTGACAGGCACGAAATCAAAGCAGAATCATCTGAAAAATGCCCTAAACTAATATAAATGCCCACAGAATTCACGATATGAAAGTTATGAAACGTCTCAGGTTACTATTGTAACCATAGTTCCCTGAGAATAGGGAACGAGATGCTGCGTCCGCTAGGGGTCGCTCTGGGGAACACCCTCGGTGTGACAGGTGTCTGAAGCAAATTATCTAATCACGTCAATGAACTTGATAATGGCCGGCAGCTGCCTATGACGTCACCACGGGTGCGGCTGCAGGTATAAAAGGAGCACACAAACAGTAGGTCATCCACTTCATATCTGAAGGGAGACAGCAGCAGGAAGGCTCGAAGCATGGCAAAGGGACACAGCATCTCGTTTCCTATTCTCAGGGAACTATGGTTACAATAGTAACCTGAGACGTTCCCTTTCGGAATACGGAATACCAACGCCGCCATGCTGAAGGGCGTGACTGCACCTAATAGGTAAAACCATCAGTCAGAGACCCCCAGGGGAACTGTCCCGTGACCTGCAGTGACCCGGGTCGGGCTACTAGAGAACGGAGGCCTCAAGGAAAAAGAGCAGAGGCCCAAGCACGCTCGATCTAGAGTCCGAGGGAGTGCAGGAGCCACTCCACTCAGGACTGAACCCGCAAAGCGGAGACCTAGAGCCGCAAATGCTAGGCCTACACGCTTAGGCGCTACTGAGCTCTAAGAGCGGCTGGGCTCACAGCCAGCACTTTTCAGCTGTTTCTCTAGAGGGGAACAGCACTCAACGCTTGCGGGACAGCAAGGGGGTTCAGAGGAACCACTTTCTTACAAGCGGAGCTCACCGGAGCGGAGGCCATTGTAGTCGGCCTGAGAACGCTCGTCAGCCGAGTCCAGTTCGGGAGTCAAGGGTGACGTGACTCCACTGCCCTCGCGCCGACCCAAGTCGTTTGGGTTCAAGCAAGAACTGAGGTGCAGTACCGCTTCGCTCAGAAAAGTAGGGCCAACCTCCCGAAGGGTACACTCTCAAGATGAGAGGGCCAAAAAACTCCTGTACTTCAAGAGCGCAGCGGGGTCTCACAGGGCGGAGGCCCGATCTCCTCAGAGAGGCCTGACGACACCCCTACGCGTCAGCCGACCAGAGGAGGCAGGAATACTTTACCTTGCCTACCACTCGCTAAAGGTCACCGAGCGGAGCTTCGTGAAGCGGAGGCCTCGGCAGAGAATACTCTCGTAACGAGAGGAAGCCTACAACGCCACGGAGAGGAGGATAGCCGTAGAGAGCTCAGAGAGCGAAGTACCCTCTCAGACCCCAGGCAGTGAGAAGGAGGCTTAAGAGAAGCCGACGACTCGCAGAAAGTGCCTGAGGGAGCATAGGGGAGCGTGTGCTCACCTGCAAGTGGACAACTCTCAGAGAGAGAGAAGCAAGCCGCTCACACCTACCCCCTTTCTACAACTAGGCTCCTGAGGAGCTCAGATGTAAACACGACTTGAACACTCAGGAGCGACTAGAGGGGGCTCTGCTAGAGCCACCACCCCTAAACCAACTGAGTGGAGCTCCGGCAAGCAGGGAAGACACACCGACCGGATTCTCAGGGCCCTCACACAGTGCTCTATTGCTAGGGTCTAGTAAGCCAAGCACAGGAAACAGCAAGCAACCGTGCAGACCCTCCAAACCTGGATGGCTGCCCAAGTTCCCTTGTGAACCGGGACTGTGCACAGGACAATTATAGAGAAAAGGACAATAGCCCTCCCGAGGGCTGTGTCAGCATGCTGTTATCACACTGTACTCCAGGCCACTAGTCAAGTCAAGTCAAGTCACCTTTATTTATATAGCGCTTTTTACAATGTAGATTGTTTCAAAGCAGCTTTACAGGAAAAACAATATAAAGTTTGTTTGGCTGAACAGAAGCCCCCAAAGAGCAGGTGAATCAATACAATTGATGAATTTTAAGTGTTAAGTTTCCCCAACTGAGCAAGCCATAGGCGACAGCGGCAAGGAACCAAAACTCCGGCAGGTGACGTAACGAATGAAGAATAGAATGGAGAAAAAACCTTGGGAGAAACCAGGCTCAGTCGGGGGACCAGTTCTCCCCTGGCCAACAGCCAAACAGTGCATGATTATTATACAACAATTCAAGTCCAATATTAAGTCCAATTTGGTCCGGTTAGAGATGGGTTCAAGATCGTCACAGGGGAAGGTCTAGTAGAGTCACGATCTCCGCAGACACTTCAGGGCAGTGCTGTGCTCGTGTCCAGGTCCTTCATCTGATCTGGATATGGCCCGGATCCAACTGACCACGGTAACCTCGGAATAAACAGAGACCAATATCAGCGTAGATGCCATTCTTCTTCTGATGTATCGAGTGCATCAGGTGTTATGGGAATGTTCCCGGTTCCGGCTTATCTAAATTATGCAGCCTAACAATCATTTTACATGATTTGGATTAAAAATGTATGTATAATGTGTTATGTGTATGCCAGGTTGAAGAGATGTGTTTTTAGTCTACATTGAAACTGACAGAGTGTGTCTGCTTCCCGAACTGTAATAGGAAGACTGTCCCAGAGTTTAGGAGCTAAATAGGAAAAGGATTGAGCGCCAGCAGTTGACTTTGATATTCTAGGTATTATAAGCTGGTCAGTATTTTGGGATTGCAATAGACGTGAAGGACTATAATGTGTTAAGAGATCGCTCAAGTACTGTGGAGCTAAACCATTTAATGCTTTGTAAGTAATTAGCAAGATTTTAAAATGTATTCGGTGTTTAATAGGAAGCCAGTGCAGGTTTGACAGAACTGGGCTAATATGCTCATACTTCCTGGTTCTAGTAAGAACTCGAGCTGCTGTATTTTGGACCAGCTGGAATTTGTTTATTAAGCGTGCAGGGCAACCACCTAGTAGAGCATTACAATAATCTAGCCTTGAACTCATGAACGCATGAACTAACTTTTCTGCATTTGTCTTAGAGAGCATATGTCGCAATTTAGATATATTTTTAAGATGGAAGAATGCCGTTTTACAGATGCTAGAAACATGGCTTTCAAATGAAAGATTGTTATCAAAGAGCACACCCAGGTTTCTAACTGACGACGAGGACTTGACAGAGCAGCCATCGAGTGTTAGACAGTAGTCTAGATTATTATGTGCTGAACTTTTTGGTATAATAATTAGAATCTCTGTTTTTTCAGAATTAAGCAGTAGAAAGTTATTAGTCATCCAATTTTTTTATATCAGCTATGCATTCTGTTAATTTAGTGAATTTGTTCGTTTCATCAGGATGAGAAGAAATATAGAGCTGAGTATCATCAGCGTAACAATGAAAGCTAATGCCATGCTTCCTAATAACTGCACCCAAAGGAAGCATGTACAGGGTGAAAAGCAATGGTCCTAGTACTGAACCTTGAGGAACTCCATACTGAACCCGTGACCGATATGACATCTCCTCATTTACTGCTACAAACTGATAACGGTCAGATAAGTATGACTTGAACCAGGCTAATGCAACTCCACTAATGCCAACATAGTTTTCAAGTCTATTTAGAAGGATTTTGTGGTCAATTGTATCAAATGCAGCACTAAGGTCCAGTAACACTAACAGAGAGATACAACCATGATCGGATGATAAGAGCAAATCATTTGTAACTCTAATGAGAGCAGTCTCAGTACTATAATATGGTCTAAATCCTGACTGGAAATCCTCGTATATGCTGTTTCTTTCTAGAAAGGAACATAGTTGTAAAGATATTGACTTTTCTAGAATCTTTGACAAGAAAGGTAGATTCGATATCGGCCTGTAATTAACTAATTCTGTAGGATCAAGTTGTGGTTTTTTAATAAGCGGTTTAATTACAGCCAGCTTAAAGGTTTTTGGTACGTATCCTAATGACAAAGAAGAATTAATAATATTAAGAAGAGGATCTATGATCTCTGGAAGCATCTCTTTCAGTAGCTTAGTTGGTATTGGGTCTAGCATACATGTTGTTGATTTTGATGATTTAACGAGTTTAGGCAGTTCTTCCTCCCCAATAGCAATGAAGGAGTGGAATTTTTCTTCAGGGACACTAAAATTTACTGTATTTTGGAATATTGTAGTAGACGGTTGCATGGTTATAATTTTCTCTCTAATATTATGAATTTTGCAAGTAAAAAAGTCCATGAAGTCATTAGTGCTGTGCTGATTTAAAGCATCTGGGGTTGAGGCTTTATTTCTTGTTAATTTAGTCACTGTATCAAATAAATACCTAGGGTTGTATTTGTTTTCTTCTAAGAGGGTAGAAAAGTAAGTAGATCTAGCTGATCCTAAGCCCTTTCTGAATGCAATAGAGCTGTCTTTCCATGAAATGCGAAAAACCTCTAGCTTAGTTTTTTTCCAGCTGCGCTCCATTTTTCTGGCTGCTCTCTTGAGGGCCCGGGTGTGCTCGTTGTACCACGGTGTTGGACTATTTTCTTTAATCTTCTTTAAGCGTAATGGAGCAACAGTGTCTAAAGTGCTGGAAAAGAGAGAGTTTATAGTTTCTGTTGCAACATCAAGTTCTTCTAGGCTATCTGGGATGTGAAGTAGATGAAACTGATCAGGAAGATTATTTATAAAGCTATCTTTTGTGTTAGGAGTGATAGTTCTACTATATTTATAACAGGGAGTTAGTTTTTCGACTTTGGCTAAAGGTAATCTACACGCAACTAAGTAATGATCTGAGATGTCATCGCTCTGCTGCAGAATTTGAACAGTATCAACATTGATCCCATATGACAATATTAGATCTAAAGTATGATTATGAGAATGAGTGGGTCCTGATACATGTTTTGTAACTCCAATAGAGTTTAAAATGTCTCTAAATGCCAATCCCAATGCGTCTTTTTCATTATCTACATGGATATTAAAATCACCGACAATTATGACTTTATCTGTAGACATTACTAATTCTGAGAGAAAATCAGCAAATTCTTTGATAAAGTCTGTATGGTGCCCTGGTGGCCTGTATAGAATAGCCAGCACAAAAGTTAAACGGGGATTATTACTTGCACTAGATAATTTTACATTAAGGACCATCACTTCAAAATAATTATATTTCAAATTAGACCTTTGAGCAGTACTGATCGTGTTACTATAAATTACAGCAACACCTCCTCCTTTACCTTTCAGACGAGGCTCATGTTTATAACCGTAATCTTGAGGGGTGGACTCATTTAAAGTAATGTAATCGTCTGGTTTTAGCCAAGTTTCTGTCAAACACAGCACATCTAGTTTATGATCTGTAATAATATCATTTACAATAAGTGCTTTTGAGGAAAGGGATCGTATATTCAGTAACCCAAGCTTTATCATTTGTTCATTTGTGTTATATCCGTTCTTAGTTGTTTGTAAATCAATTAAATTATTACTCTTAAACGGTTTTGAGAGATTTTTGTATTTGTTAATTCGGGGAACAGACACAATCTCTATAGGATGATATCTAGGTGAAAGAGTCTCTATGTGTTGGAATTTATCTGACCTCTGTGACATGAGACAGCTAGCAGACGGTCGGTTTAGCCAGTTTGTCTGCTTCCTGACCTGGGCCCCAGTTAGTCAAGGTTTAGCTCTAAGACTATATGCCAAATTACTAGAGAGAAGAGCGGCACCATCCCAGGTGGGATGAATACCATCTCTTTTCAACAGGTCAGGTCTGCCCCAAAAACCTTTCCAATTGTCTATAAACCCTATGTTATTCTGCGGGCACCACTTAGACATCCAGCCATTGAGTGAGGATAATCTGCTAAGCATCTCATCACTCCTGCGCATAGGAAGAGGGCAACAACGGCCTAACAACTCTAAAGCAAGAGGAGGCCGAGTACTATGCTGTGAACATATGTAAGGGCTTCTCGCTAGGAAAAACCCAGGGCCTATCATGCCGCAGGTGCGCCGCAGTGCAGGGCCTACCCAAGAAACCATTTTCTACCAGGCAAAGGCTGAATACCGCTCGCCGTTGCTAGGCAACCTCAGGTGGGCAGAGCTCACTCAACCCGACATACCACTCTCGTGACAGGGGAACGCCTGAATAAGCAAACTGGCGGTGCTTCTAATTCCGTTCGAAGAAACAACCCCGCTCCATGAGAGGAGATCGCTCCTAGCAACCGGCTCTAGGGCAGAGGCCTCAGCCCTGTCTCTTTAGCCTTCATCTGCAGTCTAGATGCTAACAAAATCCAGCACCTTGGTGCTGGCAAAAGTGCATCACACCGGGTCGAACCCTGGTCTCCCGCATGATGGGCAAACATAGTAACAGTGTACAACAGCAGGGTGTGCTTCCAGAAAATCCGAAATCCCCGTGATAGCGATCACCGCCGAGCCTCAGCTGCAGCAGGACCGAAACCGCAAGCCTGAACAGTCTCCTCGAAGACTGTCAGACAGGATTGGCAACTACAAAGACGGCGCCCTCGACCGCGGACTATGCATCACACATATCGTTTCGCTTCAGCGCTTGTTGAAGACACTAAGGCTGAAGAAAGCATGCGGAGTATGGCTTTTCACCTGATCTCCGCACCTCAGGGAGAGAGAAGCGCTCGCTACGCACACAAACAACCTCCTCGAAGGTTAGCGCACACTCCTCACCCACTTCAATTCCATCATAACACACATCTCGCATGTATCATCAGGTGCCCGAAACGCTGACACGGATGAATACAACGAACGAGGTTTCCTTGCTGACCAACGTGACAGACAATCGCTTAGACAAGCTGTCTCCCTGAAGATATGAAGAGAATGACCTACTGTTTGTGTGCTCCTTTTATACCTGCAGCCGCACCCGTGGTGACGTCATAGGCAGCTGCCAGCCATTGTCAAGTTCATTGACGTGATTAGATAATTTGCTTCAGACAACTGTCACACCGAGGGTGTTCCCCATAGCGACCCCTAGGGGACGCAGCATTGAGTTCCCTTCGAAAGGGAATCTTGGTTTTTATAAAACATAGGGTATAATTAAGCAATATCAAAAGCGCAAGAGAGCTGTTTTCATGAATATGAGCATGATTGCAAATGTGATATTGATTTTATACATTCAAGAAGGGGCACATTTTATACAAGGTTTTGCCATTTGGGTTACGTTTTTCATTACTAAATGAATCAGCTGCTTTTAAAAAATCGATCGAGTGACTCTCTGATTAAGCGTTTTGATTTCAGTTTTTTTTCATTTAAAAGTAGACCTATTATTTTATTTTTCACATCACATTTCTAAATAAATCTGATCATTAGTTGTATTGGTGTAATTGTACGTATTCAATTCAAGAGGATCTTAGAGAATTTTGAGGAGTGCTGGTCTTGTCTTGGTCTCGGTTTATGTGTTCTTGACTTCAACACTAGGTATTGAGTTTGAAGGTTTCCAATTAAACTTTAATAAGAACTGCAGAGTGACCATAACAGCAGTACAAACACACGAGAAAGAAAGCAACCAACATGTGAAATGTACAAACAACTACCAACAACTGAAAGGTGGAGAAGGAGAACTAAATATACTAGTGATAATGAACAAAAGACAAACACCTGTGATGATTAGTTACTATGACAACTGGTGGGTGACAGAAAGATCTAGAACAAAATGAACATGTGACTGAAAAAAGGCAAAATAAGAGTCCAGGTTTAGTGAAGACGTGACACCCCTGATGCTGATAGTACCGGTCACCTATCCTGTTCATGTAACACTTCACACAAATCAACAAAAGGGTAATGTAAATCTAATTTATTATGAAACAAAAGGTAGAAATCTATTATGCACATATCTTGGCCCTATTCAGTGTCTACTATTACTGGATTTTGGCTTGTCTCTTGTATTCATTAAATTGAGCATCTCTTGTCACTGTCCAGTAATAGTGTGCGAGCATCATCGGACTTCATTTGCTCCAGCTGAAGTTATCTGTTGAGTACAAAGCATCTCCGCTCACTTTGGCTTAACAGAAATGTGGACAAAACCTTGCAAAATCAAATTCTGACAAATAAGAGAGAATGACACTGTCAGAATTAGTTTCTGTAGGGCCACTGCCCTGCAGAGTTTGGCTTCAAACCTAATTTAAATGCTCAGATCCAGGCAATCCTTATGACTGATTTTTAAAACTACAGGTATGTGTGTTGGAGCTGTTTTGGAGCTGTGACCTCCAGGAATAGAGCAGCGCTTTTGCACCCCTTGTATGATTTCTAGAGCTGATTTAGGGCAATATGTTCAGCAGTGTGATGTAAGCTTCATAATGATTGCATCATCTGTGATTTCTAGAATTAACATGATGTATGATGCAATACCAGCTACCAGTTTGCATCAGACAAAAAATCAAGCACTTTCCATACCAAGTCAAGGATTTGTTCAACATTTTTTTGGCATCATTATCATTCTCAGTGAACCAGAATTAATTACATTTTGACTAGATTTATTTAATTAGCATTCTGGCTGTAGACCAGTGTTATAAGCATTTGTTTACACGTGCCTCAGATGCTGTTCCTCATTGCACCAATACCAAGACACAGCGCTGAAGTTCCTCTTTGAAAAGGAGCATTCATTTATTTTGTCGGTGGGGAATTGATTGGATGGTTGTGGTTTGGTTTGCGGATCTCACGTAAGAGACAGCTTATTGTCCCGCCCTCGTCATCAGAGAAAAGAAGAGAGGAAGGGGAAGTTATTCTAATTTAGGATTACAAGCCACATCAACTGAAACAAATAATGATGTGCATGGATAAATACACAACTGTACATAAATAGTAAATTTATACATAATTGTAAACATAAATAGTTTACCGAAATGAGTCAGTACTCGTTTCTATTAGTATCGTTGAATGTTTTAAATTTTAGCACTGATGTTTATCATTCAGCATTAAGTTTGTTTTGGGCTAGTGAAGAGGACAGACTTTGCTGTGTTCTCCAGCAGAATGTCCAGGCATCTGCTGTTCTTATCTCAAACTCATAAAAGCAAAACACTGGCCCAGAATCACAACCTCACGGTCAAACACTGAAGCTTTTGAGACATCCCAAAAATACACATGAACAGAAATAGTTCAGTACAGTAAGGACTGGGCCAAAATGCCTCCAGCTTGTCAACACAATCTGATTGGCAGCTGCTCAAGCAGGGTTGTTGTCCTTTACTAGACCTATTAAAAACAACTCTGTTATTTATAATAAAGCTGAAATAAGATAACAATTACATTTCAAAAACTTTGAAATGTAAAAAAAAATCAAGTTGAATAAGTTTCATTTGAAGCACTACAATTAGTAACTGTAAAGGCCAAGTTAATAGCCAAACTTGAAGACTTGGGCATCAATACCTCACTCTGCAACTGGATTCTGGACTTCCTGACCAACAGACCCCAGAATGTCCGATCTGGATCCACCTGCTCCACATCCATCACACTTAACACTGGTGTACCACAGGGCTGTGTGCTAAGCCCGTTTCTCTACTCCCTCTTCACCTCCAACTGCAAGCCTGTGTTTGGATCTAATGCCATCGTCAAGTTCGCAGACGACACTACGGTGATCGGTCTCATCAGCAACAACGATGAGACTGCCTACAGGGAAGAGATCCAGCACCTGTCCACATGGTGCAACGAAAATAACCTGCTCCTCAACACCACCAAAACGAAGGAGCTCATCGTGGACTTCAGGAAAGAGTCAAGAGGCACACACGACACCATCCACATCAATGGAATGGAATGGAATCCACATCTCTCCTCTCACCCCCCCCACCATCCCACTCCCCTCATAGACTCCTCTCACCCCCCTGCCCCCCACCACCATCCCACTCCCCTCACAGACAGACTCTCCTCTCTCCCCCTAAACCACCATCCCACTCCCCTCACAGACTCCTCTCCCCCCTGCCACCATCCCACTCCCCCCAGACTCTCCTCTCACCCCCCCCACCATCCCACTCCCCTCATAGACTCCTCTCACCCCCCTGCCCCCCACCACCATCCCACTCCCCTCACAGACTCTCCTCTCTCCCCCTAAACCACCATCCCACTCCCCTCACAGACTCCTCTCCCCCTTGCCACCATCCCACTCCCCTCACAGACTCTCCTCTCTCCCCCACCACCATCCCACTCCCCTCATAGACTCTCCTCCCACCCCCACCACCATCCCACTCCCCTCACAGACTCTCCTCTTACCGCCCCACCACCCCATTACCCTCATAGACTCTCCTGTTACCCCCACACCATCCCACTCCCCTCATAGACTCCTCTCTCCCCCACCACCATCCCACTCCCCTCATAGACTCTCCTCTTACCCCCCAACCACCATCCCACTCCCCTCATAGACTCTCCTCTTACCCCCCACCATCCCACTCCCCTCATAGACTCCTCTCCCCCACCACCATCCCACTCCCCTCACAGACTCTCCTCTTACCACCATCCCACTCCTCTCCCCCCCCACCATCCCACTCCCCTCATAGACTCTCCTCTTACCCCCCCACCATCCCACTCCCCTCATACACTCCTCTCCCCCCCACCATCCCACTCCCCTCATAGACTCCTCCCCCCCACCATCCCACTCCCCTCATAGACTCCTCTCTCCCCCACACCATCCCACTCCCCTCATAGACTCCTCTCTCTCCCACCACCATCCCACTCCCCTCATAGACTCTCCTCTTACCCCCCAACCACCATCCCACTCCCCTCATAGACTCTCCTCTTACCCCCCCACCATCCCACTCCCCTCATAGACTCCTCTCTCCCCCACCATCCCAGTCCCCTCACAGACTCTCCTCTTACCACTATCCCACTCCTCTCCCCCCCCACCATCCCACTCCCCTCATAGATTCCTCTCTCCCCCACACCATCCCACTCCCCTCATAGACTCCTCTCTCCCCCACCACCATCCCACTCCCCTCATAGACTCTCCTCTTACCCTCCAATCACCATCCCACTCCCCTCATAGACTCTCCTCTTACCCCCCCACCATCCCACTCCCCTCCCCCCCCCACCATCCCACTCCCCTCATAGACTCCTCTCTCCCCCACCACCATCCCACTCCCCTCATAGACTCTCCTGTTACTCCCACACCATCCCACTACCCTCATAGACTCTCCTGTTACTCCCACACCATCCCACTCCCCTCATAGACTCTCCTCTTTCCCCCCACCATCCCACTCCCCTCATAGACTCCTCTCTCCCCCACCACCATCCCACTCCCCTCATAGACTCTCCTCTTACCACCATCCCACTCCTCTCCCCCCCACCATCCCACTCCCCTCATAGACTCTCCTCTTCCCCCCCACCATCCCACTCCCCTCATAGACTCCTCTCTCCCCCACCGCCATCCGACTCCCCTCATAGACTCCTCTCTCCCCCACCACCATCCCACTCCTCTCCCCCCCACCATCCCACTCCCCTCATAAACTCCTCTCCACCCCCACCATCCCACTCCCCTCATAGACTCCTCTCCACCCCCACCATCCCACTCCCCTCATAGACTCCCCCCCCCACCATCCCACTCCCCTCATAGACTCCTCTCTCCCCTACCACCATCCCACTCCCCTCATAGACTCCTCTCTCCCCCACACCATCCCACTCCCCTCATAGACTCCTCTCTCCCCCACCACCATCCCACTCCCCTCATAGACTCTCCTCTTACCCCCCAACCACCATCCCACTCCCCTCATAGACTCTCCTCTTACCCCCCCACCATCCCACTCCCCTCATAGACTCCTCTCTCCCCCACCACCATCCCACTCCCCTCATAGACTCTCCTGTTACTCCCACACCATCCCACTACCCTCATAGACTCTCCTGTTACTCCCACACCATCCCACTCCCCTCATAGACTCTCCTCTTTCCCCCCACCATCCCACTCCCCTCATAGACTCCTCTCTCCCCCACCACCATCCCACTCCCCTCATAGACTCTCCTCTTACCACCATCCCACTCCTCTCCCCCCCCACCATCCCACTCCCCTCATAGACTCTCCTCTTACCACCATCCCACTCCTCTCCCCCCCCACCATCCCACTCCCCTCATAGACTCTCCTCTTTCCCCCCACCATCCCACTCCCCTCATAGACTCCTCTCTCCCCCACCGCCATCCGACTCCCCTCATAGACTCCTCTCTCCCCCACCACCATCCCACTCCTCTCCCCCCCACCATCCCACTCCCCTCATAGACTCCTCTCCACCCCCACCATCCCACTCCCCTCATAGACTCCTCTCCAACCCCACCATCCCACTCCCCTCATAGACTCCCCCCCCACCATCCCACTCCCCTCATAGACTCCTCTCTCCCCCACCACCATCCCACTCCCCTCATAGACTCTCCTGTTACCCCCACACCATCCCACTCCCCTCATAGTCTCTCCTCTTACCACCCCACTACCCTCATAGACTCTCCTGTTACTCCCCCACCATCCCACTCCCCTCATAGACTCCTCTCTCCCCCACCATCCCAGTCCCCTCACAGACTCTCCTCTTACCACTATCCCACTCCTCCCCCCCCACCATCCCACTCCCCTCATAGACTCCTCTCTCCCCCACACCATCCCACTCCCCTCATAGACTCCTCTCTCCCCCACCACCATCCCACTCCCCTCATAGACTCTCCTCTTACCCCCCAACCACCATCCCACTCCCCTCATAGACTCTCCTCTTACCCCCCCCCACCATCCCACTCCCCTCATAGACTCCTCTCTCCCCCACCATCCCAGTCCCCTCACAGACTCTCCTCTTACCACCATCCCACTCCTCTCCCCCCCCACCATCCCACTCCCCTCATAGACTCCTCTCTCCCCCACCACCATCCCACTCCCCTCATAGACTCTCCTGTTACTCCCACACCATCCCACTACCCTCATAAACTCTCCTGTTACTCCCACACCATCCCACTCCCCTCATAGACTCTCCTCTTTCCCCCCACCATCCCACTCCCCTCATAGACTCCTCTCTCCCCCACCACCATCCCACTCCCCTCATAGACTCTCCTCTTACCACCATCCCACTCCTCTCCCCCCCCCACCATCCCACTCCCCTCATAGACTCTCCTCTTTCCCCCCACCATCCCACTCCCCTCATAGACTCCTCTCTCCCCTACCACCATCCCACTCCCCTCATAGACTCCTCTCTCCCCCACACCATCCCACTCCCCTCATAGACTCCTCTCTCCCCCACCACCATCCCACTCCCCTCATAGACTCTCCTCTCTCCCCCTAAACCACCATCCCACTCCCCTCACAGACTCCTCTCCCCCTTGCCACCATCCCACTCCCCTCACAGACTCTCCTCTCTCCCCCACCACCATCCCACTCCCCTCATAGACTCTCCTCCCACCCCCACCACCATCCCACTCCCCTCACAGACTCTCCTCTTACCGCCCCACCACCCCATTACCCTCATAGACTCTCCTGTTACCCCCACACCATCCCACTCCCCTCATAGACTCCTCTCTCCCCCACCACCATCCCACTCCCCTCATAGACTCTCCTCTTACCCCCCAACCACCATCCCACTCCCCTCATAGACTCTCCTCTTACCCCCCACCATCCCACTCCCCTCATAGACTCCTCTCCCCCACCACCATCCCACTCCCCTCACAGACTCTCCTCTTACCACCATCCCACTCCTCTCCCCCCCCACCATCCCACTCCCCTCATAGACTCTCCTCTTACCCCCCCACCATCCCACTCCCCTCATACACTCCTCTCCCCCCCACCATCCCACTCCCCTCATAGACTCCTCCCCCCCACCATCCCACTCCCCTCATAGACTCCTCTCTCCCCCACACCATCCCACTCCCCTCATAGACTCCTCTCTCTCCCACCACCATCCCACTCCCCTCATAGACTCTCCTCTTACCCCCCAACCACCATCCCACTCCCCTCATAGACTCTCCTCTTACCCCCCCACCATCCCACTCCCCTCATAGACTCCTCTCTCCCCCACCATCCCAGTCCCCTCACAGACTCTCCTCTTACCACTATCCCACTCCTCTCCCCCCCCCACCATCCCACTCCCCTCATAGATTCCTCTCTCCCCCACACCATCCCACTCCCCTCATAGACTCCTCTCTCCCCCACCACCATCCCACTCCCCTCATAGACTCTCCTCTTACCCTCCAATCACCATCCCACTCCCCTCATAGACTCTCCTCTTACCCCCCCACCATCCCACTCCCCTCCCCCCCCACCATCCCACTCCCCTCATAGACTCCTCTCTCCCCCACCACCATCCCACTCCCCTCATAGACTCTCCTGTTACTCCCACACCATCCCACTACCCTCATAGACTCTCCTGTTACTCCCACACCATCCCACTCCCCTCATAGACTCTCCTCTTTCCCCCCACCATCCCACTCCCCTCATAGACTCCTCTCTCCCCCACCACCATCCCACTCCCCTCATAGACTCTCCTCTTACCACCATCCCACTCCTCTCCCCCCCACCATCCCACTCCCCTCATAGACTCTCCTCTTTCCCCCCACCATCCCACTCCCCTCATAGACTCCTCTCTCCCCCACCGCCATCCGACTCCCCTCATAGACTCCTCTCTCCCCCACCACCATCCCACTCCTCTCCCCCCCACCATCCCACTCCCCTCATAGACTCCTCTCCACCCCCACCATCCCACTCCCCTCATAGACTCCTCTCCACCCCCACCATCCCACTCCCCTCATAGACTCCCCCCCCCACCATCCCACTCCCCTCATAGACTCCTCTCTCCCCTACCACCATCCCACTCCCCTCATAGACTCCTCTCTCCCCCACACCATCCCACTCCCCTCATAGACTCCTCTCTCCCCCACCACCATCCCACTCCCCTCATAGACTCTCCTCTTACCCCCCAACCACCATCCCACTCCCCTCATAGACTCTCCTCTTACCCCCCCACCATCCCACTCCCCTCATAGACTCCTCTCTCCCCCACCACCATCCCACTCCCCTCATAGACTCTCCTGTTACTCCCACACCATCCCACTACCCTCATAGACTCTCCTGTTACTCCCACACCATCCCACTCCCCTCATAGACTCTCCTCTTTCCCCCCACCATCCCACTCCCCTCATAGACTCCTCTCTCCCCCACCACCATCCCACTCCCCTCATAGACTCTCCTCTTACCACCATCCCACTCCTCTCCCCCCCCACCATCCCACTCCCCTCATAGACTCTCCTCTTACCACCATCCCACTCCTCTCCCCCCCCACCATCCCACTCCCCTCATAGACTCTCCTCTTTCCCCCCACCATCCCACTCCCCTCATAGACTCCTCTCTCCCCCACCGCCATCCGACTCCCCTCATAGACTCCTCTCTCCCCCACCACCATCCCACTCCTCTCCCCCCCACCATCCCACTCCCCTCATAGACTCCTCTCCACCCCCACCATCCCACTCCCCTCATAGACTCCTCTCCAACCCCACCATCCCACTCCCCTCATAGACTCCCCCCCCACCATCCCACTCCCCTCATAGACTCCTCTCTCCCCCACCACCATCCCACTCCCCTCATAGACTCTCCTGTTACCCCCACACCATCCCACTCCCCTCATAGTCTCTCCTCTTACCACCCCACTACCCTCATAGACTCTCCTGTTACTCCCCCACCATCCCACTCCCCTCATAGACTCCTCTCTCCCCCACCATCCCAGTCCCCTCACAGACTCTCCTCTTACCACTATCCCACTCCTCCCCCCCCACCATCCCACTCCCCTCATAGACTCCTCTCTCCCCCACACCATCCCACTCCCCTCATAGACTCCTCTCTCCCCCACCACCATCCCACTCCCCTCATAGACTCTCCTCTTACCCCCCAACCACCATCCCACTCCCCTCATAGACTCTCCTCTTACCCCCCCCCACCATCCCACTCCCCTCATAGACTCCTCTCTCCCCCACCATCCCAGTCCCCTCACAGACTCTCCTCTTACCACCATCCCACTCCTCTCCCCCCCCACCATCCCACTCCCCTCATAGACTCCTCTCTCCCCCACCACCATCCCACTCCCCTCATAGACTCTCCTGTTACTCCCACACCATCCCACTACCCTCATAAACTCTCCTGTTACTCCCACACCATCCCACTCCCCTCATAGACTCTCCTCTTTCCCCCCACCATCCCACTCCCCTCATAGACTCCTCTCTCCCCCACCACCATCCCACTCCCCTCATAGACTCTCCTCTTACCACCATCCCACTCCTCTCCCCCCCCCACCATCCCACTCCCCTCATAGACTCTCCTCTTTCCCCCCACCATCCCACTCCCCTCATAGACTCCTCTCTCCCCCACCGCCATCCGACTCCCCTCATAGACTCCTCTCTTACCACCATCCCACTCCTCTCCCCCCCCCCACCATCCCACTCCCCTCATAGACTCTGTTACTTATTTGTGCCATTTGCACTGCCGACTGTTCATTACAGTAACAACTGTTTACAACAACTGTTTACTGTTTACACCTGCACCTTGCACTACTGTACTTTAGCTGGAACATGCTCATTTGCACTACCAACTGTTCATGCAGTACCAACTGTTTACATTTCGCATCTCACTTATTTGCACTGTCCATGCTCATTGCACTACCTTAAATTTAATGCTCACCTTAAGCTAACAATTGTATACATCTACCTGTAAAATTCTGTTTATAGTTAGACATCTGTATATATATTTACATTTATAGCACATATTCACCTGTAAATGCTGTTCATAGACACCTGTAATTATATTTATAGCACACACTCACCTGTTATAGTAATAACCATCTGTATATTTATATTCATTGTACATATTACCTGTAAATCCTGTACATCTCCATATCCTGCACTTATGCAACCATTGTATATATCCTGCACTTGCTGCTATTGCACTTCTGGTTAGACCTAAACTGCATTTCGTTGCCTTGTACCTGTACTTGTGTAATGACAATAAAGTTGAATCTAATCTAATCTAAAGAACTGTCACAGCATCATTTGCAGGCAGAGAGAAAATGATCTAAGTGCCTTCATTGAAAACAAAGTTTAACTAGCAAAACTACTCAGGATTCTTATAAATTACAAACAAGAACAAAACAACCAGTGCAACTACAAAACTAGACCAGATGAAACACAGTATTTAGCCGGCAGCAATGTCAGCCTGTAGCCTATGACTGGTTGCCCACTAAAGCTAAGCTGGGCTGTTCCTGTTTATTTTCCTGGATGGGAGACTGACTTGATTGCTGCTGGAAGTGGTGTTAGGAGGCCAGCAGGGGTTGCTCACCCTCTGGTCTATGTGGGTCCTACCGCCCCAGTATAGTGACGGGGACACTGTACTGCAACGAGTACCGTCTTTTGGATGAAACGATAAACCGAGGTCCTGACTCTCTGTGGTCATTAAAAATCCCAGGATGTCCTTCGGAAAGAGTAGGGGTCCGGCATCCTGGTCAAATTAGTCCATCATGGCTTCCTAACCATCCCCATTCTCTGATTGGCTTCATCACTCTGTCTCCTCGCCACCAATAAGCTGGTGTGTGGTGAGCGTTCTGGCGCAATATGGCTGCCAGTGGCGGTTGAGGATAAAGCGCTATATAAATGTAATGAATTATTATTATTATTATTATTATTATTATTAAATACATAGCAAACTGAGAGCCAAACCAGAGTAATTAATGAGACACACTGGAACAGAACTAAGTCAATCAGTAACCATGGAGACAGATGGGCAGAGGACAGGGGAAAACTGAACTAATTACAGACAGACAGCAAAAACAGAGTGAAAACGTCTCGGTTACGGATGTAACCTTGGTTCCCTGAACAGGAACGAGACAAAGGGTTGTGTCAAAGCACTAGGGGAATGCCTTGACATGAGTCACATGTAGCACTCAAAACGATGAATGAAAGATGGGTGTGAATGCGGGTCAGTGACATCATGAACAGAGCATAAAAGGTGCGTCGGAACCCAGAAGCGGCAGCTTAGATGAGTGCGCGGAGGTGTGCCCGGAGGCGCAAGGAGCTGAGGCTGAGATGCAGCATCTCGTTCCCCTTCAGGGAACCAAGGTTACGTACGTAACCGAGACGTTTCCTTTCATGGGAACTCGAGCTGTGTCAAAGCGCTAAGGGATATGATATGCCAATGCCACCTCAATGATGCCTTCTGAAGGGTGTGTCCCAGCTCACTGAGAAAGCACCCTCGTCCCGGAGTGGAATTGAGGTCAAGATGATAAAACCTCATGAATGTGTGCTGTGAGGACCAGCCAGCCGCAGCACAGACATCAGCCAAGGAAACCCCAGTGAGGAAAGCCTTGGAAGCAGCCCCGCCCCAAGTTGAGTGGGCCCAGACTTTCAAAGGAGAGGGATGTTTGGCCGACTCATAAGCCAGACAGATAGCCTCGACTATCCATCGGCTCATAGTCTGCTTAGTTGCTGGAGCTCCCTTAGGAGCCCCAAGCCAAACAAACAACTGATACGACTTACACCAGGTGGCAGTCCTAAAGACATAAGCGTCCAGTGCATGCACTGGACAGACTTTGTTCTTTTACTCCTGTTCATTATCGTCAAAGGGGGGAGGACAGAAGTCCTGCAGCAACACAGACCAAGCCACATAGCCTGGCCTCGGGTGTAGAAGGGCTTTCACCATCCCGGGCGCAAACTCAAGTTAGGTGGGGCCACAGATAGAGCTTGTAGGTTCCCCACCCTCTTAAGTGAGGTGATGGCCAGCAGAAGGAAGGTTTAAGAGAGAGGAACTTGATAGGAACCTCCCCATTGAGTTCAAAGAGGGCCCGGGAGAGGCCTTGGAGCACCAAGGACAAGTCCCAGGCCGGAACCCTGGTCTGTGCTGCAGGTCTCAGCCTTAACGTACCACGTAGGAAACGAGTGACGAGGGGGTCCCTGCCTAAAGACATTCCACCCAAAGGTATGTGGTAAGCAGCTATTGCAGCCACATAAACCTTCAGGGTGGAGGGGGCAGCCCTGCAGCTAATCGCTCCTTCAGGAACTCCAGCACGTTGCCAATCTGACAGGTAACTGTGTTCAACTGCCTTTTGCTGCCTTTTGTTTCAAATGCATTTTAAAGTTTCCAATTCAGGGCATACAGTTTCCTCATGGAGGGAGCTCTGGAGTGGAGGATGGTCTTTACAACCTCAGTTGAGAGACCTGAGTCTAGGAGCTAGGCCCTCTCATGGGCCAGGCCCAGAGTCTCCACAGCTCTGGACAGGGGTGAAGAATGTAACCCTCTGCCTGGGACAGAAGGTCCCTCCAGACAGGAATCTCCCAGGGGACTCCGTCGAGGAGGTTCACGAGATCCGAGAACCACACTTTGCCCGGCCAGCGCAGGGTAACCAGTGTGAGACGGACCCTGTCCTGGCAAACTCTTGCCAGAACTCCCGGGAGAAGAGGGATCGGTCGATCGAGGGAAAGGCATACAGGCAGCTCCAGCCCCAGAGGAGCTTGAAGTATTAGAGAAAACCACAGAGGGCAGTGAGAGTTCCCTACAGACGCAAACAAACAGGATGTCTGCTCCTACATTCTTAATCCGGGGATTGGGACTGCCTTGAGAGAGAGCAGTCTCCCCTGGGACCTGAAGAGGATCTGTCGCGCCAGATGGTTGATATATATGCGACCACCGCTGTGCTGTCGGTGGAGATAACAAAATGGTGGCCACACAGGTTCGGGAGAAATGCACACAGCGCCCGGTAGACTGCTAGCATCTCCAGCAGTTTTATTTGCCAGGATAAGTGGCTCTCGCCCCACAGACCTTGTGAGGAACGGTCCTTTAAGATCACTCCCCACCCTGTAAGGGACGCATCTGTCGAAAGCATTACGCGTCAACAAAAAAACTCCCAATACAGGTCCTTGTGACAGGAACCAGGAATTCTTCCACATACTTAAGGCGCATAGGCACCACCTTGTGACCTTGATAGTGCAGAAAGGGTTGCCCCTTGGGGAAAACCCCCTGGTTTTGAGCCACCACTGCAGGGGCCTCATATACAGCAGGATGAGCGGAATCACGCTGGATGCCGCTGCCATGAACCCTAACACTTTATGGAAGTATTTGACAGTGAGTGACTGGCCAATCTTGAAGCTCTTGACAGCTGAATAAATGGCCTCGATGCGCCCAGGGGAAAGCCGAGCAGACATAGCCTTTTGGTAGTCCCAAAGGACACCCAGGAAGGTGGTTCTCTGAGATGGAGAAAGCACACTCTTCTTGGTGTTCAGCTGCAACCCCAACTCCTTTATGTGAACAAGCAACAACATCTCGATGTTCCGGCTGGACGGGCCACGGCAGTTCTGGCTCAAGGAGCTAGCAACAGCTCATCATCGGCTCAGCACTCGCGACGCTTACGTCGATTCTTTTATGTCGCCGAACCCTAGTATCTCGAGCACAAAAGAGGGACAAATTTCGCCACTTCACATGGTTATCTCGTGACTAATGATCGTACCCAGTTCACTGCACATGCACTGAGTTTGCGTTGCACATGGATCGCACATGAATCTCCAGTAACACTTCACTCACAGTGCTGCACAGCTGGAGTATTCAGACCACATTTTCAAAAATACGACTAGCAACAAATCTAACGACTTTATCTGGAGTTATTGTAGATTTTTGGAGACTCTCTGAAGTGAAAGCACATATCGTTCTTACGCTTGAGCCCCATCCCCATCCCAAAGCATTCACAGCTGTGTGCACATAAAGCCCGCCTTCACTGATTTGATTGTTTTTCTCAAATATTTTGACATTGACAAGCGTTTACCGACCAATCAGTATGAGGCTTAGATAAACACACACACCTGCTTCTGTTCTGATGCACGCTCTGCTCAGCGCTGCAGCGGATTGAAGAACACAGTTATTAAAATACTTTTTTGCAACCCCAGAGGCCGTCGACATAACCGTATTCAACTGTAATATTAATTAACTATGTGTACTTACTAGTATGCTTCCCTATCGCTCAAACAGTAGAGAGTGGCGCTTGCAACATAAAGGTCATCGGTTCGATTCCCAGGGAAAGCAAAAACTGTTTAGAATGATATTGTGTTTCTTGAATGTAATGCTAGTCACTTTGGATAAAAGCGTATGATAAATGCAGAAATGTAAAATCTAAAAGTGCATTTAACAAGTACTTAATCTTAATAGCGTCACCAAATCATGACATTGATTTGTCTTTATCTTGTACTTTCAGTTGTGTACTCACAACAGCTTAATTTAAATTAAAACACATGTATGTGCTTGAAAACACTGAATGAAGTGTCACTGTTTTACAGATCGGTGTGACGTTTGCTATTGTGTTTGGTGTGATTTTATACCGGATCTCCACCAAAGCCGCTCTTGCTATGAGCTCGAACCCCATGACCCGCTCCAATGTCAGGCTGACAGTGAAAACCACAGCGGCCATCATCAACCTGGTGGTCATTCTCATCCTTGATGAAGTGTACGGGGCCGTGGCACGCTGGCTCACTGTCCTCGGTCAGTCGCTTCATCAGCCTTGCTCAGGCTAAATGCAATGGAGCATTGTTTATCTTTAACAGGTCACTTAAGAAACTTAGGACAACTTATTGAAGAAACTCTTTTGCTTCTCAGAGGTTCCTAAGACAGACAAGAGCTTCGAAGAAAGGTTGATCTTCAAAACCTTCATCCTGAAGTTCGTGAATGCGTTCACTCCCATCATATACATCGCGTTTTTCAGAGGCAGGTGGGTAAGCGATTTCCTACGGACGTTTGTTTTCACCACAAAAAAAAAAAAAAGGAATTGTAACTTTTTATGAGAAATAAACTAATTCCAAGTTGTAAACTAAATATATACACTCACAATTTTGAGTTTTTATTTAAAAATTGTTAGAAAAAAGTCAGACTTCTAAGAAATGTTGACATTGTCAGAATTGCGAATAATAAGAAGAGCGACGTGCTTCTGTCTGTTGATTTATGGTTTATTGAAAACTAATCATATGCGTATTGCGTATGAATGTGCTGATGCTGAAGCCAGACTCTGACAGCTGTGTTTCCGCACAGACTCGGCGGGCGTCCTGGCAGTTATCTCTACGTGTTCGAGTCCTATCGTATGGAGGAGGTATAACACGCGTATGGTGTGTTGTGTAGTGCGTGGGTTGCTTGCAGAGGGTGACTGATGTGTTTGGTGTGTTTGACCAGTGCGCTCACGGCGGCTGCCTCATGGAGCTCTGCATTCAACTCAGTATCACAATGCTCGGAAAGCAGCTCATCCAGAACAACCTGTTTGAGATCGGCGTCCCGTGAGTACCACACAAACACACACACATATCCCAACAGGACGGGCTTCCTGGACATGCTGAACATTTTGGTTTGGGTCGTTTTTGCTTTATTCCAGTAAACTGAAAAAGCTGATCCGATACATTAAATCCAAGAGACGCTCTTTCCAGGAAGAGGAATATGAGAAGAAGTTACAGCGTTATGAGACGGATCATTTCCTGGAGCCCTTTGCTGGCCTCACGCCCGAGTACATGGAGATGAGTGAGTGTCTTTTACAAACCAATGCATCAGACCAGATTTAAATCCTTCATCACTTATGCTTTTTAATATGTATTTCAATGATGCCGATCTTGTGTCAATTCTTATTAAAAACAATATGGGTCAAACTAAGAGCAGAAACGCTGGCTCATGAGCCGTAATGAGTTTGGAGTAAAGCTTCAGCTGTTTGTGTGAAGATGGCTTGTTTCTGGTATTACTGTAGTAATGATTACTATTCCGTTCCTGCAGTAATCCAGTTTGGCTTTGTGACTCTGTTTGTGGCATCTTTCCCGCTGGCGCCTCTGTTTGCTCTCCTCAACAACATCATTGAAATACGTCTGGATGCCAAGAAGTTTGTGGCAGAACTCAGAAGACCAGATGCAGCCAGAGGCAAAGATATCGGTCTGTATTTACACTTTCACTTCTCACAATCCTATAAGTCAAGTCACCTTTATTTATATAGCGCTTTTACAATACAGATTGTTTCAAAGCAGCTTTACAGTGATCACATGAAAACATTATAAACAAAGTTTGGTTGGCTGAACGGCAGCCTTAAAAGAGCCGGCGAATTAATACAATTGATTAATAATAAGTGTTAAGTTCTGATTATTGATTGATTTGATTGATTGATAGTTTGATTATTAAATTGATAACAATTCAAGTCCAATATTAAGTCCAATTTGGTCCGATTGGAGATGGGTTCATGATCGTCACAGGGGAGGGTTTAGTAGAGTCACGGTCTCCGCAGACACCCCAGGGCAGTGCTGTGCTCGTGTCCAGGTGCAGGTCCTTCATTGATCAGGATACGGCCCGGATCCGGCTGACCACGGTAACCTCGGAATAAACAGAGAATAATATCAGCGTAGATGCCATTCTTCTTCTGATGTATCGAGTACATCAGATGTTATGGGAATGTTCCCGGTTCCGGCTGACCTAAATTATGCAGCCTAACAATCATTTTACATGATTTGGATTAAAAATGTATGTATAATGTGTTATGTGTATGCCAGGTTGAAGAGATGTGTTTTTAGTCTACATTTAAACTGACAGAGTGTGTCTGCTTCCCGAACTGTATTAGGAAAACTGTTCCAGAGTTTAGGAGCTAAATAGGAAAAACATTGACCGCCAACAGTTGATTTTGATATTCTAGGTATTATAAGCTGGTCAGTATTTTGGGATCGCAATAGACGTGAAGGACTAGACGGATGTTATGGCTGACAATCTATCCCCTCTCCCACTCCATACAAAAAATCCCAGCATGTGACCACATGTACTGTGTATGTTATGTATTGTTATTGTTATTTGCCATGTAAACTCATGTTGTGTTGTATATGTGCACTGGAAGCTTCAATACCAAGACAAATTCCTTGTGTGTGCAAGCACACTTGGCAATAAAGCTCTTTCTGATTCTGATTCTATAATGTGTTAAGAGATCGCTCAAGTACTGTGGAGCTAAACCATTTAATGCTTTGTAAGTCATTAGCAAGATTTTAAAATGTATTCAGTGTTTCATAGGAAGCCAGTGCAGGTTTGATAGAACTGGGCTAATATGCTCATACTTCCTGGTTCTAGTAAGAACTCGAGCTGCTGCATTTTGGACCAGCTGGAATTTGTGTATTAAGCGTGCAGTGCAACCACCTAGTAGAGCATTACAATAATCAATTTAGATATATTTTTAAGATGGAAGAATGCCGTTTTACAGATGCTAGAGACGTGGCTTTCAAATGAAAGATTGTTATCAAAGAGCACACCCAGGTTTCTAACTGACGACGAAGACTTGACAGAGCAGCCATCGAGTGTTAGGCAGTAGTCTAGATTATTACGTGCTGAACTTTTTGGTCTAATAATTAGAATCTCTGTTTTTTCATAATTAAGCAGTAGAAAGTTATTAGTCATTCAATTTTTTATATCAGTTATGCATTCTGTTAATTTAGTGAATTGGTACGTTTCATCAGGATGAGAAGAAATATAGCTGAGTATCATCAGCGTAATAATGAAAGCTAATGCCATGCTTCCTAATAATTGCACCCAAAGGAAGCATGTACAGGGTGAAAAGCAATGGTCCTAGTACTGAACCTTGAGGAACTCCATACTGAACCCGTGATCGATATGACATCTCCTCATTTACTGCTACAAACTGATAACGCTCAGATAAGTATGATTTGAACCAGGCTAATGCAACTCCACTAATGCCAACATAATTTTCAAGTCTATTCAGAAGAATTTTGTGGTCGATTGTCTCAAATGCAGCACTAAGATCCAGTAACACTAACAGAGAGATACAACCACGATCGGATGATAAAAGCAAATAATTTGTAACTCTAATGAGAGCAGTCTCAGTACTATGATATGGTCTAAATCCTGACTGGAAATCCTCGTAGATGCTGTTTCTTTCTAGAAAGGAACATAGTTGTGAAGATATTGCCTTTTCTAGAATCTTTGACAAAAATTGTAGATTTGATATCGGCCTGTAATTAACTAATTCTGTAGGATCAATCTATAACGAAACGTATGTTCCTGGCTGGCTCAATTTTTAGCACTGTGATCAGCGTCTGTGGCATTTGAACTTGTCCTTCAGGTTGAGAAAAAGAATAAAATATTTATGTTTTCAAAAGTTCACCTGATGATGATGTTCTGATGATGTTCTGCATTATGTCTTTACAGGAATCTGGTATAATATTCTCAGAGGAGTCGCTAAAGTGGCAGTTATTGTCAATGTAAGTCTGTCTGTTTTATAAGTGGTCGTTCTAATGCTAGCGAATCACATTTACCTTTGAACAGCATTATTCCACTTCTTTTTCTGTGGCACTTTATATTCTTGAAAAGTGCCGTTTAAAGAACTGCCTGAGTAGACGGAGCTGAAATGTCTGAATGTTTAGTGTTGCTTTGATGAAGCACCGTCAAAATCGCAAGCATCGTTGCTTGCCACAGCAAGCCACTTCTGGTTAGTCAGCAGTGCAATGTCTTCATACACTCGGACAGTTACTACATTCATAATTCATTTTAATATAGGAAAAGTTTATTATTTAAATATCTTCTTTACAATGGGAAAATTGACATGCTATGGTTTAAATAGTTTTCTATCTTGCAATTTATCTCTCAGTAGAATGTCATTTTAAAAATGTGGGAATTAATTGAAATAGTTATTTAGAAATAATGTCAAAACTTTGTGCTGCTTCTTCTTCTTAACAGCCCCCGCTCACTGTAGTGGATCAGTGACATAATGTTATTCTGGTAAACAATTTGCAGCATTTCAGTCTCCATCTTTAAAATGAAGTGCAACAGTTACAGTTACCCCTGTTAATGCTGAAATGATCCACGGGACACAGTCACACTCCAAACAGGGTTGTTGTCCATCGGGCAGGATGCTCCTAGAGAGTTTAACTCCAGCTCACCTGCCTGGAAATGTCTATGGTTGTGTTTGCTCCACTTTTTAGACACACAATCTCACATTTCCCTAATCCCTTCCGCTCAGGGGAATCCCCATCGTTCAGCTTCATCAAGCAGTTGAGGAAAGTTTATTTGGACAGACCCTCGACTCTATGGCTTTGACAGAGGGAGCGAGTCTACGCAACATGTGAACTTCATGCAGAATATAGACCACAATGCAACATGATTGTGATGTCAGAGCAGTTTTTGATTAATTTACCTCCTCCCCACACACGATATTGTCATTTTGACATGTAAACGCCACGCCAGGGTCTGAGCAGACATACAAAGTCAGATGGAAAATCAGGTTATAATTTTTTTTTTATCATTGCTAGGGATGTGCATTGGAGTTAAAATTCCTGATAGACAAATCTATTGTAATTAAATTAGAATAGATAAATGTTGTGACCTTCATTTTTTGTTTTTGTTTACATGTGCAAATATCAAAGAAAACAGAACGACCTGCAGCGCTACTGTGAACAGAGAGAAATGGAATAAAATCACATATGTAGATGGAATAAAATAAATGGGCTTACAAAAAATATGTTTAACTTGAATAATTATCAAATTAACAAAATATATTTTAAAAAAGACAAAAAACTGACAACTGAGTTTTTGTGACGAGCAAGATAAGGAAACCGATACGACAACGTGTATCCTGTTTGTTTTCTTTATTATACAAATTCAAGCACAACATTTAGCTTTTATTGTGAGTGTCCAGACATAAAAGTAAACCCTTTATAGTTTTGATTTGAACAGTTTTTCCTCTTAACATAATTTTGGCTGATATGATATGATATGATATGATATGATATGATATGATGCAGCATACATTTTAAAGACAGCTTGAAAAAGAAAAAAGAAAAGAAATGTCCCCAATTATGCTGATCCCTAATTATTGTCATTATTTGGGTAAGTCGGGGTGACTCCCCCACCTGAAGTCATTCCCCTGCCATTAGATGACACTTGATTAGGACACAAACAAGCTTTAAGGATGTAAAACCGCTCATAAGTGGTAAAGATTCTGTGTATTATTTATGATTCATCAGTTCATACCAAATATTTTTCTAAATGAATGAAAAAGGCGTCTTTTTCTGCACTCCTTAATACGCCACCTTTTCAAAATTAAACGTTAAAACACACGCTAAATTACACGTCATCTTTCCTGCAGGCATTTGTGATCTCCTTCACCTCAGACTTCATTCCACGGCTGGTCTATCAGTACATGTACAGTCCAGACGGCTCCATGCACGGCTTTGTCAACCACACGCTGTCTTATTTTAACGTCAGTCACTTCCAGAACGGCACCGCCCCGTTGGAGCCGTTCCACTTGGGTTTCCGTGTGGACATCTGCAGGTATGGAGCTCATACTATCAGAACGGCTCCATTAAGACTACACACGCGTTTAATGACATTCTCCTCCAGGTATAAAGACTACAGAGAGCCTCCGTGGTCTCAGACACCATACGAGATCTCTAAGGAGTTCTGGGCGGTGTTAGCAGCCAGACTAGCATTTGTCATTGTCTTTCAGGTCAGTGTTTACTCACTCAAATCAAGAGTGTACAGATCATCCATTGAAATGATTTCTGGTCAACATTGTGATTTATTTGTGCAGAATGTGGTGATGTTGATGAGTGATGTTGTGGACTGGATCATCCCAGATATTCCCAAAGACATCAGCTTACAGATCCATAAGGAGAAGATCCTCATGATGGATCTGTTCATGAAGGAGGAGCAGGGAAAGACACGGACTGAGGCCAGCGTGACGAGTAAGGAGACACGTCACAGTCCTCTCACGCGCTCACGCTCCATATCGCACACACCCTGCAAAAACTACTAATATCAGCAGCCTCAGAGTTTCTTTCCTTACATTCCGCTGACGAAGACGTGCCGTTAGGTCTAAAGCAAAGCCTCTCGCCAGTGCACACTGCCTTGCCTTCATATCGTACAGTTCTTCATGCTCGATGCTCCTTTCTGTCATTCGTGCCACAGACACCGCAAACTTTACTAATGGTTTGGTTTACTAACTATTTTGGAATGTTCTCTTGGCATTCAAACTTACAGTGTAAATGTTAAGGGAACATTCGGTCTCATCATTTTACAAACTTTACAGGAACGTTGTTCTGAAACAAGTAGAAACATTTAAATATGTATGTGACCCATGCTGGCAAAATGAGTGAAAAATTGACTTTTTGATGGAATTTGAGGTTTTTATCTAGCAATCCCAGGGCTCCAAATAAGTGTCTTAATTTGTTTTCTGAGAAAAGTGCTTTTCCTTTGTCTGTGATAAAGGCCGTTTTTCCCCTGCTCTTTTCTTAACGACTGGCGCTTCAACTCAGCAAAGTTTGGTGTCGTTGTAAAGGGCAGCATTCATACCAAATTCTGAACCGATAAAATGTGATTTTCAATGCTGATGTAAACAAAATGATCTTACTCGCACTGACTGACACATCCAAAGACAATCCTTTCTTACACAGAATCTATTGAAGCAAACTTTATCTGGCATGTCTTGTGAGCGTTTGGTTACCTGTTAGGAAAGATTTCTGACTGTAGGCTCTTTATGTAGGCTCTCTGTCTCGTTAATGTTAATCACACAATTGCGGTGTCATAGGAAAAAAGCTGTTTTCTATATATATGGCTTTTGTATCAAATTTGGTATGTTTTCCAGGGAACAAAATCATTGAACGTTTAGTTGAAATTGACTTTGCTCACTTTGTCGACAAGTTTATCTCATTCATTTCTTTCTGATTCCAAAATAATCAAGATATTTGATATAGATATTTTTATAGAGCATGTGAAAATGATGGGCTCCTTGCGATTCCTTTTGCCAGCACAGGTCACAAATGTCAGATGAATGTCCAGCTAAAACATTTAAGAAAAAGGTTTCACAAACGATGCATAGGTAACATTTTTGTGCAAATGTTTTAATAACATTATAACAATGTTCAATGTTCAGGGAGGAAGGAGGCGGGAACTGGCAGACGTTTTTAATACTTTAATTCCAAAATAAATATAAATACAAAATGAAAGTAATGGCGGCAGTCCCTCACGGACGACTGCCGCCCACACAAAACACAACATAAAGTCCAGGCCTGGTCCTCTCTCGTCTTTCACTATCGTCGCTCCTCCTTTTATGTCTCCGCTCCTCCGTGAGACTCGAGACACCGGTGGCTCGCAGGTGTCGCTCATTATCCATCACGCCACCGGCTCTCGTGACGCTCTCACGGTCCCTCGACCCCGCCCTGCTCGCCATTAAACGTTATTAAAGTTCGGATTACTCTGAACAAACATTCTATTAACGATACAGGAGGAACGTTTGGTCATAACTTTGAGAAAACCTTGCCAGAACATTTGCTGTTGGCTGGGAAAGTGCGAAGGCCCGAAACTTACTCTACACAAGTGTGTGAAGTGGTTTGTGCATCATTGCGTCAGAGAGGGATTGATAATGCAGCAGGTTCTCTGATGAACATCGGCGTAAAGCCGTTTACCTGCCTGTAATGTTGGAGTAGCCCAGAAGAAATAAAAACAAGCTTTTTAACTCTATCGTCCCTTTGAGTCCTGAGGCTTTTTCAGAAATTGATACTATTGATACTATTAAATATTACAGTACAAACCACACGCCATGCGTTGGCCAAGCATTCATGAGAATGTTTCTAGCCTGAGTAATTATTGCTACCAATTGATTCTCTAAACAAACCATCATTAAAATCAATTGAACTGTTTTTACACATTGAGGTTTTTAATCCCTGTGAACATGTTATCAATTCACCAATTTGACCATAAAAAGGGCTGCTAGATGTTTTGATTGAAATGTGATCTTTCTTTCTTTTTTTTCCAACCCTTATGGTTCTGGTGGTTTTGTTTGCAGTTTCATGTTATTAAAAATATCTCCCGTCCTTAATTTGTAACAAAGCCTAAATATGGGAGAAGGATAAACAAGGAACTTTATTCATTTAGTGAACAAATTGATGTCAAAACGTAATCATGCAATCAGATCATAGACTGATCCTTATAAATATTCATACCAAGTATTAATTTGAAATATTTATATTAGTTTTGGGAATTTTGAAACGTCCGAGCTACTTTTAAGTGGATAGTGTTTAGTGTTTCTTCTGTACGTGAGACTTTACATCTTTTAACCTAATGTACCTTGATATTTTGTGTTTTCACATATGTTGTATGGTATTTTTCTAATGCCTGTAATTATTTTGTACATTTGAAGCTTTTCATATCTAATGGTGCTTGATAGGGTGTTCATTATCTGTGCATTGAGCAAGCATTAACTTTGTGGAACATTATTCACATTGTGTTCATAGAGTGTGACCGACTTGAAAACCATAAATTCCATGATAAGTCCAGTAATGTTTTAGCTTTTATACAGAATCATTTTTTTTTAATTCACATAGACTGTATACTGAGATTTCTGGGTTTGATCCACATTTACTTTTTGCACCAAATGGATTGTACAGTAAAAGCAAACACAGCTCAGCCTCACGAAGGACCATGTAAAGACACAAATGGACTTTCATGCTCCAAAGATAAACCATTTCTGTAATCTTATATTTTTATGGTCTTAAATACCAAGCAGAATAGTCATATTGTTTTTTTAAGTATGATGTTTACTATTTACTGCCATACATGTCTGCTAAATTAATGCATTTAAATTATATCTTTGATTTTCTTGCCTTAAACCAGAAACACAATGTTATTTAGTGATTTGTGTAGCTGTGTACTGTAATGAAACACTAAAAAGAAATAAAGTCTACTTCAGTTGTCAAATTTGTATTGTGGACATTCAGCATAGTTTGTCTTTATTAAGTGCTTTTGAATAAGTATTTTGGGTTGTGTAACAGAGACAAGGGGCCTCAGATTGGTTTTAGTCCACAGCAGCACCCCTTTCTCTGGATGTACCCGCAGATGGAGGCGCGGAAATGAAGTGACGTGATTTCACAATCAAAAATGTAGTGTTTAATCCCAAAAAGTGCCAAAGTAAAAACAAACAAACAAAGGTCTTCCAATAGGGTATAACGAGACTAGAGAGAACATCCAAATTAAAGACATTTACACTGTTCCAAAGAAAAAGGAATAAGCAAACAAATGTTTGGCTATGCCAATATATTGACCCAAACTAAAACAGTCACGCTCACCCTTTCTTTTTCTCACAGCTCTGAGAGGCCATCTTAAAAAGGCCAAGCCCCTCTCCCTTTGACTAAACCATTTAGAACAAGGTAACAAAAATAAATATAAAACTCAAGACAGACATTCACCCAATAACCAATAAACAAGTCATCATAATAATACAAAATACCCAAACATTTGAAACAAAAACACAATTAAAATAATTAACATTTATCAATTAAATAAGAGTCAAACAGGTCACCAAGAAGGTCCCCCCCATTCCTGAGGACAAGTTGATTGTGCTTTCAATTGGCGGGAATTAAGCCCTTCAAAATGGTAGCACTTAAAAGCGACCGGGTTTATACTATTTAAGTCCCATACCTGTAAGAGTCTCTTTATAAAATAGTTACAGTCACAAGTCTCCCTGTGACAGGTTGTAATTTGGGTTAATCCATATTTAAATTTAATACAAAAATCTCTTAGACTGATCATACACTCTTTGATTAATTTATGGATGTCTGTAATTTATTTAAAATATGATTTATCAACAACAACAACAACAAAAGAGCCAGATTGGGATGACAGATTCAGATTTAGGCTGATTAGGATGAGCTCATTAGTACTGAGTGTGTTCAATAAGGGCGATGCAGTGTGCAGTAGTTGGGAATTGGGAATCGGGTGTGTGTGTGCATGTGCGTGAGCGTGAGAAGTTTGACCTGTGTTGCATGAATTCAATAAATACGTGCATTTGGTATTCAGCTCTAGCTATCTCTCTTTGAGTCTGCTGTATCCTTACCATGAACCTGGCCGGCAACAACACGTCAATCCCTTGAAGGAGTTGGTCACAGGCAGAGTGATATAGTGGGCCGATACGATCTGCCAACAGCTCAGTTACCCTCTAACTGGAAAATTTCATATACCTCTTCAAACAGGTTTCAGGGATTGACCATCCATCCCATTGTTCACAGTACAATGCACTCACCACATACCAGCTATACGTAGTTCCCATAGCATTGGAATGTGAGCGGAAGCAACTTCCGGTCGCCATTTTATGGGCCAAGCTCATTGTGTTGAAGACTTCCTACCAAGTGTAATGCCGAAACAGGTCGTAATCACATCATAAGTAGAAATGGCATCAACGTCAGGAAAGTACAAAGATGGATTAGAGAAAGTAGTACGCGAAAGATACAAGCCTAATCAGGGCATTGATCCGCACGAAATTGGCAAAGGGAAATTGACGAGTAACATTACTCCCGGACATTACCTACATATACATTTTAAATGATTTAGTAAACACGAAAAGTGCTTACACTTTAGATGATTTGAAAAGTTACAAATCGCTTGAAGCTTACAACCAGTTTGTCAATGGTTGGGAAAAGACGAATTTGCCGTGGAAGTGAGCAACAACGTGCTGGTTATTGCAAAGGTAAGCTGAGATTCATTACCTTTGTCTAAACCATTTTGTATAGACCGACTTGTCTGTTGTATATCAGATAAATATCAATGTCATCATTGTATATCAATTAAGGGGCATTTTTATTTAACCATTTAAACACATTTATTTCTTATGAAGATGTTGCAAAAGTTTAGATATGCACCTCCTCTGGCCTCACTAACAGTTCTTCCAGGAGTCTCTCATCCAGGACCTGACTAGGCTCATCCCTGCTTAGCTTCACTCAGTAGCCAGTCTTGGGTTATGGCTATAGAGTCTGTGAGAACTTGAACAGTCAGCAGAATGTATTACGGTGGCGCACAATGGGTGGAAACACTTATTGTCAGGGGTCAGAACCGTCACTCGAGCTGCATCTCTCAGCTTATGATGAATCCACTTGAGTCAAGAGGTTCTTCCAGCTTTCCATCTGGGTTTGCACTTGCCTGAGTGAACAACCATCAGTGAAGTCCTCCTGGACTTCTAGTCCAGTCTCAGTGCTCAGCATTAAAAACCCATTGCAGCTTGACTCCTTCAGCTTATCCCCTGTAGAACATTGACAACAGCTCACCATGTGTCTTTGCCGTTAATCACAATCGTTAAATGCCCCATGAGACCCCCATGGCCACTGGAGAGTTTTAAAGAGACCGTCTTGCTTCCAGTTTCTTCTTGGACGGGGCTTGTGGCTCTGCATAGATATCAAGCTTGACCTTTGCAGCATTCAGATCGGAAAGAGGGATGAGTGGAAGCACCTACACTGCTTGATCCCGGTCTACTTTGATCCTGACATCCTGGAGAACACGCAGAACATTGTCAGTGTGTTTAGCTCATGTTGGAAGAGCTCTGAGGGAGTCCGAACTACATAAACTCCTCAAATCCAGTCATATTCAGTTTGAATTACCAGTTCAAGTGTGACAAAGGTTTATAGATCTTGGATCACTCTGATTTAATTTCTTTTAAATTTCATTTCAGCTTGAATGTTTAATTCATTGAGATCCAGTGTGTGACTAAAGTGTTCCCTTAAGTTTTTTTGAGTGTGTGTGGGCGCGCACATACGTACTCTAGACTTTACATAGGGATTGTACTGACAAATGTAATATAATTAACTTGCATATTTATCAATTTTTAACCTCCACCAGTCAGTCTATCATATTGAGTCTTTCTGTCTCCAGATGTCATCCCTCTTTCACACACTGTTTAAACTCTGCTTGCTCCGTGGAATAAAGCTAAGAATGAAAAACATCGACACTGCTTTATTGTGTATTGTTGGAAGTGCTTTGTCCGCTCTTACTAACTTACTGAATCAGTGTATGTGTGGGTTGTCAGAATACTAGATCAATGAACAAAACTCTAAAAAATATAGCAAGGGATTGTCTGGGTTCAAGCGCTTTAAATCACTCGTGCGTATGCCATTAGTGCTAGGCCAGGGGTCGCAACCTTCAAAATCAAAAGAGCCATTTTGGCCTCTTTACTACTGATTAAAATTCACAGAGCCACAAAACCTATGTGATCCCTAAAATTAAAATAACACTGCATATAAAGGTTTATATCCAGTTTGTAATACATAAAATAACTAAAGTGTGTAGCATTTATGAAATTACAGAACTACAAAAATAAAAGTAATGACATTTTATAGCTTTTTGTGACAATGGAAAACATCAAAATATTTTTTAATTTACATATTTAAATTAAGTAACTAGATGAAATTTGAAATTTAAGAGGTAATACCATTGAAAAATATAAATAGCATAAAATAGCTTATTGATTCCCATATATATTTTTCAAAGCTAGGGGAGCCTCCGCACAGGGATGAAGAGTCGCAGGTTGGAGACCCCTGGGCTAGGCCAACCCAAACTGCAGGGCTAGCAGTTTCATTGTAATAACTGTAAAAACTTCACTTCAATAACTGTGTGGTTTGAGAGAGGACTACAGAGAGAGTTATTGGTACTACTCTTCTCACTCTCCAAGAAATCCTTTTGCTCGCTCATCTGGAATGAGGAAAAGGGCCCGGAAATCCCTTTTTTCACATCCCGGCCACATACAGAGCAGACTCTCTGCCCAGCCCAGGACATCTACCTCATGAACAGTTTACATTCTGCCCACTGTCAACGAAAGACATGTGCATTACTCCACATTATTAAACTGATGTTTTCTTCGTATATCATAACTTCTTCACAATCCCTTGTAATGTTGTATATATGTATATCTATATATGTCTACTGAGTATTTCTGTCTCCAAGACAAGTTCCTTGTGTGTGTGTGCATGCGTGCGCACGTGTGTGTGTGTGTGTAGATAAATCTCATTCTGAAAACTGACCTCAGTACAATTGAGATTGTACTGAGTAATATTAGGGTAGAGTAATATTAGGGTAGAGTAAGACAATAAGTGTTCCTCTGCTGCCATCTTCTGCTCATAATGCGAAACAAGAATTCTCCATACTCTCTCTCTCTCTCTCTCTCTCTCTCTCTCTCTCTCACACACACACACACACACACACACACACACAAATGCACAAACTCTCGCACTAACTTTTTTATTAGTTTAATACATTTTGTCTATGTTTTTCCCTTTTCGTTTACTCTTTCAGACTTCAGTTTAATGTCGTCACACTTTCTCTCGAGTGGACTGTGTTTGAGGACAGTATTTAATGCATAAAGCATCTTCAGCACTGCAGAGAATCACTGAAAATAGTTTTCAACAATCTGGAATGTGTTATTTAGGGCTGAAACTATTTTTTTTTAAATAAATCTAATGATTTTTGTCTTTCTTTTAAAAGTTAATTAATCTACCAATGCTGTTTCTGGCCCGGAATAATCTATTGCTTTTTTTTTCTGAATAGCTGATTAATGAACAATCAAGTTGTTTAATGAATGAACTTTTACCCAACGACATTATGACATTATGCAGTGAAGGTTTAATTAGGAAAGGAATTAAAAGAAAATCGAATTAAAGAAAATTAGTCCAACTGACACGGGTTCATCCATTAGATATTTAAATTAACCATTAATTTGTTTTTTTTAAATACTTTGTAATCGGTTGCAAAATTACTGATTAACTTTTCTGTTCCAGCCATAGTGTTGATTTAAATGCATTAATTATAATTTATAGTAATAGAGATTCTTGGATGTCCTTAAAAGGAATGTTTTGTCAGACTTAGCTCACTTCTGGTTATAATGAATCCCAAAACATGGTCAAATAAATAATCTCCCACTCACTTGCTCCTCTCGGTTGTTTATGCTGATCAGATCTGATCAGTAAGTCCATTCCTCTGCAATCACAAACTCTTTATTCTCATTCACATCACACAAAATCAGAATGTTCTTACATGTATAGTAGGGGAGCGCGGGGCACAAAGTAACGCGGGGTAAATAGTAACACAGACTTTTTAGATAGTTGCACGGTCTTAAATGTGACGTGCTAACGGGCTTTTCACCACACTGTTTGCACACGTCTTCTGACCATCTTTCGAGAAATTTCAGCGAAATTTGGATGAGAACCACAGAAAAAACTCTTTTGAAAGCATGAAAATATTTTTTGTTATAGTAGTTGTTTTTCGATTTTCAAAGAATGTGTGAAAGTATGTTAATCCAATCTTATATTGTTATGATTACCATCTTCCTGGCTAAAAGACGGTACCATTTTGAAAGATGTGAAAAACACATAGTGACTGCTAGCCGGTCCTGAAGTGAACACGACACCGCGGGGTTAGTTTTAACGCGGTGTTACAACTAAGCCGCATTGAATAGGCTGCATCAATAATCATATATTTTGCATTGTATTAACCTATTAAAACGTTTTTCATGTCATTACATTGTTCAAAGCATAACAATGTAATAAATAAAAGAAAAATATATATTCCATTCATAAGTTTTGCTTATAATCATTAAGACTAAACTTTTATTAAGAAATAAAAATAAGCCAATGAACACCCATTGGATAACATGGTGTTACAACGAGCCCCGCACACGGGGTAAGTTGTCACATTTCACTCCTTGCGCTTTTGGTGATACTGCGCAGAAATTGTAGGTCCGACGAACATCAAACCAGTGCTTATTTGTAGGAGAGGCTTGTGTGTTGTTTGTATAAAAATATAGTTTGTATAACCCAATTACTTTCTTCATTATTTGGCTAAAACCAAAAAGTGTTACTTTTGTCCCCGCGCTCCCCTATATGCACTTATACTATCTAACATTAAATGTGGTTTCAGTATAAATCAATATTACCTTAAGTGGGTCGACACTAAAATAATAAAAGGGTTTTTATGCAAGTAAATAAAAGTTATTTGTTTTCATATCATAGCTTAATGTGACTGCGGTCAGCAGAAGAACACACTTCTGGGGCCTCATTTATAAACGTTGCGTGCGCACAAAAGAGTGCTTATGCCGCTCTCTACTCAATAATTGGTTTTTTAAAAAGCAAACTTGATGGGAAAATGTGCGGTCCTTCACGGAAGCTCTGACCCAGGCGTACGAACAAAAACGGGTGAAATGAGAAATGGCGACACCGTTGGCAGATGGAAGAAACACGTGAAAGTGAAACTAGACCAGTGTTTTTTAACCTTTTTTGAGCCACGGTACATTTTTTCACAAGGCACACCGCCAACTGAAAATTTATATTAACAATAGTCATTCTTATCAAAGTGTATTGAATGGGAATCAAATAAACACAAAAAATATAAAGTATTTTAGGATTAATTTTATGATTAAAAAAAAAGTTTTTAGACCAATTAGTTGAAATTGAATCATTTTCCACTGCACACTTGACGATCTCTCAAGGCACACTAGTGTTCCACGGCACAGTGGTTGAAAAACTGCTGTAGACTGTTGCGTAAAAGAAATGGCAATACTGCCTCTCATAAATAACATGAAGACTTCACAAAGCAATTCATACAATTAACAGCCTACACGAATACCCGTTTGATCGATCTGCAGTGTAAAACAAGCAAAATCAAACGAAAATTACAACAGAAATGCAAATTAACACATTTTTGCAAAAAGAAAAGTGAAATATGTTCTGCAATGATATTGGCATGTTATACAATTCATCCTCATAAATAATATGGTAAACAGAACGAAATAATGTACAAAGCTGATATTTTCGTCAATCTGTCCGTATGGTGGAGCAGATATAGATGCAATTCGATAGACGGATGGATAGATAGATAGATAGATAGATAGATAGATAGATAGATAGATAGATAGATAGATAGATAGATAGATAGATAGATAGATAGATAGATAGATAGATTAATTGCCCACTGGAGAATCATATTTCCGCCACATAAAAATAAAATAAATACAAAATGCGCATGGAAACTCGAAATTATGACTTATTAAATCGAAATTATGACTTTCTGTCTTGCCAGCACATTGATCCAAACGACACAGGGTGAACTGTGAACATATTAAGAAATAGCCTACTTTAATCGTGGTTTTACCAATGATGAAATTCTCGCATTATTCGTGGAATGACATGGAATTGCGCTGAGCAAATGTCTTGAAACGATTTGGCGCAGAAAGAACGAAACGCATGTTGCAGCGGTGGCAGCTTTCATTGAACAACAAACCTCTGGCCAATGTCATAATTATAGATGGATCCACAAAGTTAGGACCTCGACTATGATACACACGCCTCCTCAGTCAAAAAATCAACACCTTCGCATCTAAAAGCTACAACAGAACTAATCGAGCAATCGCACCGTTTCCCTGTCAGTTACAATACCATTTTTTGGTACATCCATCTATAACCATGACATTGGCCAGAGGTTGGAAGTTGTTATTTTATCATTAGTAAAACTATGATTAAAGTATTCCTTATTATGTACAAGACTTTTCAAATCTCATAATTATGACACAGTAAGTCATAATTTCGATTTAGTAAATCATAATTATAACATAATTATGTCAATTTCGATTTACTATGTCATAATTTCGATTTAGTAAGTCATAATTTTGTGAAATTATGGCCTCCAAACAACATTTTTCTCCTCTTTTCCACCTTGCCAAAGATAACTTCTACTTCACATTGAGGGAAGTTACATTTTTTTGATTTCCTCTCTGTGTTTGCCATGATTTCGCATGCCATGAATATTAATTTGTGGGTGTTTCACGGACTATTTATGGGCAAATATGGGCGTGACATGAAGATGCAAAAGCTGAGCTACATTTAGAATTGATTGTGATTTATAAAGGGAAACCTGCGTAGGATGTGGTTTTATGAATTCGAATATTTCTGTGCGCACGCACGTCCTATGTTTCATCTTTACGCCACTTCTGACGCAAATCCTAGGCAAAGTTTTATAAATGAGGCCCCAGATCTCCACACTATCACTGTCTGCAGGATGACAAACATCATCTTATTCTCTCTTCATCCATTTAACACAGCATGCAGAAACAGGCCGTCTGCCTTCCAGTCAAGACTGATCCAGTATGTGCTGAAATGATTAATCTCAGAACCTGCGAGTTCAGATTCCCATGGCATCTCTCTTTTCCAAATGTGCCAGCCATAATGTCAGTATTCTGGCAGACTTTTTGCCATCTCTGTGCATTATGATGTACCTTTTGTTGTCAAGAATCTGATAATGTAATGTTAGTTTCTCTCCTGGAGTAGATTATGTTTGTGTTTTTTGTGGCCAGTATTTATGCAGAAAGGCAACTGAACTTCAGCAACGCTGTTTGCGTTAAATGAGCTTGAAACGTTATCTGCGATCATCTGCTCATTCATTTCCTCAGAAAGCACAATCACTAGCACAGGTTATGTGTAAAGCATTCGGGGAAGTCCAGCTGAAGCTTTTATCACGTCCGTCTATGTGAAAATTCAATGACATCACAGCTTATATATATTTCTCTTGCATAGTTTGTCAATCAACAATTGCATTAAAAATATTTTAATTAAAACATTTTTACACAATGATATACATAATGGCTCATTGGTAACACTTTACAACAAAGTCCATTAGTTCAAATCAGTTGTACATTTGTATTTATCAATCTGTGTTAATTAAACTTCAGTTAAAGTACAACTTTTATGTTAGTATGCGAATAAACTCAAACAATTAACAGACACAACATAGAATAATATATACTTTTAAATACTGTCACGAGTTTCTTTCAGAACCCATCCATGAGTAATATCCTGTCTTTTATAATCAGATATTTTAAAGCATATTTGTGTGATTTGCATTTACAAGTAGTACCTCAAGATACGAAAGGCTCAACTTCCGAAAAATCCAAGTTACGAAGGAAAAAGACGAAAATTTTACTGCTCTACATACGAAAAGTTTTCAAGATACGAAAGGTTTCTGAAAGTCCGAGGTTCACCCCATAACAATTTTGAAACTCGCGCCGCACGCCGCCATCTTAGTTATAGTAGACTCGCCACCATCCTCCTGCTCTCCCATTGGTTCCTGATGCTAGCCAAGCCATGAGATCCTTCTCTCTAATTTACATTTTTTATGTGTTTTCGTAAAGTTAAGTGTACGTACGTACGTTATCTGCCATTTGTCCTCCTCCTCCTCTGCCGCCACTTTCGGAGATAGCCTCACTCGAAAGGTAAGCTTCGACATTTTACGTTATTTAATTGTTTAACAATTAAATTTTATCTTTTTTAATTTTATCTTTTTTAACCAATCGAAGTTTCTCAGTTAAAGTTGGTAACTTCACTTCCAATCCAAGCAATCTAAGCTGCGGTGTTCCTCAGGGCTCCATTCTAGCTCCTACCCTTTTCTCTCTTTACTTGCTTCCTTTGGGCTCTATCTTTAGCAAACATAACGTTTCCTTCCACTGCTACGCTGATGACATGCAAATCTATCTGCCTATAACCAGAAAAGGAAAATCTACTCTCCATACTCTATTAGCATGTCTAGACGATGTTAAATCTTGGCTCTCCAATAACTTTCTTTCCCTAAACTCAGATAAAACAGAAGTCATTGTCTTCAACCCTTCTGACTCCAAAACACAAAATCCTATTGATCTTGAGTCATTAAGCTCATTTTTCTCTCCCAAAGTGAGGAATCTGGGACTGGTTTTTGACAACTGTGTAAAATTCGATAAGCAAATTAGCACTGTTGTTGGTTCTAGTTTCTTCCATCTTCGCTCTCTCTCCAAAATTAAATCCTTCCTTTCCGAGGGTTCTTTAGAGACTGCTATCCATGCCTTCATTACATCGCGACTGGACTACTGCAATTCCCTTTATTACGGGATCTCAAAGGCGCAAATTTCTAGGTTACAAATAGTCCAAAATGCGGCAGCTAGATTTCTTAAGAGGCGTAATAAATTCGATCACATTACGCCCCTCCTGAGATCTCTTCACTGGTTGCCTACCCAGTTTAGAATTCAATACAAAATTCTTCTACTTGTCTACAAATCTCTAAACAATCTGGCTCCCTCCTACCTGACCGATCTTCTTCACCCTTACACTCCCGTGAGAGAACTGAGATCGGAGGATAAACTCCTCTTAAAGATCCCCAGAACCCGCCTAAAGTCAAGGGGAAATCGAGCTTTTGAAGTGGCCGGCCCCACACTATGGAACAATCTTCCTGACGCTGTTAGAATGGCTTCCAGTTCATCTGAGTTTAAATCTTGCCTTAAAACCCATCTTTTCTCCCTTGCGTTTGTTGATGTTTAATATGTTATTATTTGGGGTCTTTGTGTATATACAGTTGTTTATGCATGTATATATGTGTATACATATGTTTATGTGGATATGTGTACGGTTTGACTGTCTCTTTGTCTCTGCCTCTCAGTTTTTGCTTTTGACTGTTTCTATTTTTGTTTTGTTTTCTATTTTGCTTTTTATTTATTATTTTGTTTTCTTTTCTTTCATCCTGTTGTACAGCACTTTGGTTGTCCTTTGGCCATTTTTAAATGTGCTTTACAAATAAACTGAACTGTTTATAGGCCAATTTAGCTTTATTATGAAATTTAATGGGGTGTTTTTGGAGGGCTTGGAACGGATTAGCCATTTTACATGTAAAATGTGTTCCAAGATACGAAAAACTCATTATTCGAAGCCCGCCTCGGAACGGATTAATTTTGTATCTCGAGGTACCACTGTATTTCCCTTCACACAGTTAAACATGCCAGTTAACCTCTGAAGTAAATTAAAGTCGAGCAGGTTTATGATGTAAAAACTTTCAAATAGAGGCAAAATTAAACTTTAACAGAAATCCTGGTCATTTTTGCTTACGAGTATTGGGAGCGTTTAATAATGTGTATTTGTCATATTCTTTTAGTCCATAGAAACATTGCTGAGGTATTTAACAGATTTTAACGAGTTTCTCCCACATGTTCTCTTATTGATGGATACATGATTTTTTAAGACCTTGTCAACATGCTTGAAGATAAAAATAAAGGAAATGATCTAGGCAATATTAAAGTCCACGACTAGTGATAATTCATTCAAACTTCTGTCAGGACAGTGGTTCAACACAGAACATCACACACCTGGAGAACAGCCTCTGCTTCCCTCCGCCTCTCAGGGTTTAGAGGGAGACGACAGCAAATGCTGTAACTACTCTTTTAAACATGATTATTGCTTTTTACGATTCAGCAGAACGTCTGGAAATGTCTTATTACCCTTTCAGGTGACTGGATTTATTTCAATGGCCTGAGTGAAGGTTTCTGGAGCTCATCAGAAGGGTCATTGCTGAGATTTCCCAAACTCCGCATGAACCAATAATAATAATAAAACCAACAAATAATTGGTTATGACCATTCACAACTGAAAATATGCAATTCATAAATGAATGCGACAAGCTCCTACATTAGAGTGAATGTGTGCACATTTTAAAATAAAAGATTTGCTATTAGCTTAAATTGATATCTTACTCCTTATTCACTTAAATACGTTATTGTTATTTGTTCAATCTAAGACTAAAGCAAGATCAGCTGAAGGAAGAGAATCAGGTTCATGAAGTCCAGTGAAGCAGGGTTGATTTTCATCAGCTTTATTTATCAAAAGGCATTAGGCGGTCAGCACACACGCTCCTCCTACACCCTTGATCTTCTCCTCGGCCCGTCTGCTGAAGAACTTGGCCTTCACGATCACCGGCTGCTTCGGCAGCTTGCCTTTGCCCAGCACTTTGAAGTATCCCTGAAAAACAGCAGCAGATCAGCACACAAGTGCTTGGACTCGTTTGACAGCGGTTTAAACAGACCAGTTAAAGAGAAAACCCCAGAAGATTGTCAAAAACATATGCACTCAGTTTCCAACACGCGGACCGTGATGATGTTTGTTTCGGCTCGTCTCTCCTCACATCTGTGTCTGGGATTAATGCTTGCGCTCGGCTCAGGTGGAATTATTATATGCAAATTTAACATGACAATTTACATAAAACTTCAAAACACTCACGACTCGTCTTTCATGAGCTCATTTGAGCCGCGACTCAACGGAAACACGTGAGATCTGAGGTAAAGAGAGGTTTGTTTCTGCTCCAGATACTTAGTTGTTTGAAAGTTATAATGTCTCGTTTTTGTGCAATTAACTTATTGTCGACTAGTAGCAGCGAGTAAACAGGACTAACACAACCCTCGTTTTTAATGAGAAACATACATTTTTTGTAAAATGTGTTTGAGTGTGATCTAACAGAGAACATTTAAAACGGCATTTACCTCCAGCGAGAGTGAGTCACAGATCAGGTATTATAACAGGAATATACGACACTTGAGATTCACGGCACAGACGGAATGACAAACAAATTTGCCGATGACAAATATTTTCTACCCTTCATATGGAAAGACTACGGATGATTGTAAATATATTCTGCAAAAACTTAGTTGGTACTTGTCTATTTGTTTACTGCAAAGCAAATGCACTGAAATAAATCATTTAAATCTATATATATAATTTGGACTCTATGTCTAATTCCAAGCTGTTGAACGTTTGAAATTGATTTCTCAAGCCGTTAGTGTTTTAAAGTAACATCCACTGCAACACAATGAGTGTGTGTGTTGACTCACGGCGCGCACGACGTCGATGATGGGCGCCGGGCCGTCAGGCTTCTTGCTGTAGTTGACCTTGGTCTGCTCGCTGACCAGCGTCCACAGCTTGTCCAGGTTGATGGTGGGGCAGAAAACGGTGTTCCTCTTCAGATGGTAATGCCTCATGCCCACCTTCCCGAAATACCCCGGATGACTGGAGACACACACAGATAAACATCAGTCTGAGATCCTGATCTGATCCGGAGAACGAGTCGTCTCCTGCAGAGCTGCGCGTCTCTCAGATCTGGAGATGATCGAGTCACCCTTCTCAAACCCTCAGGTGGGGCGACACTTTAAAACGGGTCTTTATGCAAGCGTTATCTATCATTTCATAGCTTATATATAAAAGCAACAATCAGCCACATTGTATTTGTTTTCTTCAATCTGTTAAAGCGTTCAAAGGAGGAAACTCTACAACAGTATTTTCTCATGAGTTTGGATGAATTCAGTGATTTTCGCTGCCTTAAGCTCACGGTAACAGACCAAGAGCATCCTGTTTTATTGTGAGAACAACTTTAAGTAAACGCTTTGCGGTGTTGACTGACGGCTAAGCATCATCTGCAAGAACAAAATACATCGTTTCTATCTTTGGATGGTGTCAGCACCTCGTGCATTAGAGCGTTGCAAACTCACAGCCGTTCATTAAGAGCAGTTCACGTAACGAGCTCAGTGTGACCCGTCAGCAGCGTTTCAGAGACTAGTGTACACAACAACAGCTTAACATCCAAACACGCGTGAATAAGGAAACACTAGGATTCGTGCCGAAGGGAGTCAGGCTCGTCAGTTACTTTCAATCTGGCTGTTAATTCGTTTCGGCATTTATAGCATAAGAACATTGTCTACTTTCATGCGTCTACGCCTGAATACAGTTTAATCTAAAGGACTGTTGTGGAGTGAGGAGAAATAAAATAGACTATAGTTATAAAGTGTAGCTGTTAGTTCTGAATGTAACAGAACGCAACTTAAGCTTTTAATCTCGCTCTCAGCAAACCATAGCTGTAATCGTTATTAATCGGTTCAAGTTCTTACAGTCAGTTTCACATTTCTGCATTTTATCTAAGGCAACTTGCATTGACATTATAATCAGTTCTTGCTTTCCCTGAGAATGAAACCCTTAACATTGGCGTTGCAAGAGCTACGGTTTGATCAACAGGGAAGCTGATCATTTCTACAGCAGAATAATGCTTGTCCTCCATGTGCATCATCTCAAGTCTTTCAGTGTTGATGAATGAGAGTCATCCAGCGGTTTGAGGAGTTAGATCAGCCTTTCATCCCATGTTTCCTGACTGGATTGCATGTGAAAAATTGTTGAAACTCTGACATGAACAATAACTAAAGCGCTTCTAGTGTTCAATGATATATAAATCACTTGTATGGACAAGTCTACTGCTAATGAATATGAGTGTGTCGCGCGCCGGGATCGAACCCCTCGTCTGAGGTAAATCTTATTTACTTCTCGACTCAATGGCGTATTTACTCACTATTTGTCGAAGTTGATCCTGTGATGATGCATTCCTCCGGCATTACCGCGGCCTCCGGGATGCTTCCTGTGCTTTCCTGCGCGCAAACACACACACACACACACATTAATGTCGAGAACAGCGCGCATCTCCAGCACGAAGTGTCGCGCCGATCACTCACCAATGCGCCCGTGCCCGTGGCTCACGTGCCCGCGCAGCTTCCTAGTCTTGGACTTCTTGGTCGGCTGTGGAGAGACGACATGGTTATTTCGCCGTCACTGATGAGCTTTGAAATGTTAACAGTTTAAGAGACAAACTTCAGCTCAGAGACAAGCAGCGCGAGCGCCGCAACAATGTCGCTAAAATACCGCTATGTCAAACAAATCTGCACAATACGGACAGATAACTAATCTTTAACAATTAAGGAAATCATATCAACACGTTGTGAAGCTGTTTTGGCCATATTTAATAAAGGATTAAGAAGGATTCACACTATAATGTCAGTAAGAGAGCTATACATGAACACCTACCATGGCGGCAGGAACGCAAAGAGGAAGATCTCGCTGTGATCTCGCGAGATAACACGAAGGAACGCTTTGCGCGGGATTAAAACGAGAGCGCGCCATCAGCAGGCGGGAGGTAAAACTACAGCGCATTTCATTATTCGCGTCTATTGCAGTAATGCCTTCATTGAACACATCTAATGTTAATAGACTTGTAAATCAACCCCACAGTAAGAAACCGAAATAAAAAGGCTTTTATTTTAGTTTCTAAGCGTATTCATCACATGACGTACATGTCTCAATGGACATTATTTTCTAATAACGCTTGGTTCCTGAGATTTAAAACAGGGAAATGTGTCCCAGCAGTCTCTATAAGATGATTTAACAAAAACCAGTAAGAAATAATATTCACTCTTGGTCAGCGCTGATGCGAGTGACAGTCGTCACGTGACTCACGCCGCCTAGCCCCGCCCCGGGTGGGCCAGCCGATGCGGTTTCTATGGCAGCGCACCGGAAGTGGAGATGCTGTGTGGTGCAGGTGCAGTGGCGGAATCAAACATGTCTGTTTCCACCTTTCAGAAGATCACAATAGTGTCGTGTGTGCTGCTGTGCGTCGCGCTGCTGCTGCCGAAGATGCTCTTATCCCGAGGAAACAGAGAGTCCGAGGGTACGTGAACGGATTACTTTATTATCTGCTCTTTCTCCACATTCTCTTCAAATAAATGTTGTTTTTTTTGCATTTGATTCTTGATAGACATTGTATTTTCTTCTAGTCCGGTAGTGATATTAACAAAAACACACCTTTAGCCCAAATAAAAATAAAAAACATTATTAATAAATAAATGATTGTACACATAACCAGCTCTTTGTATGGAAAACTGGATAAGTAAACAAGAGCATAATGATATGATGAGGTGTGAAATATGAGCTGTATTTATGTAAACACTGATCCGTGTGTCTTTTGTCTGTGTGTGTGTGTGTGTGTGTGTGTGTGTGCGTGTGTGTGTGTGTGACCGATGAAGGGCCTGCAGGCCAGTTTCCTCCGATGCCACACCGAGCACCTGTGTCCGAGGAGCAGCGGCGGTCCAGCCGGCTTTCCTCCAGAGCTCATAATCCTGAGGCCATCGCCCGGGCCAAAGGAACCGGAGCCGGAACCGGAGTCGGAACTGGAGGAAAGTCCAACCTCGCAGGCCAGATCATTCCCATCTATGGCTTCGGCATCTTACTGTACATCCTGTACATCCTGTTCAAGGTGAGCCGTCACATGATCACATATGCAGCTCACAGCTGGAGCTCGATGACAGGAATGTGTGTGTGTGTGTGTGTATCTGTCTGTTCAAGATCACGTCCAAGGGCAAAACAACACAACCTCCAGAGAGCCGCTTCAATGCTGTCAGATCACAGAATGCCCAGAGGAAAATAAGTATGAAACTATACACTCTATCTATATATATATATCTGTCTGTCTGTCTGTCTAAACTGATTCTGTCTCGCTCTCTCAGCTGATTTTGAGTTGGCTCAGCTGCAGGACAGACTGAATGAGACGAAGGATGTGATTGAGAGAATCATTTCTTCAGCCAGCGTCGGAACAGACAGGTGTGGATATCTGTCTGTCTTTCTGCCTGTCTGTGTGTGTGTCTCTCTGTATGATGATTTTTCTGTGTATTTGACATGCATGTGTCGTCTGTATGTGATGTGTGTGTGGTCTGTGCTGCAGTGCTGGAGCTGCGGTGGCTCTGGATGAGGAGCAGCAGTTACTGCACCAGCTGCAGGAGATCACGCGTGTCATGCAGGAGGGGCGGCTCGTGGACTCAATCCCAGGAAACACTGGAGAAACCTGCGGCCAGCAGTGGGACGGTCAGACCAACACATCATTACACTCATTTAACTGTCAATGAACAGGGTTATTTGAGTTTGTTAATCTGAACGTGCTCCTCCCGAACTTAAATAATAATAAAACATCATATCATGTAACATATACAGTAATACCTCGGTACACAAGCATTGTATCGGTGTACGAGAAAATTTTTCTGAAATTGTTTGGCGAATTGGCGAAAATCTTTTGTTTTCTGCACTATTATAATTAACTAATTTGCACTTGAATCCGGGTTTTGTGTTTTTCTCCTCCCTCCTCTCGTCTCCTGCATTACAGTAAATTGTCAAGTATTTTTAGAGTTTAATTGTCAATTATTAATTAGTACTTATATGAGATCTTAATGGCTTTAATTCTAACTGTAATTAATAGGGTAAAACCAAAAAAAAAACATTTAAAATGGGCATTTATGTTAGTGTGGAACGAGTCAATCGATTTTTAGTGCATTCCTATAGGGAAAATTGTTTTGGTGTACAAGCATTTTGGTTTACGAGCTCGCTCTTGGAACAAATTAAACTCGTAAACCGAGGTATTACTGTACTCTCATTCTTGTTTTATAAAGAAGTGTTAGGGGAAAAAACTTTATAATGGTCATGTTGTTTGTATTTTAATGTGTTGTTTAATGAGTGACCAAGTGTGTTCGTTGTGTGAAACTTTTGCCAATGTTCTGGCAGAATGAGTTGATTTGAGATGTGAATTAAGTGTTTTGGTAGTTTTATTGTTTCAAGTGTTTTTTATTTACATAAAAAGTGTCACAGTCTTAATTAATTCTGTTGTGTAATGTAGCATGTTATTTTCACAGATCTTCCTGACAACAATTGTAATGAGCGTTTCTGCTGCGTTCATTCGCGTGACATGACAAGAGAGAGCGATGATCGTCATGAGACGGCAGAAGAACCCGTCAGTGACCATGAGGAGACAACAGATGCCAACAGAAACACAAAGACACAGGAAATCCCTGCGTATGACTCCATCAGCCAATCACAGCCAGAGACAGACGCTCAGACAGGAAGTGACATCACACCTGGGCCAGCGTCAGAACACAGTGCCATCAGACGGAGGAACAAATGTAACCATGTAAATGACGACAGCTCGTCGTGTTATTGAGGACTGCTCTTTCCTCTGATGTTGAGCTCTGAATGTCAGTTAATGTCTCTCAATGGCTCACAGCTGTCAACATCTGGATGCCCTTCACACACACACACACACACACAAACAAACCAACTAATAATGATGTCTTAGCTTGTGTCCATAATGCAAACAGAAAAACTTTCTGTTTGTTTCTATTGACCTGCTGTATTTAGCACAAATATATTCGGGTTGCATGTTTATGTGTGAAAGATTTCATGAACCTTAATTATTAATATTATGTACTGTATATTTATATCTAATTCATCACTTAACATCATCGCCTTTAATGTACAACAGGTCTGAAGGCAATAAAATGTTTTTACAGTTTTCACATCACAGTAAACTGAATGTGACTCATTTAGTTTTATGTCCATCTCATTTCATCACTTGTTTAATTGTAACTGATGCTTTTATTCTTTATTCATGTTCTCGTCACACTTGCATGATTGTGCATCTTTAACTGCTATGATAATGTGTTAATAAAACACAGATTTACATGTGATGTTTGTTTCTTTGGCTCATCTCACTCAGTGCCAGTGATAAACACAAATACACGACAGATGTGCTGGAACAAAACTGCAGTTATCATACATATTCCCGACAGTCTTGAGTGGATTATCTCTGTAATTTTGATTGAGAATAACTGCATCTCTTCTCTGATTATGAGGGCGGGGCAATAACCTGTCAATCACGTTAACGACCCACTAACGGACACAAGCCCTGCCCTACATTTGATCTTGTTCCTGAAGCTTTTCACTCGGATATATGGCACAATATAGGAGGAAAGACGAGCGAACCTTCCCTTTCATGCTGACCTGAGTTTTTTCAGGGACAAACACACAATATTCCTCAATATAATAATTCAAATATAGAATAGTTGTTTAGAACATTTCTAAAATGTGCTGATAGCGCTCGACCAATCACAACACACCAATCCAACTGGTCAATCAGAGTACAGTGTGCTCTTCAGAAGGCGGGGCTTCAGAGACAGGAACTAAACAGAGTGTTTCTGACAGACTGGGAAGAGACGAGCCACAACAACGGAAAGTATCAAGCACTGTTTGAGTTTTGTAAATAACTCTTTCTGGCAGCTCATTACCGGAAGGTTTATTTCTTGAGAGTTGATGTTCTGAGCAGAGAGATGCTCCTGACAATTGGCGGAGATCTACAGCACTGTATGTTTTCCTGGAGGCTCCAGCAATTCAATCATATTAATCAATTCTAAACAATTACACTGGGCTTAAATAATAATCATGAGAAATGTTGAACAAGAGTTTCTGGAAAAGGAACATAAAACAGACTTAACCTTGTAATACACTTAGAAGGTCAGTTGGTCTGATATCAATAATTATTAAATAATCCCACATTTTTACAGTCTTAATGAACATAAAAACACACTCAGAAAGAAACAAGAACAGTTTTATTACTCTTACACTCAGATAGAAAATGAAGGTTTCATTGCATTATGTGTGATGAGTCTAATTGCGTTTTATTTCAGCGAGCCGCAGCAGCTCCGATCAGCTTGAAGTGTGTTAGTGCTCCATGGGTTCATCGGGCACAGCTGGAGCCGCTTCATCCGCCGGCTGGGCCACCTGCGAGGAACACACAGCGTCAGACCCTGCAGAAACCTCAGCGCTGCAGTCAGCAGGACTCGTGCTCACCCGTCTCTGCGGACGCTCCTCCAGACCCTCCAGGAACCGCGACACATCGTCATCGTCGTAGATGGTGAACTCCATCTCCTTTCCCACAATCCCGATGGACACGTTCTGCAGGAAGGCAGCAGTTAGTAGAGCGCTGTCGGTAATGAGAGCGAGCAGAGGATGAAATATCAAACCTTTGTGGTCAGATCCTGTTCAGCGGGAAGGGTTTCTCGCAGCGCACGCAGACCATGCTGCACCAGATCATTCAGATTACCTGACGGCAGAGAAACCACACTTTAAAAACCTACACAAGCAGATATTAGGAAATAAAGGCCGTTAAAGAGAGCACTCTTTCAGGATTTGTGTGTACTGATGACGTACAATCCAGGAAGGCCTCCATGTGTCTCTCCAGATACGTGCGGGCCGACTGCGAGCGCGCACCAATCGACATGGCCTTACAGTCGAAGTAGTTGGCCGAGGGGCACGTCTGGAAGATGTGCGGCCCCATGTCCTGCAGGCCACAAGAGTTGATCAGATACAGCGCTGAACACACGGCCCACACACACACGTCTCCGTACTCACGTCATATCCTGCGATGAGCAGCCCGACTCCATAAGGCCGTCGGCCGTATCGCTGCGTGGGAATCTGCGTTTCTGACACAAGCATTCAGGAAACATAACAGCTGATCTCCACACATGAAATGACACAGGAGCACGACTTCTGAAAGGATACTGCTTCCGATGAGCGAGACCAGTCTAGACACGGGCAGAGGTCGATCAAAGACGAACCTGGAGTCCAGACACTCCTGCCGCATGAAGTTACTTCACAGACCGAGAGAGAGAGAGAGAGAGAGAGAGAGAGAAGAGCATTAACATGCTGAATGAATGTTATTGTGCTGTGTCTGAACCTGCGGTTGCTGGGAAGGGTTTTTACAGGGCCAATAACAATTTACAGGTTTTTTTTGATGCACAGCAAGTTCCTTTCGATCCATTGGCTTAGTGAAAATGAAATACTCGAAGCCCTCACTCCTTCACGCGTTCATCGAATAAAATAAAAGTGTTCGCGTGAGCAAAAACAGCGGTCGAGAGAAGATCTGAGCGCACTGAGTGCAGATGAGAGAGAAAGGCCAGTTGAGTGCAGATGCGCGTGAGGGGTTAAAACGAGATCGATCTGTTATCCGCTCACGGGTGTAATTTACACGAACGCAAACATCAGTTTTGTGCTCGTTTCTTGTTGTCATGGATTTTCCGCCATAGCCGACTTCCGTACGCATCTCCCGGATTGTGCGTGTTATTTACATAAAGTATGTAATCTACGTTACCCCTCCCTCCGCTCTTGTATACATCACAGGAATCCTTCTATACTATAATCTTTGTGTGTCTCTATAGCAATTAAAACATTTTTTTCCATTGTTATTAGCACTTATAAGGGAGTTTTTAAACAGATTCATTTTCTTTCTGTTATTTCTTATGGGGGGAAATGATTTGAGATACGAGCAACTCAAGTTATAAGACTTTTCTTAACCCATCTGAGACTTTTTATGGCCAGATATTGCAGACTTTGAGGCCGTAAGCGGTTTTACCAGAGGAGCCTGGCGTCCGCCGTCAGTCCTGCGATGGAGATGCCGATGTGACTGTCCACATGCAGGATCTTCTTCTGATGGGCGGCCAGTTCAGACTGAGCTCTCTGCAAGCAAGCGCATGGCACAGGTTAGCAGGAACTCGCGCGTGTCACTAACGGGTGACTGCACTCGGGCCGGTACCTTGAGCGCCACCAGCACGGCGTGAGTGTGTGACTTCAGTCCGACGGTGGCCGAGCCCTGTTTGACGGCCTCCATGGCGTACTCGATCTGATGAATGCGACCCTGAACACAAAGCACACACAGATCAAGCACAGGAACGGCGTTCACACACTTTAGGGAGAGGGAGAGCAAACCCGCACCCACCTGAGGACTCCAGACGGTCACGTCATTGTCATACTGGTTACGAAACTGCGAACACAACCAACATCACGATTCAATCAGTCATAGCAGTGAATCGCATCAAGAAAAGCCCTCAAGAAAAACAAAGTGTGCTTAATGGAAGAGCATTACAAGTCTATCTTTAAGAAGAACTGAACTGGCAAATAATAATGAAATAAGCACTTTCATTACTGTGTTTCTGAAGACACTTCAAAGTGCACTTTGGTGTAATCTCTTGTCATGCTTTACAGAATTAAACAAACTGTTATGCGTGAATGAACACACTGAAGCACTTTAATATCATTCACCTGTTCATCATTATCACATTTAAAGCTGATGGATATTAAATTTATTGAACTGCAAAATCAGCAGAACAGCCAGTGAACTTAAAACAGTTCAAAGACAACACAATTATGAAATAACAAAGATGTGAAGATCAAATAATTGTATTTAAAATAAACTATAATCAGTTGTAATTTAAATTAACATGACCATAAACATTACATTAAGCATATTATCTTAAAGTGCATTATCTCCGTAAGAAGCATGTTAAAGTGCACATCTTTCTAACAAGGGCATATTTAAACATTAACATAAAAAGAAAAATACTAAAACTCGAAACAAAAAAAGGAACATTTTCAGTGTAACACTATTATGATTAATAATAATGCAGTCAATGAATTAGTGAAAGAACATTAAAATCAGTTCAATAAACACCTGCAAATCCTTTATGATCACATTTAAATATCAGATTTGATGTTTTCTGAGAATCACTGTATGTTTTGGTTTAATCGGTTTAATGTGAACGAGCGAAACCGAAAGCGCGGCCTCATCGAGACATAGAGACTTTAATAAACCTCTGAACACACAAACATACGGTTAAACTGCTCACACACACATATGTATAACGCAGTGTTGGTGGTTTTTGATGTTGTTTGTAACTTATTTTGCGAGTTTCTTTATCTTTCTCCTCGCGCTCACCATCATTCCGCTTACTCACGCTCGCCATTCAGGCGCAGACTCACAAAAACACAGTCCTCTCACAGCACACGCTCCAAACCTGTGCCATACATGACCCATCAGAAGACCAGCAGCCAGTTTAAGAGAATAACACAGCAATTTCTCACCATTTTTGCTACAAATCAGGAGGCTATCCGCAGAAAGCGCGATGTCACAGCTCGATTGGTTTTCCTCAGCTCTGAAGGAGGAAGTAATCGAGCCCAGAGCGCGTGCCTGGCGCGCTCTTGATTTCTGCAGCGCCGCGCGCGGTCATAGCAGATCCCATCAAACACTAAACCTTCATATAACATCCCAAAGGTCCCAGAAAACACCAAACCTGCGTATAACATCCCAAAGATCCCATCAAACACCAAACCTGCGTATAACATCCCAAAGATCCCATCAAACACCAAACCTGCGTATACATCCCAAAGATCCCAGCAAACCTGCGTATAACATCCCAAATATCCCATCAAACACCAAACCTGCGTATAACATCCCAAAGATCCCATCAAACACCAAACCTGCGTATAACATCCCAAAGATCCCACTTTTTTTCTTCTTCATCTTTTTAAATGAATCAATTTGTTTTGTTTACAAAAATATTGTCAATGAATTATTCACGAATTTGATAGATCTGGGGTGTATTTCCCAAAAGCATCGCTAGATAACTATAGTCATAAATTCCATTGAACTTCATTGCGTCCATATTTGATTTGCGAAACGCATCCTGACTAAGTTTGACTGTTGACTCTCTCGATTCTGTTGTGGCGGTAACCTTTAATAGAGAGGATAATAAGTGAAAGAATCACTCAAAGTTTTCTCAATTCATTACCTAAATCTGTTGTGTTACTTGGTGAATTGGTGGTGGAGGGATGCAAAAAACTGTTGCGACACTGTAGGTGAGTCAGCTATGAATATATTAATATTAAGCCAGAGATGCCCAAACTAGGGCCCGCGGGCCAACCTTTGATTTGTGGCCCGCCATACTGTCCGAGGAGAAAGAGAGCGAGAGCGCGCGAGACAGACAGAGACATACCTTCGACACAGATTGTAATTTCTAATTTGACATAACAATTTTGTTTGTTTTATAGTTGAACTAGAACAGAGTAAACTGAAATTAAATGTTTAAATTAATTAAAAAAAATATTGTAAATGCGCAATTCAAGGTGCAGCACTGCGTGCTTTGCGACACATGACGTCAAGAAACTTCAAAAAATTAAACGCAATAATGGAGAAATCAAGGCAGTGGCACACAGACAAGAGTGTCACGTTTTTCAAGTTGGAGAGTAAACATTTCATTGAATGTCATGCTTTAATTTCTTTGTAGTGTTTTTTGTATACTACAAATTCAAGCTCCTGTTTACGGAAATTTAAAAAATGGTATGAATGATAAGCACTTTGAGTATGTTCTTGTTGCATTAAAATAACACTTGTTGGTTTTATTGCAGCTAATTAATATTTAATTTATTTTGATACATTTTGGTACATTTAAGCACTTTGATTGCACAAAGATTGCCCTCATTGTTTAAGAAGTGCTGTGGAAAACTGATGTTAAAAATAAAATCTAGCAGAAAACCAAATCCTATGATGGGTAGAGTTCATTTTTATTTACAGGTTGTAAACTTAAAACAGGAGTTATAAGTTATAATCAAGATAATATGGTCTTTTGTGTTAAGTATTTCAAAGTATTTAGATTACGTTACTAAACTTGAGTAATGTAACGAAATACGTTAAAAATGACTTTTTAAAGCATGTATTTTGTAATCTGTAGTGAAATACATTTTAAAAGTAACCTACCCAACCCTGTATATATATATATATATATATATATAATTTTTTTTTTATTCCTTCCCCAAATCATGTAAAATGATTGTTAGGCTGCATAATTTAGGTCAGCCGGAACCGGGAACATTCCCATAACGCATGATGTACTCGATACATCAGAAGAAGAATGGCATCTACGCTGATATTGGTCTCTGTTTATTCCGAGGTTACCGTGGGCAGCGGGCCGTATCCAGATCAGATGAAGGACCTGCACCTGGACACGAGCACAGCACTGCCCTGAAGTGTCTGCGGAGATCGTGACTCTACTAAACCCTCCCCTGTGACGATCATGAACCCATCTCCAATCGGACCAAATTGGACTTAATATTTTGACTTGAATTGTTGTATAATAATCATGTACTGTTTGGCTGTTGGCCAGAGGAGAACTGGTCCCCCGACTGAGCCTGGTTTCTCCCAAGGTTTTCTGTTCATTTTGTTCTTCATTCATTCTGTCACCTGCTGGAGTTTTGGTTCCTTGCCTCTGGCTTGATCAGTTGGGGACACCTAACACTTAATATTCATCAATATTATTGATTCGCCTGCTCTTTTATAGCTGCTGTTCATCCAAAACAAAACTTTGCTTTTATTGCTTTCCTATGACGACTGTAAAGCTGCTTTCAAACAATCTGCTTTTCAAACAAAGAAACAAAAGTGCTATATAAATTAAGGGGACTTGACTTGACTTGAAACCATCTGACTCAGGGCCATCAAACTTGGGAAACCCCAAAGAGCCGGTTCCATGCTCAGATAGTGGTGAGTTTTTCCCTGGCTATCGCTTCCAAAGCAACAAAGGCTGCCCCAGTGTGTTTGAGACTGGTGTCCAGTGTGGCCCTTTTCTAATGTTAACTAATGCCATTAAACCTTACGGTAAAATGTTTATGTTACATATTTGTTATGATCCCTATCACATACGACATCTCCTGATAACTCAGATATGTAAAGCACTGATTAGATTAACTTCTGTAAGATTCACAATGAAAATGCAGAGTAAAAGCTGGAGAATAGTGTTCTACTCCTTCATATAGATGTGTTGTGTTGTGGTAGTGTTCCTCTCTCACCAGCAGATGGCCACTGGATCACAGTGATGATCCAACAGCCCGGGACGTCAGTAAAATGCTTATCTCACAGCACATATTTATACAGAGCATTTATTCAATTAATTTAAATGAATGAGCAGAATGTAGATGCAAGTTTAGATATCAGAGGCTTCAAATGAACATGAGTTTAGTGGACGGAGCACTTAGTAGCTGAAGAATGACGTCATAGTAGATCTTCAGACATTATCAGTGCATTATCAGACCGATGCTGATTCGCTGATGGGTGTCTCTCTGTGCCCTGATTGGCCAATGGGAGATAATTAAACACCTACACAGATAACACTCAACTCCTCATGGTGAATATATAAGGGCTTGACCATTGAAGTCACACACAGTAGCATCAAGGTGGTCTTCAAGTTCAGAGAGTCAACATTTGTTTCGAACACCAAGACAAGGTGAGGTAAGACCATAAAGCTATAGTTTTTGGACAGGGGTGTCTTTCATTCCTCTGGTGAATAAGGCTTCACAGGATGCTATATTCATTTGCATGTAGTCACTGTATTTTTTGTCCCAGGGTACCATGTTCATGTTGAAGATCTCTGCCTTCCTTGTCGCTTATGCCACAGTCGTGTGCCAGATGTCCAGCTCAGATGCTGCCCCAGCCAGGTAAAGCTTTCCCTTCCTTCTCATTAGATGGACTCTTCGTCAGGTGGCAAACTGTTGCTCTTCTGCATCACTATTTGATATATGTCTTCAGACCTGCTTCAGAGTCTCTGACAGACAGATTTGCACTCATGGACTACGAAGCACGGAGATTATTGAGCGCTCTAGTCAAAAACGTGGTGCAGATGACAGCGGAGGAACTGGAACCGACGAGTGATGACAACAGGTACAAATTCGACAGGTCTCTGCTGTATCTTAGGAGTTTGTGAGCGTGTTTATTTGAAACGACGACTTCTTTTTTCATTCTGCAAGAGGCAATCGCAGTAGATCCAGTTAGACAAGTGAGCGACCCATGGAGATTTATGTTAAAGCCTCTCTGCTCGGATGAGGTGCATCTTCCTTCGTTTCAGTAATGCAGTAACCCTGTTTGCTTGTCCTAACAGCAGCAGCATGTCGATCTTTGCCTTCTCTGGAATGACTGCATGTTAACCCTAGAGTTTTCCAACCTGAAGCATGTTCTCTCTTTTAACCTGATGCATGTAGGAATACTAACAGTGTTGTGGGTCAGGCAGGACGCTGCATGTCTGTGATGATACGTCTGTCTGCATGTGTGTTTCTCCTGACAGCCAGGGCAGATTCCTGTCCAAGCGCTGCTCCAATCTCAGCACCTGCGTGCTGGGAAAACTCTCCCAGGAGCTGCACAAATTACAAACCTTCCCCCAGACGGACGTGGGCGCCGGTACGCCCGGCAAGAAGCGCAGCCTCCTCGAGGGCAATCAGTTCACAAGCTACGAGGAAACCTTTAACGCCATCTAACCCTAACCCTCCCTGCATGTGGATTCTGCCTGCTTGACTGACCGCACACAAACGCCTGGTTGCATTGGCCTTTTTTTTTTCCCTTCCTCTCTCTCTTTTTTTTTTGTTTTTTTTTTGGCAGAGTTAAATCCTAGAGTAAATTTCTTCCATAAGGAGTTGCTTTTGTGCATTTCACACATGCCTCTTGAATAACTGAGTAAAGGTATTATAAAAGGTAACTGATGATAGTAATCAAATATAAAAAAGTATGACTTCTTTCATGTGTTTAAGTTCAATAAAGGTATTTTTATATCAGGAAATCAAATTTGATTGTCAAGTTATTAGTTACAAATGTAAATACGCGTGTTATCATTGAGTGCCTCTACAAAAACATCCAGAATTCTGCAGGTAAGATGAATGTGACCCAATAAGCCTGATAATTCCACACACATGAACTATTATAGATGCTCATGAATAATGCATGAAGGTGCTATGGCGAGTGCTGTAAGTGTTCACGTGTGTCTCGCTCTGTGTTGATCAGCGTGACCGCGCAGAAGCGCGCGTGCAACACCGCCACATGCGTCACTCACCGGCTGGCGGACTTCCTGAGCCGCTCCGGCGGGATGGGCAGCAGCGGCTTCATCCCGACCAACGTGGGATCCCAAGCTTTCGGCCGGAGGAGGAGGAGGAGAAGCGCTCGCGCGTGAGCTGAGGCTCTGTGCGCGCGCCCGTTTCTGAGGTGAACTCCACTGCAACCACAGAACCTGCTCACATTCTCAACGATCTCTCTCTGAACAAGGCAGAATTTCAAACATGCACTTAAGCACTTGTGTTCTCCATATGTATTGAGAGAGCGTCTAAAACTCAGAGAAATTATAGATTTTTATACTAAATAAATCAGATTCATAAAGACATTGTGTGTTTATTGTGCATCTCTGTGGGGACAGGATGGATAAATACAGCCTCACTCTGTGTGCTTTAGTATTTACTGGCATTGATGAACCTCCAACATCCTTGGAACGTTTCCATTACATCAAAGGCTCCTTTGATTGCTTTAGATTATTCAAATGTTCTCCACGCTAGAAAATAATTGTCCTTTTAAGAACTGATCACTGAAAGGGGAACCAAAATGCTTCTTGAAAACTCAATTTATTTGGTGATAATAAATGGAAGATACTGTAGATATGAAGTTTGCGATGACATGTTTTAGATCCAGAGCCGAGTGAAGGCATCAGTGTTTGCATTAGTGAAGACAGGCCAGACCTGCTGAACCGGATCACAGCTCAGCATCATTCCTCTCATTCAATCTCCTGCTATCAGCTCACAGGCCAAGATAAGGGCCGTAAACGTTGGACTACTCAATCAACCCCTGCAGGTCTGGCCTCGATATAATCCTGTTATGATACAGTGTAAATCATAATCAATATTGACTTAGCTAAATCATCAAATACATTAGATCATTCATCCAGTTGATTCGTTCAAACATGAGACGGTTTTGTGCCATCATTGTCCAACAGGTGGCAGAGCAAGTCTCATTTTAAAAGCCTTTTTTTACTCAAGATGAATGACTTTGATGTTTATTATAGAAATGGATATGATTGTAGGATCCATTCAGCACACACACACACACACACTTAGTCTGGGGCTTATATGTTCACAACAGCACATGCAGGCTATGACTACATGTTTGCATAGTCTGAACATGAGAATGGTGTTTGTACACGCAAACTTTGCTTTGTTGTTTGGCCATTGCTGTGTGTGTAAGATGCTAATAAACAGAGAAGCAGCTGCGCTCCATCTTTCAGAGGGATTTATTCAGCTGTTTTCTCCTCAACGACTCACATGATGAGACAAATCATTCTCCTGCTTCCAAACACATTCAGATCCTCTCAGAGGCAGTGGATTTTCAAAAGTATAAATAAAGTAATTTCGTCGTGTTTCCAGTGCTTCTTTTCAGTGAAATGGATCAAATAAAATAAAAACACTTTTCCAATGATTTTCGCTTTCTTCATTGCAACATATTCATTTCACCTTGAAACACACAGAGAAATGAAAAATGACACCATCTCTTGAAACACAGATCATACAGCATCTGCATTATTAATCTGAACTGCATGTGTAAAGGAAAACAGAGGAGAGATATGCACTTCTGCTGTCATTAACATCAGTTCTTGTGCTTAATGGCCATTTACTGGAAGCACATTATATAACCCAAAATTATAGGCATTATTTCAAAGAAATTCATTTTCCACAAGTTGTTTTTACGGTCTCCATGCAATCCATTGGGATGAACTCAGCTGTGGAGACTGAACTCTTGCGGTGTCCACATGGAAAGATTTGTTTTTTCTTCCTCGCTGGGTTTTGTAACCTTCTCAGTGATGTTCGTACTCTTAATAGTTAACAGCTGTTTGTCATTTAGTCACTGCTGTTGAAAATAAAGTCTATAAGAGCACGAGCAAGGATCTCCTTCTTTACAAACTTCTTTTATTCTCAGCCATTAAAGTGCACTTTAGTCCCAGTTTCTATTCTCTATTTCAGGATGGAGGTCTGAGTGAGTTCCAGGGAAATGGACTGTGCGTTCCTCTGCATGTCTTTTGTTTTCACAGGCCTTTTTCTTTCCACGGCTGATTTTTCCACAGAGTATAAGAGGTGAAATCAGATACCATGAAAGTTTAATGGTAAAAGTCTAGGAATAACCGAACCCAGACGGCTCCTCCCAATATCTCCCTTCTTCAGAGATTTAAAAAAACAGTCTCCTGTCATATAAAACGGTTTTCTTTCCCATGGCAGATCTGGCTCTCCTGACTGTTTTCCCCAGCCTCTCTAGTTCCTCCCCTATTCCACATCTGGATTCCAGGCCCACATTTATTTATGTGACTCCAGTTGTTTTTCGGGAGTTTAAAGTTCTGGAGCATGTAGCGTTGGCAGCTGGGCTGGATCCGCTGAAGTCTGCAATTACACCTCACCATAGCCGGTCACTCTGCAATTACATGTTTGACCACAGAATGTTTTGAGAAGCAGAGCCTGCCACTCATATGGCAGACAGAAATAGACTGGTTTGGTGTCTGGTTGGACCGTGGCCCAGTAGAAACTATGCTGATGACTGACGGAGAGATGTGGGCTCTGCTCACTTCAGACTAGAGCTGCAGACCCACAGCGGAGACGCTCGAGAGAACTACAGATCTTCACAAACTCACAGCGTAAGTCCTGTTTGTTTACAGGGGTCTTAACTCAGTTTTACCAAGGCGATATCATCAGCGCACGGCCAGTTGGGTAAATCGCTTAGTTTGATGTGTGGAGGAACGGTTTTAAAGATCTTGTGTCTGGCTGATAGCTTTGAATCTCTTAATCCACTTGTCCTGAATTAATCTTGCTCTACAGACGCATTGGAAAGTTTGACCTCTAGTGTAAATTAGGTATCATTCGAAAGCTTAAACTCTCAAGCTGAATCCTTTTGAAACTGGGCATTGATTTAAACAGAAGTTTAATTCCTTTTCTCAATTTTTGTGAAATCAACTTCAAATTTGGACCACAGCATGGTTAACCATACGGTTTTGATTTTATAACAGTTTTAGTGTCCAAATTATTTTGTCAAAGAATATTTATTATGTGTAAAATAAAACAGCAAACCGAAACCTCTATCCCTGCTTTGACATTAGTAGTAATGTGCTGTGTGTTTCTTTAAAAAGAGTCTGCATTCAAAGAGGGCAGTGGCAGATAAGAGGTTAACTACAGGTTAAACTGATGGGTGTGTTACGTGAAGCTTTTCCACTAATAACAGCGCTGAAACAGAAGAAGCGTTTAATGAGCATCTAGAGAAGTCTGAGAGAGACTCAAACAAATACATGTGTGGCTTTCCGTGGCTCAGGGATTCTGTTACTCCCTCTATCCACACTGAAAGACCCTTTGTTTTGTGAGAGTCAGGCCCAGGCAGGGACGCAGTCAGCATTTTCCTCCAAACCCAAAGTCCATTCCTTTCTTCAGCAGTTTTACAGTTCATTGAGAGTGTGAAGTAGTGTTGTAGTCAAGACCACCTAAACTGAGACCAGACCAGACCTCCTCAAAATCCTCTAAGAAATCCATATCTACCGTCTGAGAAATGTCTAATATTTAATCAATGGATACAGCTATTTAAACACAGACACTATATAGAACTGTTACCAATTAAATCTTTAATAATACAATTTATCTCTCTGTTGCAGAGGCACAGAACCTGCACCTGCTAATGTTTTAAGAATTTGAATATAGAAATGGTGAAATATTTGTATAATTATAATTATTTATATATTTTGTATAAAATACAAAACAGAAATTGCAATTGCAATTGCACTTAATGAGTGTCATTGAATCATTTACCCAACAGATCTGTTCAAAGCAGCCGATTCATTTAATAATGAAACTTGAGGTTGAAATAGCAAAAACTTGTGTCTAAAATGTTCAACACTTAAAATTAACTTATTGTTTAATAAACGTATTGTTTAATTTGTATAAAATCAATATCATGTTTGCAATCATGATACAGGACTCTTACTTTTGTGATATTGCTCAATTATATCTTATGTTTTAATATAAACAACAAGATCTCATACAAGTACTTTCTTGCAATCGTATCTTGAATTCGGTGGGCATTTATATTAGTTCTGGGCAGTTCAGAGACGATCCCGCATTGATTTCAAACCCGACACCACAGTAGCAAATTAAATGAAGTTAAGTCACCTTTATTTATATAGCGTGTTTTACAATACAGATTGTTTCAAAGCAGCTTTACAGTGGTCACAGAAAAACATTATAAACAAAGAAGTTTATATTCACATTTAGAAATCACATTAGAAGTAAGTTATGGATTGCATTTTAGGCAGTAAGTTTTCATGAAATGAAACTTCAACAAATAATTCAGACAATGCATTGGGAATTTAGTGATGTCCTCGTTGTCGTGCTCTTGACCGCTCTTGAGATAAAATCCTGTGTCCTTTCAGTCTGAGAAAAAGACAAGACCGAGTAAGAATGCGGTCAAGACCAAGACCGTCAAAAAATGGTCTTAAGGCCGGTCTCGCTACTACAACATGATTGGCAAAGGTTCACTTCAAGTTTCATGCAGGACAGCCTCGTCTGCGTTTATGTCTACTGATGCCGTCTGGAGGTCAGAGAGTTTCTGAACCGAGAGCAACACTTAAGTAAGTTTGTGTTGAGAAAGCAGGAGCTACAAGGCTTAATCCAAGAGCAGGTTTAGCTGCTAGAACTAAGCGCTTTCAGCCTGGTCTCATTGTTAATACATAGGTAGTAAAGGGATAGGTCACCCTTTTGTTCATCTTTGAAATAGAAAGATCTTTTTTATGAAATTCGAGAAATTTCTTTCTGTCCAGTGACAGCTGCGCAACCACCACTTTCACAAGAAAGGTAGTGAAGACGTCATTAAAGTAATCCATATGACTCAGTGGTTTAACCTCAATTTTATGAAGTGATGTGAGTGCTTTGTGTGCAAAAAACATCATTTACCACTTCATTCACAAAATATGACTCTCCACGAGAGCACGAGCGCTGTTTTGTGTTGACTTGAGAGCAGACGTTGTTGATTGAACATGTTGGAGATGAAAGTTTTAACCTGCAGAAAACTGGATCCACTGAACACTGAATCCAGTACAGATTGAAGGAGTCTGGCGAAACATTTTATTTCATTTTAGAAGTTGCACAGTGTAAAAAGTGCATGTGAATTAAAAGCAAGCAAACGTTTCAGCACAATGCTATCTTCAGTGAAGTGACTGCTTTAGTTTGAAGGGCTTATTAATATAAAGCATTCCCATGTTCCAGACAGCTTGGATCAAGTACCTTTCCCACAGCAGCTCGCTCTCTGTCCTCCGCCGTTTCCCATGAGCGTTTTGTCCATGCAAATGTGTTATTTACTGTTGTAAAGCGCCGTGACTGGCTGATGGTTTCCGAGCACAGCGCACAGACAGATAACAGATAATTGATAATCAAATTCATTGTCATTATCAGTACTAATTGATTTTAGATGTCTTCGCTATCTTTCTGGGGCTTGAAAGTTGTGGTTGCATAGACAGTCAATGCTGTGACAGAAATATCTTAGATTTCATCAAAGAACTTCATTTGTGTTCTTAAGACAAACGAGTTTGTAATGACATGATGATGAGTAAATAATGCCAGAAATTACAGTTTCTGGTGAACTAACCCTTTAATACGGAGCATTTAGAGACAAAACATACAGTTTTTCAACACTGTAACATACAATAAGGACGTACTGACAACATAAAAAACATCATTATGTATTTACAGTAGAAAGATATGTTTATGAAAAGACACTTTTAGTAACAAAATGGCATTAAAAACTTATTTTATAGCAACTAATCCCCCTCTTTTTTCATTTAAACCCACATCAACCAAAACACGACATACCTGTAACGAAGCAGGAGAAAGCCCAACTACTTTAGTGTGCTTTTTCACTCACTTAAGTACATCTTATTTGTCATTTCATAATTTCATTCTTTGAAAGATGATTAAAGTGTAACTGCTGAATGACTACCATTTGCGATAAACTAAATATTGCTATTGCAAAAACGATTAAAACTCAAACATCATGTCAAGTTAAGTCACCTTTTTTATAGTCCTTTTTACAATAGAGATTGTTTCAAAGCAGATTTACAGAAATAACAGGTAAATAATGCAAAAAAGTTTGTTGTCAATAACAAACCAATCAATAATATTGATGAATATTAAGTGTTGAGTGTCCCCAACTAAGCAAGCCAGAGGCAATAACATATTTAAAATCTATTGAAATAAATTTGTAATTACACATTTGTAATGTCAAATTTGCAATTTAGTACTCTCTGTAAACTTTTTAATAGAGTATGAAACATTCACGAAAGTATGGAAGCTTGTTTCTGCCACTGAATGAATTTAAAGGTAATTGTGACTTTTTTGGAGAGTTTATTCTGTGGCACTCCCTTTTTCATTAATACAGGGAGTGCAGAATTATTAGGCAAGTTGTATTTTTGAGGATTAATGTTATTATTGAACAACAACCATGTTCTCACTGAACACAAAAAACTCATTAATATCAAAGCTGAATATTTTTGTATCAATATTTTAAGTAGTTTTTAGTTTTAGCTATTTTAGGGGGATATATAGCCTCCCAGACACTGTTCAGAGAGGTGTACTGTTTTCCCTCCTTGTAAATCGCACATTTGATGATGGACCACAGGTTCTCAATGGGGTTCAGATCAGGTGAACAAGGAGGCCATATCATTAGATTTTCTTCTTTTATACCCTCTCTTGCCAGCCACGCTGTGGAGTACTTGGACGCGTGTGATGGAGCATTGTCCTGCATGAAAATCATGTTTTTCTTGAAGGATGCAGACTTCTTCCTGTACCACTGCTTGAAGAAGGTGTCTTCCAGAAACTGGCAGTAGGACTGGGAGTTGAGCTTGACTCCATCCTCAACCCGAAAAGGCCCCACAAGCTCATCTTTGATGATACCAGCCCAAACCAGTACTCCACCTCCACCTTGCTGGCGTCTGAGTCGGACTGGAGCTCTCTGCCCTTTACCAATCCAGCCACGAGCCCATCAAGACTCACTCTCATTTCATCAGTCCATAAAACCTTAGAAAAATCAGTCTTGAGATATTTCTTGGCCCAGTCTTGACGTTTCAGCTTGTGTGTCTTGTTCAGTGGTGGTCGACTTTCTGCCTTTCTTACCATGGCCATGTCTCTGAGTATTGCACACCTTGTGCTTTTGGGCACTCCAGTGATGTTGCAGCTCTGAAATATGGCCAAACTGGTGGCAAGTGACATCTTGGCAGCTGCACGCTTGACTTTTCTCAGTTCACGGGTAGTTATTTTGCGCCTTGGTTTTTCCGCACGCTTCTTGCGACCCTGTTGACTATTTTGAATGAAACGCTTGATTGTTCGATGATCACGCTTCAGAAGCTTGGCTATTTTAAGACTGCTGCATCCCTCTGCAATATATCTCACTATTTTTGACTTTTCTGAGCCTGTCAAGTCCTTCTTTTGACCCATTTTGCCAAAGGAAAGGAAGTTGCCTAATAATTATGCACACCTGACATAGGGTGTTGATGTCATTAGACCACACCCCTTCTCATTACAGAGATGCACATCAACTAATATGCTTAATTGGTAGTAGGCTTTCCAGCCTATACAGCTTGGAGTAAGACAACATGCATAACGAGGATGATGTGGTCAAAATACTCATTTGCCTAATAATTCTGCACTCCCTGTATGTTGTCTGCAAGTACAGTTTAAAGATTTGATGCACACTACAATTCTCATTCAATACATCTAAGTGTACTTATTTTACAGAAGGGATTGTTATTGTGATGAACACAGAAGATCATATCAATAGCATTAGATGTCTTTATGCTTCATTTGCTTATCTATCAGCAGGGGCGATTTTAGGATTTTGATTTTAGGGGTGCTCAGCCCCCAATAAGGGTATGATTAAAAAAATATTATTTGACTATTAAGGTAGGGTGGTATGCTACTAACTTTACTGCAATCCACTATGCCATTGTATTCCCTGTATTTCATATATGGGAGTAGGAGTACTGACTGAGCCATATACAACACTGTAATAAAAAATAATTATTGGATGTGACCACTAGAAAATAGGGAATGTTGACTTTTATTTTGATTTTTTTTTTTTACAATGAAGACCTCCTGATTCATTCACTGTACAAACACGCGCACACGTTTCCAGTACAAACACAACATTTTACTGTTTGCATTTCTATGCTCACATACAAACCTCAGATAGGAATTTTTCTGACAAAATTAAATTGGATATTCATAAAGTCACCCCATGAAAATTGATGTCATTTTAAGTATTTTAACTAACCAGCTAATATTCATTAAGAATATAGACAAACCATGTATTAATGTAATTGTCTATTGGCAATATAATTAATTTGTTCTATATTTATTTCTATTTATTAAAAATAACAACATGAATTATCAATTTGCCACTTCTATAAATCAAGTACAAAACTAGTATAAATAGTATAAATCAAGAAAATCAAAAATCCCTTTACTCTACGCTTACTCTAATTTATGTATCATGACACTCCTCCCGATTCATTATTACTTAATACAAAACTATATTTAATAATACAAAACAAAATAACTCCACATTCTCTCTCTGGGCCATCTAGTGCTTTCAGACAATGTGTGTCATTTCTGTGCATGGCTGCATAATGTAATGTCAAAATACATTATAATATGTCTGTAATTGTAAAAGGTAAATTAAAATAAATCATGATCGTTTTCTGAATCTAAAGTATGTTTTCATGGGTGTTAATCACTTCATTTTTGTAGGAATAAAAAACAACTATCACCCAAGGGCTGAAGGTGAACGCAGCGAAACGTATTGGTATTGGATGAGAAACCGAGCCGTCCCGTGTGCTCCCAATACTCCAGTAACATTACATTATGTAAACTGCAATGCATTTATGACAAAGAACTGCACCAATGCAGGTGTAATATCATAGCATTAGCAATCTATCAATAAATGCACGCACACACGACACACACCTTGATGTTCACTCTGCTTGGCGCCCCTGCAGATTGAAAAATGCGCTAAAACCAAGCAGACTCAGATAAGGGGAGGAGCCGAAACTTGACGCAGCTTTCCGCCGTTTCAAATGAGTTTTATTTAAAGGGGACTGAAGCGATCAAAAATGTATTAATCAAATATATTTTTTAGGGGGGCTGGCCAGAAGTTTAGGGGGGCTGAAGCCCCCCTAAAAAGGGCCTAGTGACGCCCCTGTCTATCAGCATGAGTGCCAACATGCAAAGTAAATCATATAAAAATAAATAAATAACTTCCACCTTCTACTGTAGCAGAATCCTGCGGTTAGACGTGATGTGCGTCAGTGATGAGCTCTTTGTTTAGAGCTGTCCTTCTGTTGACAATCCAGTTCTGCTGTTAGTGTCCTCTTCAGCTGCATCTTTTCCGTTTCCATGTGTGGCAATTATGCTCGGAGGGAGGGGTACTAGAATCTTTAGAAAGATTCTCCCTAACCTCAAACATTAGCCTTCATAAGCAGACCACAAAATGGAGAAAACTGCTAATCAGTACGCTGATCCTCCGCAGCCGGTCACCCAAATGCTGAAGGAGAAATAAAATAATGTAAAATAAAAGTGTAAAATAAAAAAAACACATTAAATCACACATCAGTTCAGAAAAGAGAGTTCACCAAACCAGTTCTGCTCTGATTGAGGTGCCACCAACCACGACAACCAGTTGGCTGAGGTACAAAAGGTGCAAAAAAAGACCTACTTAAAAAAAGTCAATCACAATAGGAGAAAGGTACACATAAGTGCACAAAACAAACTCAAATCAAAAATAAGCAAAGAATATATCAATAAATCAAATCACTTGAAAACCAAATAAGCAGAGGAACACATCAAAGCTGCAGAAATGACTGGTTACAGCTATGTGACTTATCGTCTATTCCATGCTGCTGAAGGCTTTAATTCAAGTTTATTACTCACAGCACATTTACAACAAAGAGTAAAGGCTCCACGTCACAACCTAGAATCCTGCTGATCTGGCAAGAGTCAAATATAAACTGTTGGGGAAAGATCAAGCACTGTGTGACAGCACAAGCTGCAACAGATGAGTTAATAACGCTAATCTGCCAGTTCGATCCTGCAGCTAAATCTTACAATCCTATGTCCCTCAGCCGCTGGGAACAGGATAGAAGTCACAACCAGTCTTATGATATACAGCAAAGCAGATAAATATAGAATAAATCAGACAGCAAAACAGGCAACCAAGCAGCCATTTGAATGAAACAAAGCCCACTATAACGTTCCTTCCATGTTGGCTCGCACTTTTAATCTGAAAATGTCACACACTAAAGGAATACATTTAATTAGCTAGGCCTCTAATCATCAAAACTGTTTGATGATCCCAAAATTCACACTCCTCACCGGAAATACATTGACTCACTCACTGTCCCGGAGAAAGGCAAAGAAAAACTTTTATATACAGTGGAACCCATTTATGTCGACGGCCTCAGGGGTTGAAAAAAGCATCGAGATAACCGAGGATCGAGAAAAAGCCAATATGGCAATTTTTTTTGATGAAGCAATCGGCTTCATCTATTCTACAGTATACAAATGTACATACACGGTATATGTTTGCTAACAACAAAAGGCATTTTTGCACCAACTAACAGCAAAGATTGTAACGGCTACGTTGTTTATGTTGGGAATATACCTTTAAGACGGCGTATGTAGTTTTGCACGCTGTTCTGGTGTGAGCACGCGCACAGGGAGGAGAGTGTGTGTGAGTGAGGAGAGAGATGCCGCTCTACCGCTGACTGTTATATAGCATAATCTACTGTTTCTATTTTCCTTCTTTTATTTGTGATGTTTGTCAGAGTGTTTTCTTTTTCCTGGTTTGAGTGTGCTGGTATGAAACCCCATCTATAAAGCTCATCATCTGGGCAGTCGTCAACCACTCTTATAAAAACCACCTTCGATTCTCGATACAAACCTTTAATTATATTCTCCAACACTGCAAACACAATTTTGCTCACAGCGTAAACACACATAAACTCATTTGCTCATAACACAGTCATTTCGCTCTGACACAGTTCTGAAAGTATTGTACACGCGGTTACTATGGTTTCTTTACAAACTCTAAAATGCTTTGTTGCTTTTTGCGTTTAACGGTCTGCTTGAAAACAATTGCTTCTAAGCTTCTATCAGTAACAACGTCTTTGTCGATGTCAATGTAATCTGGGAACTCCTGTGCCTGCTTTTCCAAGATAGCATCTGTAAGGCTTGATTTTTCCGCGAGTTCTTCTGTGGCTACACGGCACTGTGAGTGAAGCATCATTGGACTGAACAACTACACAGATTGTGATGCACGTGCAACGTGAACTCTCGGGACTATCATTAGTCACGGGGATCGAGATAACTGATGTTACATGGCGACTTTGTCCCTCTTTTGTGCTTGAGATATCGGGGTTTGGCGACATAAAATAATTGACATAACCAATAAGAAAATGCCAATGATAAATATAGTTTTTCGAGTTAACCGAGGTCGAGATAAGTGGGTTCCACTGTACTACAAAATTAGTGCAATTAAAACACCCTCTCCCTCTTGCTAATGGATTACATCACAGGAAGACAGAACTGGTAGACAGGGATTGAGTGGAAAGGCAGAAGCATGTCTAATAGCGTGCCTAAATCAGTACAGCTGTTGGACCCATTTCCGCTGGTTGTTTGCTATTCTCTTTGTCTAAAGGAGCTTTTGACAGTCTCTGCGTTCATCTTCATGGCATGAAGTGATTGACAGGTCGCTTCAACTTCAATCCCTCTTTGCTCTCACTTTTCATTGGTTCTCATACTCACAACTGAGGCCTGGGGAAGTGCTGCATTTGGTTTGCATTTACATGTGTGTCATATGAACGATAATAAGAATCTGGTTGACCAGTACAAGAGCTTTTCAGATTGCATAAGAGGCCGAATGTCTGTCTGAACCTGTGTAAAAGTGATACTCTGCCAAGAGTGCTGCTGGTATGTACCTTGCAGTGAAAAGGAATTTATCTTGCAAGGATCCTCCAAAATTCCATCCAGTGTTTTACAAACTTTTTATTTGAGTAAACTGTTTATTATAGTTAGAATATGAGACGTCTGCTGATTTTTTTATTGATCTGTGAGAATGAAGCACTGCTATTCTCATCTCTATTTGGAGAGGGCATTTGTGTTTGAATATTACAGGTTGTTGGATTACAGTACATAACTCTAACCCCATCTTCACATGCACATGCGAAGGATATCCCAAAGGGAGTCTTCAGATTCTGCACTAATCAGTCGCTCTCGAGGAGTCTGTTATTGTAACCTGTGGCTGAACACTTATCCTCAGACAAGATACAGAGAAACAGGTTATAATAAAACGACATCTAACTCCCTTTAGGACAAACAAAGATATCTAAATATGCCAACATTTTACTGAAAAAGGTTACAAATTTTAACAGGACATACACTTTAGTGTTTACACTGAAGACGCGTAAATATCCACAATGATATTGATATATAAATACAAAAGCACTGTAAAACAGCTACAGAAATCCAGAACATCCTCCATGTTGAACACATTTCACAAATGCATCTCTCAGTGCTTTTGCATTTACTGCCTATTCTGGTTGGACCTCCTGATCTTAGCAGATTTTTTTCTCCTCAATGAAGAAGCATTCCTTGATTCTCCTCGTCAGTCTCTGCATGGCACATGCTCTGACCCGTGTCCGTTCGTAACAGGTATGGTTCTTTTAGTGATAGATTGGTTGGGTAGAAATAAGTTTTCAATTATACCATGATGGTGAGTGATTTTGTTTGGGAAGACTGTGTTATCATAACAGCAGTGTTAATTTTAGAGTACATGGACAGCATGTGCATCTGAGAGTCTAGTTACACTCATTCATTATTAAGAGGCTCAAGGTGTTTAGCTGCCTGCATCCCGTCTGCTGGAAGTTTCACCATTTCATTGGACATGAGTGTCTCTGAAAGTCTGCAAAGATGTTCTCTGAGCTCCTAAAGTCATTATCTGTGACCCTCCCTTCAGCTCCTGACAGAAGTCAGCTCCCGTCATCTGAGCCTTTGGATGATAGCAGCTTTTAATCAGTTGGTAAATGGTAAGGCACACTTTACTTCTGTTTGCCTGTACCTGTTCCTCTACTGTATGTTCATGTATGTGAAGATGAAGAAAACGTTTGAAACTTTATTTGAAATGGCAAAGATTATTGTATGGACAGTAGCATTGATGGAGGGTAGGTTATTATTCGAGCGGTTTATGTGTGCATGTTTGAAATGTGTTTTATAGTCTAGACTCTAGAGGGAGGGTCTCTGTAAACTGTAACCTGACCTCATTGAGTTATCTGACCTCTCTCAGACATCTATCAAGAGGAAAGTCTTCAAGTCTTCATCTTCAAGAGGAAAGTCTTCAGTATACATGGACCTCATTGCGGCAGTTGTTGTTGAGTACTTGCATTAAAGCTACTCTTTACCCTGAATAAACATGCTTCTCTTCTGTATATAATGTTGTGGTGAGGTCAGCAAGTGATATCAGGTGTACTTTTATTCAATGTCTACTGTCATCATGTATATCATACAAGTGTACCAGTCTTGGCTTTTTGAAAATGTGTTGCTCATTAATCAAAATATAATGCTTACCAAACTATACTATCCATGCCAATATGATGACCCACTCTGATGTACATTTGTTCAGAGTTGGACAAAGCTATGAAGTTTCACATTCTGCCACCTTTGGTCTAGTAATCTCTTGTGGTTGTGAGCTGTGACACTACCGCGCGGCTTTGAGAGTACGTGTCGCGTGCACGCGTGTCTGTGTGATGTCTTTTGTGATGTCCAGTCCGATACTTTGGTCTGGTTCAGTTTCGGTTTTGGATCGGGATTTGGGCATTCATGACTCGTGTGTTCGTCCTTGTCCTGAGCACGCGAGCATAGTGGTTCCTCGTTTTCGTGCGCTCTATGTTTTTTGAGTGGCCGCGGTTCAAGAGTGGAGTTGAGTGGAGAGTGGAGTTCTCTCGGCTCTGTGTGCAGTGTTGTGAGCATGCGGTTTGTGTTTATATCAGCCGCGTGCTTTCATGTTGTGTTTTTGTGATGCATCTTTGTTTAATGTGAACACGCGGCGATTTGCATTGGCTGCGTGTTTATGTCTCGTCAATGTGTAACCCTCCCACCTTGTTTCCCTGCTTAACTTTAATTTGCTCCAGCTGGTTCCCAATCAATTACCGTTCCTCCTGTGTACTTATTCTCCCAGTGTCTGCTGTCTTGTGCTTTTTCGTCCTCATTTCTTGCCTTGTATTCAGTGTTCCAGTGTTGTGTCCAGTCGTGGTTTCTAGTCTTGCTTTTGTCGAGTTTATCCAGTCTTGTTTTACCCCCACGGGGTGGTTTTTGTTCTGTTTTATTTTGTTTGTTATAATAAAGTCAGCATACTCTAGCAACATTGAGTCTTCGCTTCCTGCTACATGACACATTGTTCATTGTAACAAGGTTCTGAGGTCATGGAAGAAGACAGGGTTTGGCGTCGCTGAGACTCGTAAATCTTTATTGTGGCTCAACAAACTCAAAATAAACAAACAAAACGTTCGCCGTGCGGCAGTTTCAGTTTCACTTTGGCATTCACGCATGCCTCTCCGAGCCTCAGTCCCGGTCTCTCTCTCCCGCTCATCCATTTCCTGTGGGCTTTTTCCTGTGAGCTGGCGGGGGAAGAGACCATGAAGAACCAGCAGAAGAAGACAGCAGAGAAACCGGAAGAGGAAGAGACGCCAGGGGAACTGGGAGAGAAAGAGACCACGAGAAGCTGGTGGAGAAATAGACCACGAGAAGCTGGCAGAGGAAGAAACCATGGGGAACTGACAGAGGAAGAATCCACAGGGGACCCAGTAGAGGAATAGACTACAGTGGAACCGACAGAGAAAGACACCACAGGGGAACTAGTGGAGGAAGAAATCATGAGGAGCTGGTAGAGAAAGAGACCACTGGGGAATCAGCAGAGGAAAAGAGCATGGGGAACCAGCAGAGAAAGAGAACACAGGAGAACCGGCAGAGGAAGAAACTAAAGTGGAACTGGCAGAGGAAGAGACCACAGAGGAACTGGTGGAGCAAGACACCATAAGGAGCTGGTGGAGGAAGAGACCATGAGGAGCTGGTAGAGGAAGAGACCATGAGGAGCTGGTGGAGGAAGAGACCACTGGGGAACCTGCAGAGGAAGAGACCATGGGGAACCAGCAGAGAAAGTCAAAAGGGGAACCGGCAGATGAAGAGACTATGTTGGAGCCCGCAGAGGAAGAGACCCAAGGAGAGGGAGTGGAGGAAGAGACCATGAATCGATGGAAGGACATGGTAGAGCTGATGGGTTCAAGGACTGAGGAAGAATCCTAGTCTCAGAGGGATGAGTTTGAACCAACAGGTCAGGTTGCAGCCATGAGTCCTTCGACCACAGTTGATGACACTGGATGAGGGAGCCTGGTCATGCTGGAGGGGCCAGGGTAGGGCTGAGGCTGAGGATTTGACTGTGGATCAGGAAGATGAGGCAGAGACAGGGAACAGGATAAAGCAAGTGGAAAGGAGGCTGGGCTGAAACATTGGAGCAGGAAGTACTTTGAGAGTGGGCACATGGGAGGCAACTTGAAAAAAAGGACAACTTCCATTGATGAGGAATGATGAATGGCTGTGACTGAGACTGGATATGGGAACATCATAGTGGCCTCCCTAAAAACTCACATATTGTCTGTTGGGCATCATTGAGGAGGAGTAATGGGTAATTGAGTTCAGCTATATGAAAGTCAATAGTGAGTCTGATATGCCAGGAGCAAAAAAAAAGTGGATATGGTCTTGATGCATGAGTCAAGTCAAGTCAAGTCACCTTTATTTATATAGCGCTTTTTACAATGTAGATTGTTTCAAAGCAGCTTTACATTGGTCACAGAAAAAACAATATAAACAAAGTTTGTTTGGCTGAACAGTAGCCCCAAAAGAGCAGGCAAATCAATACAATTGATGAATTTTAAGTGTTACGTTTCCCCAACTGAGCAAGCCATAGGCGACAGCGGCAAGGAACCAAAACTCCGGCAGGTGCCGTAATGAATGAAGAACAGAATGGAGAAAAAACCTTGGGAGAAACCAGGCTCAGTCGGGGGACCAGTTCTCCTCTGGCCAACAGCCAAACAGTGCATGATTATTATATTGATAACAATTCAAGTCCAATATGAAGTCCAATTTGGTCCGGTTAGAGATGGGTTTATGATCGTCACAGGGAGGGTCTAGTAGAATCACGGTCTCCGCAGACACTTCATGGCAGTGCTGTGCTCGTGTCCAGGTGCAGGTCCTTCATCTTATCTGGATCCGGCTGACCACGGTAACCTCGGAATAAAAAGAGACCAATAACAGCATAGATGCCATTCTTCTTCTGATGTATCGAGTACATCAGGTGTTATGGGAATGTTCCCGGTTCCGGCTGACCTAAATTATGCAGCCTAACAATCATTTTACATGATTTGGATTAAAAATGTATGTATAATGTGTTATGTGTATGCCAGGTTGAAGAGATGTGTTTTTAGTCTACATTTAAACTGACAGAGTGTGTCTGCTTCCTGAACTGTATAGGAAGACTGTTTTTAAAATCTTGCTAATTACTTACAAAGCATTAAATGGTTTAGCTCCCCAGTACTTGAGCGATCTCTTAACACATTATAGTCCTTCACGTCTATTGCAATCCCAAAATACTGACCAGCTTATAATACCTAGAATATCAAAGTCAACTGCTGGCGGTCGATCCTTTTCCTATTTAGCTCCTAAACTCTGGAACAGTCTTCCTAATACAGTTCGGGAAGCAGACACACTCTGTCAGTTTAAATCTAGACTAAAAACACATCTTTTCAACCTGGCATACACATAACACATTATACATACATTTTAATCCAAATCATGTAAAATGATTGTTAGGCTGCATAATTTAGATAAGCCGGAACCGAGAACATTCCCATAACACCTGATGTACTCGATACATCAGAAGAAGAATGGCATCTACGCTGATATTGTTCTCTGTTTATTCCGAGGTTACCGTGGTCAGCCGGATCCGGGCCGTATCCAGATCAGATGAAGGACCTGGACACGAGCACAGCACTACCCTGAAGTGTCTGCGGAGACCGTGACTCTACTGGACCCTCCCCTGTGACGATCATGAACCCATCTCCAACCGGACCAAATTGGACTTCATATTGGACTTGAATTGTTGTCAATATAATAATCATGTACTGTTTGGCTTTGGCCAGAGGAGAACTGGTCCCCCGACTGAGCCTGGTTTCTCCCAAGGTTTTTTCTCCATTCTATTCTTCATTCGTTACGTCACCTGCCGGAGTTTTGGTTCCTTGCCGCTGTCGCCTATGGCTTGCTCAGTTGGGGAAACTTAACACTTAAAATTCATCAATTGTATTGATTCGCCTGCTCTTTTGGGGCTTCTGTTCAGCCAAACAAACTTTGTTTATATTGTTTTTCCTGTAAAGCTGCTTTGAAACAATCTACACTGTAAAAAGCGCTATATAAATAAAGGTGACTTGACTTGACTTCCAGAGTTTAGAAGCTAAATAGGAAAAGGATCGATTGACTTTGATATTCTAGGTATTATAAGCTGGTCAGTATTTTGGGATTGCAATAGACGTGAAGGACTGTAATGTGTTAAGAGATCGCTCAAGTACTGTGGAGCTAATCCATTTAATGCTTTGTAAGTAATTAGCAAGATTTTAAAATGTATTCGCTGTTTAATAGGAAGCCAGTGCAGGTTTGACAGAACTGGGCTAATATGCTCATACTTCCTGGTTCTAGTAAGAACTCGAGCTGCTGCATTTTGGACCAGCTGGAATTTGTTTATTAAGCGTGCAGGAAAACCACCTAGTAAAGCATTACAATAATCTAGCCTTGAACTCATAAACGCATTAACTAACTTTTCCGCATTTGTCTTAGAGAGCATATGTCGTAATTTAGATATATTTTTAAGATGGAAGAAGGCCGTTTTACAGATGCTAGAAACATGTCTTTCAAATGAAAGATTGGTATCAAAGAGCACACCCAGGTTTCTAACTGACGACGAAGACTTGACAGAACAGCCATCGAGTGTTAGGCAGCAGTCTAGATTATTACATGCTGAACTTTTTGGTCTAATAATTAGAATCTCTATTTTTTCAGAATTAAGCTGTAGAAAGTTATTAGTCATCCAATTTTTTATATCAGTTATGCATTCTGTTAATTTAGTGAATTTGTTCGTTTCATCAGGATGAGAAGAAATATACAGTAATACCTCGGTTTACGAGCGACTTGGTATACGAGCAAATCGGTGTACGAGCAATGAGGGTCGTATTCGGTGTACGAGCACTGTATCGGTGTACGAGAAAAAATTCCCTCACCCATGCGCAGTTCTGTATGGAAAAAGTCCTAACGCTCAGCATCCTTGTGCGCATTTTTACATGAAATATCCTAATGACAGCCTCTCATAACACAGTCAGGAGGTTCCAACCCCTTTTATAACCCCTTAACTCATTCATTGGCTCTATCATTCACCACAGTGATATTTTTATAAGTGATTTACAGAAGTTTTTACCTCATATTCTAAACATTAATTAATTGTGATCACTATTGTTCACGTAGGGAAATATACACGGTTTTAGCCAAATAATAAACAAAGTAATAGGGTTAAACAAACCATATTTTTATACAAACAACATATAAGCCTCTCCTACAAATGAGCACTGTTTTCATGTTTGTCGGACCTGCCGTTTCTCTGCAGTATTGGCAAAAGCGCAAGGAGTAAAATGTGACTTCTTACCCCGTGAGCGGGGCTCGTTTTAACAGACAGCGGGTTAGTTGTAACACCATGTTATCCAATGCAAGTTCATTTGTAACCCACCCTAAGTAATTAAGGCTGGATTTTATTTTTTTTATATTATTATTATTTTTGTTAATTTATTTCTCTCATTGTAATTTTTCTCTTGTGTATATATATATGTATATTTTGTTTACCTATTGCATTAAAACAAATTCAGACATATTAACTTTGCTTTCGCAAACGTGGGTTAAGGTGAGCGCGTCCATTTCAATTGACGTCATATGTGCGCCAATTCAGAGCAGATGAGACACGAGCCGCATGTGCTGCGAGCTGCTAGTCGCCTTCGCTTGATTTGGATGAAAAGACTGTCTGAATTGTTTTATTTGCAATAGGTAAGTTACTGTGGTTTATATTTATGTAAAGATGTTTTATTTAATTCAAATATAATTGTGATGGTTCATTTGCGATTATTTGTATTAAGGGCCTCACGACACGCTTAGTGTTCACTGCACGTTGTTCAGTGTGGTTTGTATACGTGATTCATGTAATCTGTGTTTAAATGATAGTAATAATTGTTACTGTTGTATATAGTGTTCTCTTTATAAAATGTTAATACGTCATATGTGCGCCAATTCAGAGCAGATGAGACACGAGCCGCATGTGCTGCGAGCTGCTAGTCGCCTTCGCTTGATTTGGATGAAAAGACTGTCTGAATTGTTTTATTTGCAATAGGAGCAACATTGGATGTCTGGTTATACACGCCATCCATTGGAGTCCGATCGCCAGGACGGAGTTTTGCGCCGCTATTCCCGCCATGGCAGCATCTGCAGGCAACCACGCACACACATACACACTAGCGAACTGAACTGATTCCATTCCAGCGAGTCGATTCACCATTCGAACAGAGTCAGTTCACATCAACCGATTCATTGAAACGGACTGATCCTTGTTTTCACTATTCCATTGTGAATTATTATTATTTATTTTTTTTGTCTTTTATTTCCTTTCTTCTTCTTATTATTATTATTATTGTTTTCTTTTAATGAATGTTTTGTTAAGCAGGTTGAAGAATATATATATATATATATATTTTGGTTAATTGAGTTTAACCTGTTGTTTCTGTCTTCATTTTCATTATATATTTATATATATGTATGTGTGATACATTCCTTTCCCATTTCCTTTATTTATCTTAGTCATTAATATAGTAGGAAATAAAATCACAAGAGCAGACACAATATATATATATTTTATAATACTGAGGTTTGTGTAAGACCCCGAACCCGGGACTCCAAATATTAGTGTGTATATATATATTTCAATCTAAATATTTGGTGGGCTCAGACCCAGGAGATATTTTTCGTCCATTCTTGGGCTGTTCGAAAAGTTGACGAAGGGGTTACATCCAAGGAAAGTGGCAGAAAAATTTGGCGCCCAACGTGGGGCTGCGCTTGTGTAATAATACAATATTTTCCTAACTTTTATGACTATTAATTTTTTTTCTCTCTTTCTTCCCTTTTCACAATGGATTTGTGTAAGCTGCATAATTTTGATCCTGAACGGTCTGTGTTACTTACAAAAGTGGATCCAAACACCACTCTCACAGAGGTGAAGAGGTGCTTTGATCATCTTGATGATGTAAAGAGAATTGAGTGGTTAGGTGACAGATTCACAGGAAAGTTACTTTGTGAATTTCAGGAGGTTACTACTCCGTTAATAGCGGAAGAAGAGTATCTGAGGTTAGATGGCCAAAATGTATGGGGCGTTGTGCCACTAGATGGGAGGCAGATGGAGGAAGGGCGTTGTCACTCCAGTTCTCCAACAACAAAACTGAGTGAACGTTCCAGTCACACTTTAGATAATATGGCTGATCAGCTGTTGGCACAAATAGAGAGCATGGCACGTATTCACTGTGTAAATGTAAGTGATCTAAGTCAGCAAGTTGCGTCTAAGCTATCACACAAATCTGATGCTCTGGACAGGGGACCTTCGACTTCAACACCTGCTCCAAGAAGGTCTTCTCATGAAATGTTAGCAGAAATGCCGAATGCATTTAAAGGTCCTGCATCAAGAGTGTCTTTTGTGAGTCAAGCTGATTCATCTCCTGTGGAGAGGAAAGTAGCCCATGAAACTCCCATCACTTTCACTATACCACAGGAGGTACAGCGTGTAGTGGTAGAACATGTGGTGAAACATGACTCCGAGTACCAGGGGTATGTTTCTTCACCCCCTAAGTTGAGAACGTTTTCTGGACATTGCCCTAAGCCTAATGGGGAAGTTGATTTCCCCACGTGGAAATTGTATGTTAGGCAGTTACTATCTGACACGTCTTTGATTGAGAGGCAACAGAGAAGGCATATTTTGGATAGCCTCCTCCCCCCTGCTCTTAATGTTGCCCTTGCAGTGGGTACCAATGCACCACCAGAAATGTATGTACAGGAACTAGAACAAGCTTATGGCAGTGTCACTGGCGGTGATGAGTTGTACATTCAGTTTATAGAGACGCACCAAAACCGAGGTGAGAAACCCTCTGAGTATTTGCGGCGACTCTATTCTCTGATGCAGGAGGTGGTTCAAAAGAAGGGAGTGGCTGACAAACATTCAGACACGTTGCTTCTCAAGCAGTTCGTCAGGGGGTGCTGGGATGAAGTTTTGATAACCCAGTTGCGTCTTAAAGATATGCTAACAGATGCATCACAGCCTGACTTGAGTTATTCTAGGTTGCTTTTCAAAATGAGGTCTTATGAGCATGAGAAGCAGCTTAAGGAGAAACGTATGAATCTCCATTTATGTACGCCTCCAGTTAGGGCTCAGAGCAAGGTGCATATTGCCGCTGATCGGGAAATAGCAGCAGATTCTGAGGGAGCACAAGCTTGTCTAGCATTGACAGAACGCATTAAAGAGCTTGAAGCTGAGGTGGCTAAAGCAAAGGCGCAGAAGCCAGACTCAGTGCGTAAGTTGTCATATGATCGACCCCAGACTAGTGTGCCTAGGAAGAAGAAAGAGCAAGAAGGAACATCCCCACGGCCACAGAGTCAAACTCCTGTTAAGCCATTGTCTCTTGGTGGGTTTTGTTATAGGTGTGGTGAGGACTCGCATTATTTGCAACAATGCTCAAATCCAGTGAATGCAGCCTTAGTGCAGCAAAAGTTAGTGCAGAGGCATGAGCAAAGGAGTTCCCCAACCAGAGTGACACCCAGTGTGCATTTAAACTAGAAGTAGCTTCTGTTGCGGGACGGACAGAGGCTGGAGTCATAAAGAGTTCCATAGAAAAGACAGACCAGATTCCTAAGGGTTTAATTGGGGAATCTTGGGAAAGCAAGGCTTGGTTGGATGGAATTGAGTGTTTTTGTCTAGTAGACACTGGATCCCAGGTAACTTGTGTAGCTGAATCGTTCTACAGGCAATATCTCCAGCATAGGGATATTAATTCCATGGCAGACTTACTCAGGGTTGAGGGGGCTGCAGGACAAATGGTTCCTTACCTTGGATACATCGAGATAGATGTACAGTTTCCAAAGTCTGCTTGTGGGACAGATGTTGTAAGTACAGTACTGGCTCTGGTCTGTCCCGATCAAACCTACAATGCTAGGTTGCCTCTGTTGGTGGGTACAAATGTTCTTCGTCATATGGTACAGAGTTGTAAGCTGCATCAGGGAAATTATTTATCACAAATGCCCATTAGCACTAACTGGAGAGCTGTGTATCGTAATTGTGACATCAGCTCGACACCCAGAAGAGGTGTGCAGGGCAACACCCCAATCAGGCTGTCGAGGAAGAAATCGGTAACGATTGGTAAGGGAGAAAAGTGTGAAGTGACTGGAGTGTACCGTGCTAAAGATTATGGCCAGAGCAAGACCATGATCCTTGACGAACCATTGATGCATTGCATCCCTGGTGGCTTAGTTGTGGAATGTAAATTGGTGCAGGTTGAGGCTAAAGCGCGAAACAAAGTCAGGGTAGCGATACGGAATGTTTCGGACCACAGCGTAACGTTACGGCCCAAGGGAGTTCTAGCTGAGTGTTCAGTGGTGGATTGGATTAAGTCGGTGCCTATTTATGATGATGCTAGACCTTCACAAGCTGCCACTTCACTGATGGCCAGTCTTGTAGTAAAGGAAGAGGACCCTGTGAATTTAGATTTTGAGGGTTCCCCTATTGCTGAAGAGTTCAAAGCTCACCTTATTCAGAGGATAAATTGTGAAGCATCCGGTGCATTTGCCCGGCACGATCTGGATGTGGGACGAGTGTCAGGCGTGGCACATCATATAGAGCTAACTGAGCATGTTCCGTTCAAAGAGCGTACTCGACGCGTCTCTCCCGCTGATTTTGAGGACTTGAGGAAGCACATATTAGATTTACTTGCTAGTGAGATCATAGAAGAATCTAATAGTCCTTACGCGTCACCAGTAGTACTAGTGAGGAAGAAAAATGGTGATTTGAGAATGGTGGTTGATTACCGCAAGCTCAATAAGTTGACAAAGAGAGATGCGTATCCTCTTCCTAGAATTGAGGAGACTTTTACATTGCTGTCCGGTTCAAAGTGGTTCACGGTATTAGATCTGAAGAGTGGATATTACCAGCTAGAGGTAGAGGAGAGTGATCGTCCCAAAACAGCATTCACTACACCTTTTGGAAACTGGCAGTTTCGACGGTTACCGCAAGGGTTGACTAATTCGCCTGCAACTTTTCAGCGAACCATGGAGAAAGTCATGGCTGGTTTGAATTTGCAGGAGGTTATAGCTTTCCTTGACGACTTGATAATATTTTCAGACACTCTCGAACAACATGAGGAAAGGCTTATGAAGGTACTGCAACGTCTTGCCGCTTTTGGGTTGAAGTTAGCGCCTTCTAAGTGCAAATTCTTCCAAACGTCCGTCAAGTACCTAGGGCATGTGATTTCTGATCAAGGCATCTGTCCAGACCCAGATAAGATTTCTGCGCTAACAGAGTGGCCTGTGCCAAAGAATGTTAGAGATTTGAGGTCATTTCTTGGCTTCGCTGGGTATTATCGGCGATTTGTTGAAGGGTACTCCCAGATAGTTAAACCCTTGAATACATTGCTACAGGGTGAGTTTTCTACTCGAGGACAGTCAACCTCGCACAGGGTTAGGAGTAAGATGCAGTCCCTGGCTGGGAAATGGGATGATGAGTGTCAAGTTGCTTTTAATACCGTTATTCAGAAACTGACAACTGCTCCAGTTCTGGGTTTTGCTGATTGGAAGTTGCCGTACATTTTACACACTGACGCCAGCACCTCTGGCATAGGCGCTGCACTTTATCAGGTCCAAGACGGAAAGAGTAGAGTGATTGCTTATGCCAGCCGCGGTCTTTCTAAGAGTGAGACAAACTATCCAGTGCACAAGCTCGAGTACTTGGCACTCAAATGGGCAGTATGCGAAAAGTTTCATGACTTCCTGTATGGAACAAAGTTTACTGTGCTAACTGACAACAATCCATTGGTTTATGTGCTCACTACAGCTAAGTTGGATGCAGCTGGTCATAGGTGGCTTGCGGCTTTGTCTAGCGTCCCCATGAACAGCTTATGGATGATGAAGAAGCTATGAAAATTGATGAGCGGGTATCAAACTTGATAAGCAAAGCGGAATGTGCAGCAACCGAGTTCGAGCATATTGACCATGAAACTATCAAAACTGTGTGTTTACGGCATTCAGTATGTTGCGAGACGCATATCGCACAGACGTGTGAGGAGGGAGACCTGTTGGAAGACAGAGTTATTCCAAATCCCGCTGTCGAAATGCTTCTGTGCAACGATGATGTGGTTCCTGATGAGTTGATTGAGCCTGAGCATTGGCCTGGACGGACTGTTTTGCCCAGTATGACTTCCACTGATTGGTGTCAGTTACAGAGAGAAGATATGGCTATCAGCAGAGTAATCGATCTTGTGTTATCTGGAGAAATTTTGACTCCTGCAGATAGGCTCGAAGAATCAAAAGAAGTGATTCTGATGCTGAGGGAAAGGCCCAGATTAAACTTGGTAGATGGTGTGTTGTATCGTGCAGTATACGATCAGTATGGGCAACGCTACGAGCAGCTAGTGGTACCTATGAGTCTCAGAGACAGAGCTCTTGAAGGAATTCATGATGAAACCGGACACATGGGGTATGAAAGAACCCTGGAGCTTGCGAGAGCCAGGTTTTACTGGCCAAAAATGGCAGAGTGCGTGGAGAGAAAGTGCCGAACTTGTGAAAGGTGCATTAAGAGGAAAGCTCGTACACAAAAGGCTGCAGAACTAGTGAACATCAAAGCGTATTCCCCTTTGGAGTTGGTCTGTATTGACTATCTTTCATTGGAGCCAGATTCAAATGACACCCGTAACATCTTAGTCATTTCTGATTTTTTCACAAAGTTTTCTTGGGCATTTCCCACTAAGGACCAAACAGCCAAAACTGTGGCTTCTGTGTTGTGGGAGAATTTGATTTGTAACTTTGGTTTTCCTAAGAGAATTCACAGTGATCAGGGGGCTAATTTTGAGTCTGAGCTTGTGAAAGAGTTGTGCACAATAGCTGGAGTTAAGTCTCGCACTACACCATATCACCCGCGAGGAAACCCAGTAGAAAGGTTTAATCGAACTCTTCTGGATTTGCTGGGGACGTTGAGTGATAAAAAGAAAGAGCATTGGAGAAAGTATGTTCGTCCTTTAGTGCATGCGTATAATTGTACGAGGAATGACGCAACAGGCGAGTCTCCTTTCTTTCTAATGTTCGGACGTCAACCTCGTCTCCCAATTGATCTTTGTTTTGGGATTAACCCTAAGGGGCATGATTCCAAAACTCATACTCATTATGTCAGTGAGTTAAAAAGGCGATTGAAACATGCCTATCAACTTGCCGTACAGAATGCGGAAAAGCGTCAACTGTTGAACAAAGCTAGATGGGATAAGAAAGTGACTGCTGCTGTGGTAGAAGTGGGTGATCGTGTGCTGGTAAAGAATGTCAACATCCGTAGGAAGCACAAGATCGCAGATCGTTGGGAATCCACCATCTACGTGGTGTTAAAGCAGCCTAACACTGAGATTCCGGTGTATGTCATTCAGTCTGAGGACGGTGAAGGTCCTGAACGGGTTTTGCATAGAGACCTTCTGCTGCCATGTGGGTTTCTACCAGCCAGTGTTGATGAAACAGAGGAGGTTCCCGTTGTTGAAGGAGCTGTTACACGCCGAATGCGTAAGCGTAATCTAGAAAGGGATAGTGTTGACAATGTGGGGACTGAAAGCTCTCAGGTGTCTCTAAATCCTTATGCCCCAGAGTTTCAGTTGGGGACAACTTCTCAAGAAGTTTATGATTTGGCTGTGCCTTGTAACTTGTTGAATGAGACCGAAGGTGAATTTCTCCAAGGTGATATGCCGAGTGTTGAATCTGCTGAGAACCAAGTGGAAGAAGCTGAAACTCCACAGGAGGTTTCATCCTTAGTGGAGGAAGTTAATGAGGTGTCAGTACATCGTGAAGGTTCAAGTGCTGAAGAGAGAACTGGTTCACTTGGATTAAGAAGGTCCCAAAGAGAAAAGAGACCACCAAATAGATTAAAAGATTTTGATTGGAACACACGATGTGATATGCAGAGTGTGAGTGTAGAACCCAATTCTACTTATTTCAGTCAAGTACTTGAAGTTATGCAACAACAAATGAGAGTGCAACAGACGCAGAGTGAACTGTTATTTAGCCTTGTAGGTGTCTGATGAGGACATCAGAGTTTCAGCAGGGGAGGATGTAACCCACCCTAAGTAATTAAGGCTGGATTTTATTTTTTTTATATTATTATTATTTTTGTTAATTTATTTCTCTCATTGTAATTTTTCTCTTGTGTATATATATATATGTATATTTTGTTTACCTATTGCATTAAAACAAATTCAGACATATTAACTTTGCTTTCGCAAACGTGGGTTAAGGTGAGCGCGTCCATTTCAATTGACGTCATATGTGCGCCAATTCAGAGCAGATGAGACACGAGCCGCATGTGCTGCGAGCTGCTAGTCGCCTTCGCTTGATTTGGATGAAAAGACTGTCTGAATTGTTTTATTTGCAATAGGTAAGTTACTGTGGTTTATATTTATGTAAAGATGTTTTATTTAATTCAAATATAATTGTGATGGTTCATTTGCGATTATTTGTATTAAGGGCCTCACGACACGCTTAGTGTTCACTGCACGTTGTTCAGTGTGGTTTGTATACGTGATTCATGTAATCTGTGTTTAAATGATAGTAATAATTGTTACTGTTGAATATAGTGTTCTCTTTATAAAATGTTAATACGTCATATGTGCGCCAATTCAGAGCAGATGAGACACGAGCCGCATGTGCTGCGAGCTGCTAGTCGCCTTCGCTTGATTTGGATGAAAAGACTGTCTGAATTGTTTTATTTGCAATAGGAGCAACATTGGATGTCTGGTTATACACGCCATCCATTGGAGTCCGATCGCCAGGACGGAGTTTTGCGCCGCTATTCCCGCCATGGCAGCATCTGCAGGCAACCACGCACACACATACACACTAGCGAACTGAACTGATTCCATTCCAGCGAGTCGATTCACCATTCGAACAGAGTCAGTTCACATCAACCGATTCATTGAAACGGACTGATCCTTGTTTTCACTATTCCATTGTGAATTATTATTATTTATTTTTTTTGTCTTTTATTTCCTTTCTTCTTATTATTATTATTGTTTTCTTTTAATGAATGTTTTGTTAAGCAGGTTGAAGAATATATATATATATATATATATATATATATATATATATATATATATATATATATATATATTTTGGTTAATTGAGTTTAACCTGTTGTTTCTGTCTTCATTTTCATTATATATTTATATATATGTATGTGTGATACATTCCTTTCCCATTTCCTTTATTTATCTTAGTCATTAATATAGTAGGAAATAAAATCACAAGAGCAGACACAATATATATATATTTTATAATACTGAGGTTTGTGTAAGACCCCGAACCCGGGACTCCAAATATTAGTGTGTATATATATATATTTCAATCTAAATATTTGGTGGGCTCAGACCCAGGAGATATTTTTCGTCCATTCTTGGGCTGTTCGAAAAGTTGACGAAGGGGTTACACATTCACGTATTTTTATTTGTTTAAAAAAGTTGCGTCTTGATGATCATAGGCATAACTTTTTTCCTTTTACATTTGTTGTGTTTTGAACAATGTAATGACATGAAAAACGTTTTAATAGGTTAATACAATGCAAAATATATGATTATTGATGCAACTTGTTCAATGCCTTAGTGTTACAACTAACCCCGCGCTGTCTTGTTTAATTCAGGACCGGATAGCAGCCACTATGTGTTTTTCACGTCTTTCAAAATGGTACCATCTTTTAGCCAAGAAGATGATAATCATAACAATATAAGATTAGACTAACAATCTTTCACACATTCTTTGAAAATCGAAAAACAACTACTATAACAAAAAATATTTACATGCTGCCAAAAGAGTTTTTCCTGTGGTTCTCATCCAAACTTCTATGAAATTTCTCGAAAAATGGCCAGAAGACGTGTGCAAACAGTTGATGAAAAGCCCTTTAGCACGTCACATTTATGCCCCTGCAACTATCTAAAAAAATCGCTGTTACTATTTACCCCGCGTTACTTTGTGCCCCGCGCTCCCCTAGTTCTCTCGCGGCTCCCGCAAATTCGTTCGTTCGTGGCTCCCGCGAATTTGTTTGTTAGAGGCTCCCGCGAATTCGTTCGTTCGAGGCTCCCGCGAATTCGTTCGTTCGAGGCTCCCGCGAATTCGTTCGTTCGCGGCTCCCGGGAATTCGTTCGTTCGCGGCTCCCGGGAATTCGTTCGTTCGCGGCTCCCGGGAATTCGTTCGTTCGCGGCTCCCGGGAATTCGTTCGTTCGCGGCTCCCGGGAATTCGTTCGTTCGCGGCTCCCGCGAATTCGTTCGTTCGCGGCTCCCGCGAATTCGTTCGTTCGCGGCTCCCGCGAATTCGTTCGTTCGCGGCTCCCGCGAATTCGTTCGTTCGCAGCTCCCATGTTCCACGACTTTAACTCTGGATTATCACTTGTTTGTTTTCTGCACTATTATAATAAATTCACTCATTTGCTTTCATCCTTGCTTTCCCCGCTCCCCTCTCCTCCCTCCTCTCTCCTCCAAGCAGGCTGCTCAAACCTGACATGCATTACAGTAAATTGTCAAGTATTTCTAGAGTTTAATTGTCAATTATTAATTAGTATTTATATGAGATCTTAATGGTTACAATTTTAACTGCAATTAATAGGGTAAAACCAAAAGAATATTTAAAATGGGCATTTATGGTCGTGTGGAACGAATTAATTGATTTTTAGTGCATTCTTATGGGCACATTTGTTTTGGTGTACGAGCATTTTGGTTTACGAGCTCGCTCTTGGAACGAATTAAACTCGTAAACCGAGGTATTACTGTAGAGCTGAGTATCAATGTAACACTGTTCCTGTCTGTCTGGGTCTTCTTTGTCACTTCCTGTCAGTTTTGTCTTTGTTTCACTTTCTGTCCATCGGGTTATTGTTTCACTCCCTGCACCTGTCTTGCAATCACTTGCTCGTTAGTCTCCCAGGTGTTGTTGATTCCCCCTTGTGTATAAATCACTTGTGCATTTCCCTGGTGTTTGTCAGTTGTTAATGAAGTTTAAGGTTGTAATGTTGATGGTCTGCCTGTTTTCTCGAGTTCCTGAGTTCTTGTATAAGTTTAGTTTTTTGCACAAGTGTGCTTCTTTGTTTTGTATTTAAAGTCGTTGGTTTTGGTTTATTATTATTACATTTACTTTTGATTGGAATCCTGCTGTCTACACGTTCCTCCTTGAGTCACCTCATAACAATCATCAGCGTAACAGTGAAAGCTAATGCCATGCTTCCTAATAACTGCACCCAAAGGAAGCATGTACAGGGTGAAAAGCAATGGTCCTAGTACTGAACCTTGAGGAACTCCATACTGAACCCGTGATCGATATGACACCTCCTCATGTACTGCTACAAACTGATAACGGTCAGATAAGTACGATTTGAACCAGGCTAATGCAACTCCACTAATGCCAACATAATTTTTAAGTCTATTCAGAAGGATTTTGTGGTCAATTGTATCAAATGCAGCACTAAGGTCCAGTAACACTAACAGAGAGATGCAACCACGATCGGATGATAAGAGCAAATAATTTGTAACTCTAATGAGAGTAGTCTCAGTACTATGATATGGTCTAAATCCTGACTGGAAATCCTCGTAGAAGCTGTTTCTTTCTAGAGAGGAACATAGTTGTGAAGATATTGCCTTTTCTAGAATCTTTGACAAAAAAGGTAGATTCGATATCGGCCTGTAATTAACTAATTCTGTAGGATCAAGTTGTGGTTTTTTAATAAGCGGTTTAATGACGGCCAGCTTAAAGGTTTTTGGTAAGTATCCTAATGACAAAGATTAATTAATAATATTAAGAAGATGATCTATGATCTCTGGAAGCATCTCTTTCAGTAGCTTAGTTGGTATTGGGTTTAGCCTACATGTTGTTGATTTTGATGATTTAACGAGTTTAAACAATTCTTCCTCCCCAATAACAATGAAGGAGTGGAATTTTTCTTCAGGGACACTAAAATTTACTGTATTTTGTGATATTGTAGTAGACGGTTGCATGGTTATAATTTTCTCTCTAATATTATGAATTTTGTAAGTGAAGAAGTCCATGAAGTCATTACTGCTGTGCTGTCTTAAAGCGTCTGGGTTGAGGCTTTATTTCTTGTTAATTTAGTCACTGTATCAAATAAATACCTAGGGTTGTATTTGTTTTCTTCTAAGAGGGTAGAAAAGTAAGCAGATCTAGCTGATCTTAAGGCCTTTCTGAATGCAATAGAAATCTTCTTTCCATGAAATGCGAAAAACCTCTAGCTTAGTTTTTTCCAGCTCCGCTCCATTTTTCTGGCTGCTCTCTTGAGGGCCCGGGTGTGCTCGTTGTACCACGGTGTTGGACTATTTTCTTTAATCTTCTTTCAGCGCAACAGAGCAACAGTGTCTAAAGTGCTGGAAAAGAGAGAGTTAATAGTTTCTGTTGCAACATCAAGTTCTTCTTGGCAATCTGGGATGTTAAGTAGATGAAACTGATCAGGAAGATTATTTATTATTTATTATTTATTATCTATCTTTTGTGTTAGGAGTGATAGTTCTACTATATTTATATAACAGGGGGTTAGTTTTCCGACTTTGGCTAAAGGTAATCTACACGCAACTAAGTAATGATCTGAGATGTCATCGCTCTGCTGCAGAATTTGAACAGTATCAACATTGATCCCATGCGACAATATTAGATCTAAAGTATGATTACGAGAATGAGTGGGTCCTGATACATGTTGTGCAACTCCAATAGAGTTTAAATCATCACTTCAAAAGAATTATATTTCAAATTAGACCTTTGAGCAGTACTGATTGTGTTACTATAAATTACAGCAACACCTCCTCCTTTACCTTTCAGACGAGGCTCGTTTATAACAGTAATCTTGAGGGGTGGACTCATTTAAAGTAATATAATCATCTGGTTTTAGCCAAGTTTCCGTCAATCACAGCACATCTAGTTTATGATCTGTAATCATATCATTTACAATAAGTGCTTTTGAGGAAAGGGATCGCATATTCAGTAACCCAAGCTTTATCATTTGTTCATTTGTGTTATATCTGTTCTTAGTTGTTTGTAAATCAATTAAATTTTTACTCTTAAACGGTTTTGAGAGTTTTTTGTATTTGTTAATTCGGGGAACAGACACAGTCTCTATAGGATGATATCTAGGTGAAAGAGTCTCTATGTGTTGGGATTTATCTGACCTCTGTGACGTGAGACAGCTATCAGACGGTCGGTTTAGCCAGTTTGTCTGCTTCCTGACCTGGACCCCAGTTAGTCAAGGTTTAGCTCTAAGACTATATGCCAAAGAAGAGCGGCACCATCCCAGGTGGGATGAATACCATCTCTTTTCAACAGGTCAGGTCTGCCCCAAAAACTTTTCCAATTGTCTATAAACCGTATGTTATTCTTAGGTCTGAGCATGCCTTCGGGGTCAGACTGAGAGATAGGGGAGGGATCCAAAATATCTACCGTATTTTTTGCCATATAAGATGCTCCGGAACATAGGACGCACCCAATTTTAAGTTGTAAGTTTGTTTTAATGGAATTTAAATGCATTTATGATTTCATCAAAAACCAGCCAAATTTTTATCAACCAGCCCAATGCATTTTTTTCCGGTCAGACGTGACCAAAAGGAGCCCAATTGGGCGGGAACCCGCCCAATCTGGCAACACTGACTGAGAGAAGTGAAACTAAACCAAGAGAAAGAGGCGTGACTCACTTTTTCTCTGCAGTTTGCACTGGCATGCAACTTTTCGGCAACAGCTTTACGGATGTAGCCCATTCCTGCATTATCAATGCTTTGTCAGAATTTGTGGGTTTCTGTTTGTCCATGCACCTGAGGTTCCCTATCAGTCAGTCACGTTCGACGTTACGTCGGACTGACGTCATGGGGGTCTCGCTTGGGAGCCCAATCACCTCCCAATATAACTAAACGCGCCAATGAACATTGGCTAGTGAGATTTGCATGCCGAGTCCCGCCCCACCCGGCTTCCGGGTATAAATAAGACCGGCATCGCTCACTTCATTCATACTTTTGCTTCGGAGCCGAGCGGTTGTAAGCAGCCGTTCTTTCTGATCATCCTCCAAAGAGCTTGTTCTTTTCCGGCTGGAAATACGGCGCAACAGCGGTGGTGCGTCTTCCCAGCGCAACGTGTTCCCCCTTGTGTGCCTCGGTTGGAAGAGCAGTTTCCTCTAAAAGAGCAAAACGCGGACGATTAGCGTCTTTTTCAAGATGCCTTTTCGTCCGTGTGTTTCTACATGCGGTCGTTTCCTGACCTCATCTGACGGCCATGAGCACTGTTTCTCATGTCTGGGCAGACAGCACGCTGAGAGAGCGCTTGTGGATGGTTCATGCTCTCTCTGTGGGGGCATGACCATGTCGGTGTTGCGGTCGCGGCTCGCCCTCTTTGATACAGAGGTTTGAGCCTCCTCTACTGCTACACATATCCCCTCTGCTTCTCATGGTAGAGCTGAGGGGTTGGTTAGCACTCTGGGTGACTTGAGGGTTACAGTGGGAGCTTCTTCGTCAGGCCAGCCCTCACGAACCTCCCACTCCTCTTGCACACAGTGTGCCGTCGAGTTGCCAGGCGAGCCACCAGGTCCCCCACGTGAGGTGCCTCAGGTCTCGTTTGGCGCTCCGGATGAGGATCGGATGTCGATCGCTGCATCGGAGAGTGGGCTGTCATCCTCGAGTGAGGAAGCCGAGCAGCCCCCCTCGGGGGTCGCTGCTCGTGTGGAATCAGATCGGGAAATGATGGCCATGCTTTCCCGGGCTGCCGCGGGCATTGGGCTCGAGTGGAACCCTCCACCGTCACCCGAGCGCTCGCGGCTGGATGATTGGTTTCTGGGCACGGAGCGCGGTTCACAGCCTCGCTCCGCCCCGGTGCCTTTCTTCCCGGAAGTGCACGAGGAGATCAGTAAGTCGTGGAAGGCACCTTTTACTGCCCGAAGCCGCTCTCTGGCCTCCTCCGCTCTCACTACCCTCGACGGCGGGGCTGCCAAGGGTTATGCGGACATTCCCCGGACATTCAAGGCGGGTAAGTCGACGGCAGCTCTGGCCATGCCATGGCCATCCTGCAGGTCTATCAGGCAAAAGCTCTTAAAGAGCTGCACGAGGGTAGGTCTGAGCCGGGGTTGATGCAGGAACTGTGCTCGGCGACTGACTTCGCCCGCCGGGCGACTAAGGTCACGGCGCGGGCCCTCGGCCAGACGATGTCCACACTTGTGGTCCAGGAGCGCCATCTCTGGCTGGACCTGGCTGAGGTGAAGGACGCCGACAAAGTTCGCTTTCTTGACGTTGCCCCATCTCCCAGGCTGGCCTCTTTGGCGACACTGTCGTGGATTTCGCTCAGCAGTTCTCGACAGTGCAGAAGCAGACTGAGGCGATAAGCCACATCTTGCCCCGGCGGGATTCTGCCAAACCGCCGCGGGCTGTCCCTCAGTCTGCTCCTCGCCGAGGGCGTCCCCCCACGGCTGCAAAGGGACTGGCCGGATCGGAGGCCTCCCGTCCGGCCCCTCCCCCCCGCAGGAAGGCGACGCAACCCGTCCAGACCGCTAAACCCTCCAAGAGAAAATCTAAGCGGTCCTGAGACGGGCGACCCAGAGGTGGCAGGAGCTGCTCGTTTCCAGGAGCTGGTGAGGGCACCACTCCTTCCCCCGGAGGAGGGCCGGGTGGAGAATCTTTTGTTTCTAGTGGTACCCACATTTTCAATAAAAGAGCAGTTTCCTCCATCTCTGGGTCATACTCGGTCCCCCTCTCAGTGGTCTCCGTAGCGTCTGTACGCTCCCCCAGTGTAGATAACTAAGCGGGTCGAGCTGATCTGCGGAATTGAGATCCGAAGCTCTCTTCCCTGTGAAGCTCACGTAGGAACAGCAGCTTAGACCTTCCTCACGTTGGCCTTCCCCTCCATCCTGACCGGCGTGGAGGCCTAAGTCAGCTTACGCGGGGCGCTGGGTAGGTTACGTCTGCGGAGGCAGTTGACTGATAGGGAACGTCTAGGTTACTATTGTAACCCCCGTTCCCTGAAGGAGGAAACGGAGACGTTACGTCCCCCGGCCACAGGCCTGAGCCACCGCTGAGACCGGGATACACTCTCGGCTCCTCAGCAAAATATGAATGAAGTGAGCGATGCCGGTCTTATTTATACCCGGAAGCCGGGTGGGGCGGGACTCGGCATGCAAATCTCACAAGCCAATGTTCATTGGCGCGTTTAGTTATATTGGGAGGTGATTAGGCTTCAGGGAACGGGGTTACTACACAAATCGTCTAGTAACCTAGACGATTTGTGGTCACCCCATGCTTGAGGATTGACCACAAAATATCAATGGGATTGAGTTTCCTGGTTATGGACAAACATTTTTTTTTTATCAGCACCTTGCCAAGATTATGTCAAGATGCTCCATCATGCAGGAAAATGCATTGTTTGTCACCAAACAAACATGCTCTTTTAGGCAAAATTGTGAGTGAGCCACTCACTTGACCGAGCAGAAAGCGCACACATAAATAATCTCAGGATGCTTTATACTGTTAGCATGACACAAGACTGATGGTTTATCCCAGTCCTCAGCAGTCCCATCTCTGTACATTTTGCAGAATATCAGTTTCCCTGATGTTTTTCCTGAAGAGAAGGGTCTAATTTTTGGCCCTTCTTGACACCGGACCATCCTTCAAAAGTCATGGCCTCACTGTGCGTTCAGATGCACTCACACTTTCTTGGGTGCCTAGAAGCATTCACAACAGTTGAACAAATGTTTGATTTCGGTGCAATTTTACGAGCAGCAATATGCTCGCCTCTGAATCCTTATTTGTGCAAAGCAATGATGACTGCTCATGTTTCCTGGCAGGTAACCGTAATTAACAGAGGAAGAACCATGGTTTCAAGCACCACCCTCCATTTAAAGCTTCCAGTCTGTTTTCTCACACACACACACACACACACACACACACACACACACACAAAACACTTTAATTTTCTTTCCTTGCTTTCACTTTTCTTTACTCCCTCCTTTTCAGGCTCATGCTACTTCAAGCAATGTTCAAAACTGTGTATTGTAAGCACTCTTGTGTACATTTGCCTCTTCAGGATGAATCGCTTTCTGTATTCCTTAAGTTGTTTGAATTAAGGTTTCTGCTAAATTAATAAATGTAAATGTCATTCTAACTAAATTAGCATGACAGTGATTTACAGCTTGGTCCTTGTCAACACTCTTGCCTGTGTTAACGAGAGAATCATTGTCAGCTGGTAATTTTGTGGCAGGGCTGAAATGCAGTGGAAATGTTTTTTTGGGGGCGATCTGATCACTCTTCGTAGCATTCTGGATTATATGCAAATTGCATAGCAGCAGATTTTTAAAAAATTATAATATTTGTGTCATTCTCAATACTTTTGACCCCGGCTGTATGTTTGGAGGATGAAGTTGTGAATATGAATATGTGTGTACATGATATAAAGGATTTGTGATTTTTTTTTTTTTGTTAACTGTAAATGTGTAATACTGTTTATGTTTTTGATGCTGTCAGTGTTTGTATCTGCAAATATTACATGCAAATAGTTAGGTATAAACAATGAGACAAGTCATTCATGTCTAAGATCTGAATTACTGAAGCACAAGAGAGCTAATGAACCTTCCTGCTCTCCACAAGCCACCTCAAATCCTCTCAACTTTATGAGAGCTGCAGTCTTCAGGTTCATCACTGCATATTCCACAGTCATGCTTTGTTTAGTTTTTATTATTTGCTGTTTTGTCCTGCCATTGGCAATTGAGCACATGCACTCATGAGCAAATAGCAGTATGGATGTGTTTAGTAGATTGGTGATTTGAAATGATGGATGCAGTGATTATGTAACACTCAGAGTGGGCTGTCACCTGCTGTCTATTCTGTGCTTGCCTGTGATAAACTGCCTTGATAATACATCCCTGTGGCAGCCAGTTTTTGAAAGTAATGACTCACTCATGGCCGGTTGGCCATTGCATTGCAAGAGAGACGAGGGTAATTTGTTCCACTTATACCACAGTTACCACACACACGCTTAAAATGTGTGTGTCTTAAAACTAATAGTAATAAAAATGCATTATGGATAATTACATTAAATCAACCCTATAGTAAGTATGCACATTTAATTAACATTACTCATTAATTAAATATAATATATAATTACACTGTAACAAGGACACCTTAAAATAAAATGTAACCCAATTTTCACATTCTACTTCATACCACTGTTTGAGGATCCTGATTGGAAACAGCTCAAACTGACTTTTACAACTTTACAACTAGTAGAAATTGGATATGCGACTATTATTCAGTCAACAGATCTGTGGAGTTACAGACAATTAACAAACTGAGAATATCTGTCAGCCAATCAGAAGCAAGAATTCACTTTAAGAATATTTCATTGTTTACTGAAGCCCTGTTCATCTCTATTGTCTCTTGTTTATCTGGTCCCATCTCTTGAGTTTTGTAAGGTTCTCCAGTCAATTGCCAGAGGAGATCGTATAGGGCTTTGCACTGCACTTAAACCCAGGTTATCATCATTCTAAACCTCTTTTTAACCCAGTGTAAAGTGTTTCACACTTGAAATTTAGAAGCAGGAAAGTGTCAAATAGTAACAAAAAAACCCCACAACAATTACAGTGAAGCAGAGTTTTATTCTTAACTTTATAGTCCAAAAGTCAAGTACAATCAGCAATGTCAAATATGAGGATGTGCATAGCTAGAGCCTTCATATAAACATGTCTTGTTCGTCCAATCAGTAATAACGACACTGCAAATCTGGAAGTAATAATGTTAACCCAGGGTTTAAGAATGTACAGTATACAGTGAAACGGCAGTTTAATAACCAGGAATGACTGTTAACCGTGGAGAAATTTTCAGCAGTGTATAGCAGAAAGCAAGATAACTCAGGATTTTGTTTGCCCAGGTTTGCTATTTTCATTGTGAGAAAAGCTCTTCTGTGTTTATATGTGAAATTCAGAGAGAATCTACAGGCTTTTGATATAGTGATGGCAGAAATGGTAATGAAGTTATAATTTTTACAGGGCAACAGATAACCGATTAAACAGATGGATTGTTATTTTGTCTTGAGTCATGTGTAGGTCTGTTGTTAACAGACAAGGTCAGTCAGTAACTTGGCCATATGTCTCAGGAATGAGTTACATTTGGCCCTCTCAGCCCTCATATTAAGACCTTTACTCTCACACTTTAAAGCAGGAAAAGAAGGCACTGATTGCTGATCATTAGTTTATTTGTGATGCACATCTTTAAGATGATTAACAAAGAATCGTGTCAAAATGGAGACAATAAAAAATGAAAATACTCAATACGCTTTTTGATCATTTTTTGAATGGTTTAAAAATTAATAAAAAGTAGATATAGCAAACTCTGACAAATAATAGTTAAAATACTTTCTATGTAACTATTCAAACTTATACAGTAATACCTCGATTTACGAGTTTAATTCGTTCCAAGAGCTAGCTCATTACCAAAATTCTCGTACTCCAAAACAATTTTCCCCATAAGAATGCACTAAAAATCGCTTGATTCGTTCCACACGACCATAAATGCCCATTTTAATTTTTTTTGGCTTTTACCCTATTAATTACAGTTAATATTATAACCGTTAAGATCTCATAGAAATATTTATTAATAATTGACAATTAAACTAAAAATACTTGACAATTTACTGTAACGTGCACTTAAACCTTTGAGTAGCGTTGCTGCTGGCGTGATGGAGACGAGAGGAGGGGGGAGGGGTGTACTGCTTAGAGGGAGGATTTCGTACCTTCTTTTTGCTATACTGTATGTATATATTTCACTACGTGAACAATAGTGTCACAATTAATGCTAACAACATGAGATAAAACAGCTGTAAATCACTTATAAAAGTATGCACTGTGGTGAATGATGCAACCACACCGAATGATACTGAGAGAATGAACGAGTTAAGGGGTGATAAAGGGGTTGTAACAGTGTGGTTTGGATATTTACAGTAAAAATTAGCGTGGGTGAGGTAAAAATTTTCTCGCACTCTGATACAATGCTCGTACACCGATTTGACTTTTTATGCTCCTACACCGATTTGCTTGTATACTACCGTATTTATTCGAGTATAACGCGCAAAATTTTCTACCCAAAAAATAAATCAAAGTTAGGGATGCCCGTTATGCACGAGGGCTGGGGTGGGGTGGGGTTTGTTTTGACGGCCGGTCCTTTGAGGGCGCCGGCGAATTGTGAGTTCGCGCTGTGCATTATACAAGCTGTTTAAGTAGCAATATATGCATAAAATAAAAGGCAGACTTGTGAGTGCAATTCAGCAACTGTATTCAAACATAAACCGCGGCAACAACCGCAACATAGCCCAAATCAATCGATTGCCGATTGCATGATACATTACATCCCGTAACACAGGCTGCAGCCTCTCACTGTACGTGAGGGCGAAGAAAAAAAAACGTCCCCTCGCCGCTTCATTTCCTCACCCACACGTTACGGAGAAGACAGGCATTTTGTGTTTTTTTGTGAAGACAGGCATCAGCAATAAAATGGACGGCACAGAAGATGACCTGCTGTTGAATTTAGACGCAGAAGAAAGCGAAGAAAGCGGAGAAACAGATGTTCCTGCCAACTGGGACACTGATGAAAAATTAACTCCAGAAGAATGGGAGCAACTCTTTAGTGTCTCTGATGAGGAATCTGACGTCGAAGGATTTTAAATAAATATTTTTACCGGTAATTCTCTTTCGGTATTGTGTTCATTAGTTTATGTTGTCAATAAATATATGTTATATAAGTTATATATGTTATATAAGTTGTTATGTGTTATATGTGTCATATGTTATATGTTTTTTATCATGGCTGCACGTGTTCAACAACATTTTTTGTCAATTACAATGCTTGGTGTGAAATTTGCCAATTTACCAATTTTTTATCGAAAATTAGGGGTGCGCGTTATACACTCGTATACTCGAATAAATACGGTAAGTCACTCGTAAACTTAGGTATTACTATATTTCCCTTTCAAGGGAACTCGCGCTGCATCAAAAGTGCTAGGGGAATACCTTGACGATAGACTTGTGAATCACTACGTGAACGATCGAATGATTGATCGATCGATCGACCGAGTGTGAGTGACAGTCACAAGTTGGTGACGTCACAAACCAGGGTGATAAATATGCGCCAGAAATCGATGACAGCAGCTTTGAGTGTCTTCAGGAAGCATTGTGTTAGAGTGTGTGTTGTTGTCACGCTGGTTGTTTGAGTTTCTTTCAACTGAACTATTCCCTTGACTAGTTTAAAAGAAAAGGGCTCTGCAATTTTGACAAAATCTCGAATCAAACATTTGTGCAATGTGCATCACCCTGCCCTCACTACATTTCGGGTGGGACGCGTACTCACTGTGTGTGTTTTTGGTAGCAGAGCATGCTCAGTCAGTGCTTGAGAGCGCTGACTGTAATTACTGCAGCCAGCCACCGGTTGCAACTTAAATTAACTTTGACTTCGGTTAAAACTTATATTGTGTACATTTTTATATATATATATATATATATATAGGGCTTACTCTGCTTCTGTTTAGCAGTGGTGTGTCTTCACACAATCGCCCTGTTTCAAGCATATCAAGCAAATATATGTAAATATTTTATAGATGTATAAAAAAAGAGGCATCTTTGAAAGATAGGGAAAATAACTTCCTGCTGGACGCCCCTCTCTCGTCTTCTGGGCTTTTCGGCGACGTTGTTATTATGGTTGTCGATAAGTTCTAGGAGGCTGCCAAGCAGCAGGTCTTATTATGCTACTGCCTCGTCTTATTCAAAATTATGGATTAGGAACCGTGAGCCAACCAAAGCCCCAGAGCTCCTCAGAATGGGCTGCTCTGAGGCAGAGTGTCGCAACCCGCCAATCCCCCCAGAAACCGGGGAGTCGGGCCGGCACTCCCAGTCTTAGCCCTCTGGCAGGTGGATGGATCTGAGCATTAAAAATATATATATATATTTTGCTTTAGCACCGTGAGGAACCCCTTCTGTCTCAAGGACCTTTATTGGGAGGTCCTTGTCAATGCGTAATGCTATCGACAGATGCCTCCCTTACGGGCTGGGGAGTGGTCTTGAGAGACAGCTCCGCCCAAGGTGACGAGCACCAGTTATCCTGGCACATAAAGCTGCTAGAGATGATGGCTGCTTGGAGGGCACTTCAAGTATTCCTCCCAGACCTCAGGGGCCACAGAGTGGTTGTCCAAACTGACAGAAAAACAGTGGTCTCCTACACAAATCATCAGGGGGTCTGCGCTCGCGACCACTATACAAACTGGCACAACATATCCTCCTTTGGTCTCAAGGGACACTGCTCTGTCTACACGCAGTTCACATCCCAAGGACCGAGAATGTGGAAGCAGACATCCTGTCGAGGCAAGGGGAATGGAGGCTCCACCCTGATGTGGTGGAGCAGATGTGGTTGAGACATGGCCGAGCACAAGTAGATCTGTTTGCATTGGTAGAAACGACCCATTGTCCTCTATGGTTTCTCTATCCCATCCATGGTTCAGATGTGGTCAAGGCTACGTCTGTGCGCTTTTCCCCCGATTGCCCTGCTCCCAGTAGTTCTGGAGAGAGTCCGCCGGGATAAGGTCCATCTCACACTTATTGCTCTGCGTTGGCCAGGCAGAGTGTGGTTCGCGGATCTAATGTCTCTCCTAAATGGAGTCTCTTGGGAGATTCCAGTCTGGGAGGGCTTTCTGTCCCAGGCAGCAGCCTTGATACATCACCCCTGCCCACTCCAGAGGAAGCTGTATACCCTTAAGTGGAGACTCTTCACTTCTTGGTGTAGCGAAAAGCAGGTCATTTTACATTTCCCTGTGACGTCATTCTGTTGCGGCTGTAAGCGACAGTGGTGCTGAAGCTTTAGTGGAGAGTAGGCGCGCCCCCGTCAACAATCGTGGCGCGTGCTCAACCACCCCCCCGTCAACAATCGTGGCGCGCGCCCCTGTCAACAAACACGACACGAGCACACCCCCGTCAACAAACGCGGCGCTCACCCTCCCGTCAACAATCACGGCGCGCACCCGCCCGCCCCCCGTCAACAAATGCGCATCACGCTCATCCCGGCCCCTCTGTCAATATTAAGAAACCAATGTGGGCCGCGAGACAAATAGTTTGCCCACCCCTACCCTAGTTACACGCTTCCTCCGTGGTACCATCAGGCTGAGGTCTGCAGTACCGACCAAGGTTCCTACTTGGGACTGGTCCTCCAGGGTCTGTTTCAGGCACCCTTAGAACCTCTTAAGATTCTTTAAAGACTCTTTTCCTTTTAGCCATCACCAAAAAGAATTGGGGACCTATAGGCGCTTTCTATAGCTCCCTCCTGGCTTGAGTTTGCGCCTGGGATGGCTAAGGCTGTCCTCCATCCCAGGCCAGGCTATGTACCTAAGGTATCCCACTGATGTTGCTCAGTCCATTGTACTGCAGGTTGACCAGGTGTTTGTTCGCTTCGGGACCCCTAAGGGGATCCAAACTAACCTAAGCAGATGGATGGTTGAGACTATCTCTCTTACTTAAGAGTCGGCCGGATTCCTGTCTCCTCTGAGGGTCCGTGCCCACTCCACCAAGAGCGTGGCTGCCCTAAGGCTCTTTGATCAGGTTTTCATCCAGGGATCGCTGCATCCTGGTGTACACGAGGTGGCAGGGATGAAAATTGAAAGAGATGCCGTCCCGACCATCTCGTCACCGGGGTGTTTGGGTATTTTTGGGTGACAGCGTGGGGCCATGAGGCTGTGGCTGGCTCCCAGCTTCTAACTTTGGGATCAAAAATGAAACGGTTTTTGGCGATAAGGATTGTTGAGTGAGGTAGATATCAAGCCATCCAGGTCCCAGGATTGGGCCTGGCAGGTGATGGCAGAGATTAAGGAAGGCCTGTCTCTAACCCCTCTGTCAGGTCCATGAACCCAAGTTCCTCAATTAGTGTCCTCAAACGCTGACCGTGCAAACTCTTCTCCCAAACAAAGACAGGGAGAAGTACACAAACTGCTTACCTGCTGTTCGTACGGCACAGCAGTGTATTCTAGTATGGTGTGGGATGCCCTGTTCTTTTTAAACTAGATTTTTTTAGCTTTTTTTTGTTTTTTAAACTAGCTTCTAAACACACACTGCCAGCAACATTTCACTTTGACCGTTTCACAGGGCTTGTTGAAGACACTGCAGCTGCCGCTTCTGGTTTCCAGAGGACCTTTATCCTCCTGGTTGATGATGTCATCATCCCTAGACGTGCATTCACGCTTGATCAATTTTATTGTGCTTCACGAGACAATCACGCTAAGGCATGCCCCTAGTGTTTTGACAGAAACTCAAAACTGATTCACAGTGTCTTTGAGACTCAAAAATTAATTGTCTGGTTCAGAATTTGACTGCAGTTTGGTGCAAAAAACAAACACATAAAGCCATGTCACTTTTTTTGCTTTCTCTGCGCACCATCTTTTTAATCTAAAAAATGGTGCGCAAATAACACTATTTCATTAGTCATCACAATATCCACTGAAATTGGCTCTTTTAGTGAAATGGGGAGATCATTTTAAATGGCTCTTGACATGCCACTTAATGAACGCTGTTGGTCACGACATGCTTGACTTCTCTACTTCACGTTGTAGGTGGTTTTAATGAGAGCTCTTGAGGAAGAAAGAGACAGAAGCAGTTTTCAATGGAAACAATCCAGTTTGAAGCAGTACTTGTGAGTGCTGGTCCTGAATTCCATTACATGGAATTAAGGTTTTGATTGCTTCTGTAATCTGACTAATGTTGTAGAATTACGTGAGACTACATTTTCATGACACTTTGATGCATTTAATTCTAAGAAAGACAAAAGCTGGGTGCATGTCTGTTACTAAATGGAAAGGATGTTGCCTGACAAACTACATGATTTGTGTCGTCTGTGTAAAACAAGGCACAGTAACTAAACATTCTGTCAAAATTTAGTCTGAAATCGGTTCTCTGAAATCTTCTCTGAAATCTTCTGGTCTGTGACTGACAGGTCTGGCTCATCTATGTCTCAGTTCAATCAGAATTCACACTCACATTCACGTTTCCTGCTCATTTCATAAAGCTTATGGAGTTTTTTTGAGAGTGGCAAAAAACGTACTCCCAAACAAGTTAGAATAGTCCCAAATCAAAGACACCAACTTGTAGTATAGATGAGTAAACATCAAACATCCTGCTGCAGGATGTCATTAAATGAATGAGAAGAGAGTACAAGCTTCCAATGATTAGCAGGTTGTGTAAATTGAATAATGTAAATGGGACACATCAATAAATAACATGGAATGAGCACTGAAGCTTACTGAGTCACTGGATGGCATTCTGCCAGTAATCAGAAGATAAGGCATATTCTTTTGGCATAGTAATACAATTACTAAAGAGGAAAGGACAGGACAAGAATAGAAGCTCTTCCATTTAGATCAGTGGTGGGAGATGAACCTGGACAGAGCCTTTCGACCACAGTAACATCACTGTACAGCAGGAAACTACACGTCACTCACTGCTAAATCTGTATTTTCACCAACAAGACACAGCAAATGGAAACTGCTCTTTTGATAGCACAACAGTAACCAGACTTTGGGAGAACATTCAAATATGTAAGTTAAGCCACGCATGGAGAAACACAAGACTAGTAACTCTGTGTCCATTGAAATAGACTGGCGTGGATGTGGTGCTCTGTTGCCTCTCGACGGCCACCTGACGGCTTTCAGTCCCTTGTGTGTCCTGGTTTACGTTACTATCTGTGGGGATCAAACCCACTGGGGCAATGGGGGCAGTATGGGGCTAGACCGGTTTCATATTCAAAAATGGAGATTCATAAATAAAATTCCACAAATACAACAAAAATGAAGTGAATTCACCGATAAATCGAAAGAGATCCAAAAATGCATACTAGGATTTTTTTCTTTTTAATGCTCCCAACACCTCTTCGTTTTTGATTCCCAGCACATATTTTTGAAATACGTCTACATAAGCCAATCAGATAATGCTCACAATGCACTGACCAATTGGTGCACATTTCAGCTTCAACCATCATGCTTTACAATCAGGATGTGTACAGTCATGGTAAGAAGTTTTTTCATGTGTGCCACTGGTATACTTTTAAATACTATAAACTAAAAATAAGAAAGTATCCTTTCAGTCTACTTTTTCTGTTTTTCTCACAAATATACTGACAGCAAAGAGGGAAGAGAGAGAAATGTGTGTCTTCCTCAATGTTTGATCTGTACATCAGCATCAGGAGAATAATGTTATAATCTCGTTCACAGTAGAGAAAGCTGTTTACATTTACATGAGAAAAGTAACCATGAAGACATTGAATTAAATGTAAACACAGGTTTTGTGTGTTTATCAGGTTATCCACAATGTATACTGGCCATGATAATCATAACATACACTTGTAATTGCTCCATTTGTGTAAATCCGTATTATTCAATGTATGACCTGTTCTTTAACACACGCTTGCACCTCCTGCTGGTGAGCCTATTAACAGAAGATAACATTGAAATAGTACACTTACAAGTATTCTACTAGTACATAATATTAGTTTACTCAATACATAAAGTTTAAATTCATTAGAAAATTACTTAAGTATACTTAATAAAATGAATTTTAAGTATACTTATTTTTTGTAAGGGGCACTGAACTATTATAAAGGCTGAGTCCAGTTACATACTGATGCTTTCATTCGATTTTAATAAAATAACATTTATGTATATGTATATATATACATATATTTTTCTCCTGATTTTGAACATGACATAAGAATAATTGTAATATAAGTGGAAAGACATCCACAAAGCCAGCTCAATCATGCAGGTTTGCAATTTACAACATTAGGAAGATCAGGCCGTTCCTCACTGAGCAAGCTATACAACTTCCGGTGCAGACCATGGTCATATCCAGGCTTGATTATTGCAATGCAGTTCTGGCCTTCAAGTGCAATCAAACCCTGTAGCTCAATCAGTAGAGCATTGGTGCTAACATCACCAATTCCTAGGGAAAGCAAAGACTGATTAGAATATCAATGCAAGTCGCTTTGCATAAAAGTATCTGCCAAATGCATAAAAATATAAAAATTAACTGCAACTGATTTAAAATGCTTCAGCTCATCTAGTTATTAATGAACCCAAAATGGTGAGTGCTAGTTATATAGTGAGGGTGTGATTGACTGCAGGTGCTCAGTACTCAGGTGACGTGGAACGAGTGGGCAGAGTGAAGGAGTCTGGTGCGCGGGGCGTGGCAGAGTCCGTTACATCTCCAGGCTCATAGTACTAATACTATATACTACTGTTCAAAAACTTGTATTGTGAGAACTCTTATGTACTTTTGGCTCATCACGACAAATCGACCTTCTGTATTCCTCAAGTTTTAAGTCCCTTTGGATAAAAGCGTCTGCTAAATGAATAAATGTAAACGTAAAAATAGGCGATTACAGAAAGCATAAACACAATGTTTCCCTATCCATAAACCTAATAATAAGTCATTACAAACTCTATTGCATTTGCTTGTGTATTCAAGGAAAGGGGTCTATAGTTTACTATAAATATTTACATTCATATAAAATATACTCATTTTAAGTAAAATTCACTTTAAAGATGATCTACATTTCTCAATTTCATTCATGGTGATAACGTGAAAAAATGCGCCATGGTTTAGTGGACGATTGCTGTCACCTACTGGAAAACAAACGCTTTTACAAATAAAATCTCCTGAAATTTCAAGTACAGCCATGAGATCAGCGCAGCAAAGCATCACTCAATGGTTCAAACAGGCTGGACTGTGTTTGTCTATGAAGAGCTTCATACTATGCATACTAGTAGTTGTTAGTGTAACATTTACTGTTTTAGGTGTTTTGTGAGCTCTTTTTAATGTGAATACTGTATTTGGTAGGTGCTATGCTGAAGTGAGGAAGACACCATCTGAATGGCAACACCGCAGACTTCCAGACAGAGCAGCTACTCATCAATCTCTGGAAAGATGCAAGTAACATTAGGACCTATTAATCATCATGTAATGTAAATAAAATGCTGTCAAATGTCATTAAAGTTCAATTAATTTAATACCTAATGCATTTATTACCTTTCAGTTCAAACAGCTCAAACATGCAGTTCAGTTTGGGACTGACTTAAGCTTCAAGTTGAGTTTTTTTGGTGTTTGTTTGTTGTGCTCTATAGAGACTATTTACACATCATTGTTTTTACACATCACATGTTTTTCTAGAACCAAATGTAAAGTTGAAACTATTCATCATTTGTAAATGTTTATAAATATTTACTAACCAATTAGTACCTTTATGAGTCAAGTCAAGTCAAGTCACCTTTATTTATATAGCGCTTTTTACAATGTAGATTATTTCAAAGCAGCTTTACAGGAAAAACAATATAAACAAAGTTTGTTTGGCTGAACAGAAGCCCCAAAAGAGCAGCTGAATCAATACAATTGATGAATTTTAAGTGTTAAGTTTCCCCAACTGAGCAAGCCATAGGCGACAGCGGCAAGGAACCAAAACTCCGGCAGGTGACGTAACGAATGAAGAATAGAATGGAGAAAAACCTTGGGAGAAACCAGATCGTCACAGGGGAGGGTCTAGTAGAGTCACGATCTCCGCAGACACTTCAGGGCAGTGCTGTGCTCGTGTCCAGGTCCTTCATCTGATCTGGATATGGCCCGGATCCAGCTGACCACGATAACCTCGGAATAAACAGAAACCAATATCAGCGTAGATGCCATTCTTCTTCTGATGTATCGAGCACATCAGGTGTTATGGGAATGTTCCCGGTTCCGGCTTATCTAAATTATGCAGCCTAACAATCATTTTACATGATTTGGATTAAAAATGTATGTATAATGTGTTATGTGTATGCCAGGTTGAAGAGATGTGTTTTTAGTCTACATTTAAACTGACAGAGTGTGTCTGCTTCCCGAACTGTAATAGGAAGACTGTTCCAGAGTTTAGGAGCTAAATAGGAAAAGGATCGACCGCCAGCAGTTGACTTTGATATTCTAGGTATTATAAGCTGGTCAGTATTTTGGGATCGCAATAGACGTGAAGGACTATAATGTGTTAAGAGATCGTTCAAGTACTGTGGAGCTAAACCATTTAATGCTTTGTAAGTAATTAGCAAGATTTTAAAATGTATTCGGTGTTTAATAGGAAGCCAGTGCAGGTTTGACAGAACTGGGCTAATATGCTCATACTTCCTGGTTCTAGTAAGAACTCGAGCTGCTGCATTTTGGACCAGCTGGAATTTGTTTATTAAGCGTGCAGGGCAACCAACTAGTAAAGCATTACAATAATCTAGCCTTGAACTCATGAACGCATGAACTAACTTTTCCGCATTTGTCTTAGATAGCATATGTCGCAATTTAGATATATTTTTAAGATGGAAGAACGCCGTTTTACAGATGCTAGAAACATGGCTTTCAAATGAAAGATTGGTATCAAAGAGCACACCCAGGTTTCTAACTGACGACGAAGACTTGACAGAGCAGTCATCGAGTGTTAGGCAGTAGTCTAGATTATTATGTGCTGAACTTTTTGGTCTAATAATTAGAATCTCTATTTTTTCAGAATTAAGCAGTAGAAAGTTATTAGTCATCCAATTTTTTATATCAGTTATGCATTCTGTTAATTTAGTGAATTTGTTCGTTTCATCAGGATGAGAAGAAATATAGAGCTGAGTATCATCAGCGTAACAATGAAAGCTAATGCCATGCTTCCTAATAACTGCACCCAAAGGAAGCATGTACAGGGTGAAAAGCAATGGTCCTAGTACTGAACCTTGAGGAACCCGTGACCGATATGACATCTCCTCATTTAATGCTACAAACTGATAACGGTCAGATAAGTACGACTTGAACCAGGCTAATGCAACTCCACTAATGCCAACATAATTTTCAAGTCTATTCAGAAGGATTTTGTGGTCAATTGTATCGAATGCAGCACTAAGGTCCAGTAACACTAACAGAGAGATACAACCACGATCGGATGATAAGAGCAAATCATTTGTAACTCTAATGAGAGCAGTCTCAGTACTATGATATGGTCTAAATCCTGACTGGAAATCCTCGTAGATGCTGTTTCTTTCTAGAAAGGAACATAGTTGTGAAGATATTGCCTTTTCTAGAATCTTTGACAAGAAAGGTAGATTCGATATCGGCCTGTAATTAATTAATTCTGTAGGATCAAGTTGTGGTTTTTTAATAAGCGGTTTAATTACAGCCAGCTTAAAGGTTTTTGGTACGTATCCTAATGACAAAGAAGAATTAATTATATTAAGAATAGGATCTATGATTTCTGGAAGCATCTCTTTCAGTAGCTTAGTTGGTATTGGGTCTAGCATACATGTTGTTGATTTTGATGATTTAACGAGTTTAGACAATTCTTCCTCCCCAATAGCAATGAAGGAGTGGAATTTTTCTTCAGGGACACTAAAATTTACTGTATTTTGTGATATTGAAGTAGACGGTTGCATGGTTATAATTTTCTCTCTAATATTATGAATTTTGCAAGTAAAGAAGTCCATGAAGTCATTAGTGCTGTGCTGATTTAAAGCATCTGGGGTTGAGGCTTTATTTCTTGTTAATTTAGTCACTGTATCAAATAAATACCTAGGGTTGTATTTGTTTTCTTCTAAGAGGGTAGAAAAGTAAGTAGATCTAGCTGATCTTAAGGCCTTTCTGAATCCAATAGAGCTGTCTTTCCATGAAATGCGAAAAACCTCTAGCTTAGTTTTTTTCCAGCTGCGCTCCATTTTTCTGGCTGCTCTCTTGAGGGCCCGGGTGTGCTCGTTGTACCACGGTGTTGGACTATTTTCTTTAATCTTCTTTAAGCGTAACGGAGCAACAGTGTCTAAAGTGCTGGAAAAGAGAGAGTTTATAGTTTCTGTTGCAACATCAAGTTCTTCTAGGCTATCTGGGATGTTAAGTAGATGAAATTGATCAGGAAGATTATTTATAAAGCTATCTTTTGTGTTAGAAGTGATAGTTCTACTATATTTATAACAGGGAGTTAGTTTTTCGACTTTGGCTAAAGGTAATCTACACGCAACTAAGTAATGATCTGAGATGTCATCGCTCTGCTGCAGAATTTGAACAGTATCAACATTGATCCCATGTGACAATATTAGATCTAAAGTATGATTACGGGAATGAGTGGGTCCTGATACATGTTGTGTAACTCCAATAGTGTTTAAAATGTCTCTAAATGCCAATCCCAATGCGTCTTTTTCATTATCTACATGGATATTAAAATCACAGACAATTATGACTTTATCTGAGGACATTACTAATTCTGAGAGAAAATCAGCAAATTCTTTGATAAAGTCTGTATGGTGCCCTGGTGGCCTATATAGAATAGCCAGCACAAAAGTTAAACAGGAATTATTACTGGCACTAGATAATTTTACATTGAGGACCATCACTTCAAAAGAATTATATTTCAAATTAGACCTTTGAGCAGTACTGATCGTGTTACTATAAATTACAGCAACACCTCCTCCTTTACCTTTCAGACGAGGCTCATGTTTATAACAGTAATCTTGAGGGGTGGACTCATTTAAAGTGATATAATTGTCTGGTTTTAGCCAAGTTTCTGTCAAACACAGCACATCTAGTTTATGATCTGTAATCATATCATTTACAATAAGTGCTTTTGAGGAAAGGGATCGTATATTCAGTAACCCAAGCTTTATCATTTGTTCATTTATGTTATATCCGTTCTTAGTTGTTTGTAAATCAATTAAATTTTTACTCTTAAACGGTTTTGAGAGATTTTTGTATTTGCTAATTCGGGGAACAGACACAATCTCTATAGGATGATATCTAGGTGAAAGAGTCTCTATGTGTTGGAATTTATCTGACCTCTGTGACGTGAGACAGCTAGCAGACGGTCGGTTTAGCCAGTTTGTCTGCTTCCTGACCTGGACCCCAGTTAGTCAAGGTTTAGCTCTAAGACTATATGCCAAATTACTAGAGAGAAGAGCGGCACCATCCCAGGTGGGATGAATACCATCTCTTTTCAACAGGTCAGGTCTGCCCCAAAAACTTTTCCAATTGTCTATGAACCCTATGTTATTCCGCGGGCACCACTTAGACATCCAGCCATTGAGTGAGGATAATCTGCTAAGCATCTCATCACTCCTGAGCATAGGAAGAGGGCCAGAGCAAATTATGGTGCCTGTCATCGTACTTGCGAGTTCACACACCTCTTTAATATTAGTTTTAGTGATCTCCGACTGACGAAGTCGGACATCATTAGCGCCGACGTGAATAACAATCTTAGAATATTTACGATTAGCCTTAGCCAGCACTTTTAAATTTGCTTTGACGTCAGGCGCTCTGGCTCCCGGCAAACATGTGATTTTGGTGGCTGGAGTCTCTATTTTCACATTCCGAGTAATAGAATCGCCAATCACTAGGGCACTTTCAACAGGTTTATCAGTGGGTGCGTGCACTGAGTGGGGAGAACCTGTTTGATGTTCTGATCGGAATGGAACAGTGGTTTTTTGACCCGCGATTATGCCGTCTCACAGTCACCCAGTTGCCCTGCTGCACGGGCTCTACAGCCGGAACCGAACAATGTACAGGGTTTGCTAAGCTAGTCGCATCCAAAGTAGTATCTAAAGCCCTTGCATTCTTACTATCCTCAATTAAAGTTTGGATGCGTGTCTCTAATTCTGAAATCTTCTCTGTCAGCCTAATTATGTCCCTACATTTATGACATGTGAACCCTTCACAGCTGACAGAGACAGACAGACTATGCATGAAGCAGGCAGTGCAAGTGACAATTTTGAGAGAAGATGACATGACTCACCGCGTGTGTTGATCCAACTTGTTGACCAGTTGTTTGATGAAGTCGGGAAAAAGGCGCGAGCGAGAAAAACGCTGTATGCACGGACAGTAAGATAGCACAATGCTAATTAAAGCTAACGATTACAATATATTAAATAATCTAGTATTATATTTAGCAATATGAACGAACGTCAAGTTTAAAATCTAAAACAAAAACAAGTTTATACGACACAAACAAACGCAATCCACTCGAGCAAACAGGAAACAGCAGCAGTGCATGAGCATTGAACCTGTAACAGCGGTTGTTTAAAATAGGGTTAATGCTAAGCTAAATGCTTGCTAAAGACATTAACTATAATTTTTGGTGCAACACATGTTTTATTGCCTCAATACTTGGGCAATTTCTTGGGAAGTTTCCTTGAATCATGAAAATACTGTTTTCCCGGACAGTAATCAAACTGACCTTTGTAAGTTGTAGGAATCATTTCCTGTATGACAGTATCAGTCTCTTGCATTGCTCATAGCAGTGCTTCTCAATTATTTTCTGCCGCGCCCCCCCTAGGAAGAAGTAAACATTTCGCGCGCCCCCCCCCCCCCCTCCCCCTATTTTGGAACTTTCGCTTTCTTGTTTCCATGGTAACGCGTCATGCTTGTCACGTGACAGACTGCAGTCACAAAAAGCGCTGTATGATAGATAGAGCACATTTATTTAGTTTTTTCTTTTTTATTCAAAATAGTCACCAACTTGTTGGCTCTGACATCAACTACTTGATATTCAGATTCTCAGATATGTGGAAGTGAATATGTTTGTCGCTTGAAAACCTTTATAATGATATGTTCTCTGAGCGCGTCTTTTTTTTTGGATCAGTGCCAGATATCGCGTGAAAACACGTGTAAATTTAGCGATAAATCATGCAACACATGAACACCGGTGTGATCATACACTTCAACGGATGAAGGGTTTGTTATCTGAACTTCATATCTGCTGCTCTTGTTCAGTGCAAGAAAACCTACTCCCTGGCAAAAAAAAACCGTTCCCCACGGTCACGCGCGCCCCACTATTTGAGAACCACTGCTCTAGAGGAATTTTGGCCCGCTCTTCTTTACAACATTGCTTGCTGTAAAGAAGTTCATTGAGGTTTGTGGGCATTGTTCATTGACAGTCCCACCACAACATCTCTGGACTTGAGGTCTGGACTTTGACTGGGCGACCTTGATTCTGGTCTTTTTCAGGCATACTGTTGTAGATTTGCTGCTGTGCTTGGGATCATTGCCCTGTTACATTACTCAAACATGCCAAATTTTACCTGTCTTTTTCTTATTGTTCTGCCATGAATTTTAACATTTAACATGTTAACTGAGGCCTACACTGTGATTTCTCTGAGCATTGCATGGTCAGACCGTGGGTTGAATTTGCTGGGACGTCCACTTCTAGGAAGATTGACAAGATTGTTTTGATGTTTAGTTGTGAATAATCGTCCTTTTATGGAGCAGCCGACGTTAGATTATTTGGAAATGGCATTGTAACCCTTCTCAGATTGTTGGCAGCAAGAATTGTTAATAATTGCTGATGTCTGTCCTCCTTGGCATTGTGTTAACACACACCTGAATGCTATAGCCATAAACTGACAAAACTTCTGCTTCTTCTCCATTTTGGCCAAGTTTTGTTCAATAGATTATGACACAGTATAATATGTTGTGGTGTTGCTCATCTAAAGTCGAGCAGTTGACTTTACCTAACTTTAAGACCTGCTGTTTTTTGGTTTTTACATAAATACATTAAAACATTACAGACACTAATGTCTTACTGTCGTTTCATTAATTTACAAATGCCTTTTTTATGCTTTGAAACAATCTCCATTGTAAAAAGCATTCTATAAATAAAGGTGAAAGATTTTTTTATTATTTACATTTTTTTAAATAACTTTATTATTATCGAGTCTCCTACTCCTTACAACCTGTTTAGAGAGTTTTGTAACCCAAAGGTTGCGGGTTTGAGTCACAAAACCGGCAGGAAATTTCTGAGGCGTCCTTGTGTGTTCACTCCTCACTCCTTCTAATGTGTGCGCACTATCCTAAATGCGTTTACCAATTTGAACTGGAACGTTGTCTTCCAGCATCTTGAGTTATTCAGGTTTTTTTTGCTTGGTTTTTTAACATGTAAATATATATTGATGTGTGCTTGTAAATAAATGAAGTCAGCAGCCTGAACTGAAGCCCTTGTGTTTCGCGGCTTGTCACTCCAACAGACAGCAGGTGGAGGAGTATGGTGTGTTGTGCTGCTCATTCTTGTTCACGGTGAGGCTGAATCATCTTGACTTGAGTTTGCCTTCCACCCCTGATGAACAATTAGCATTGCACACGCCAGCAGTTCAGACAGGTGCTTGTCTGAGCTCCACTGGATTCTCCATCTGTTTACACACACAAGACTTATCTGCAATATAACAACATCTCCTGTCATCTGTGATGTCACTCAAAAACTGGCCAAAAACCTCTGAATATGATCATGTCATTATGTAAATGATGAATGGGAATACAGTGAGTCAGAAGAACTCCAGGATGAACATGAATAATACAGGAGCTTCTTCTGTCAGCTGATCCAAAAGAATCTTCCGTTTGACCAACAAGTGAAGAAACTGACATGAAGATTCAGACTTTTCTCCATATGCATCATTTATGAGAAGAAAATTGCCTTTTTTTCTGAAAGATGCTCCATTTCAAATGGTAAATATAGACACAATGTCTGACAAGATCAACTGAATAAATGATGTCTCTTGGGTAGAAACGCATGCTTTAATGGCCGGGATGTGGAGTTTGTTGGCATTCTGTGACATAATGCGTACAATAGAAAATGCAGAAATATTCAACTCGTGTTTTTCCACAGTGCAAATCTTCACAGTGAGTAGCGTCACACTAATGCCTGAGGGAGGAAGCCAAAGGTGCCATACACATGCATACAAATTTAAAAAAACCCTGCTTCAAACTACACAATATCAAAGAAAGCTTTCAGAATACTAATTTTCCATAATTATTTCTGAGCTGACTGTAACATGTTTCATTGTGATAGAACTGCTATAAAACAGTGTGATGCTGCATCCTCTGAACGTCAGCAGATAATATTAGCATCAAGATGGATTATCTCGAGACATCACATCTGTGAATGTGTGTGTTTACTCTGTAAATGACTCCAACCTCACTGTACGCAGGAATAAAAGCGCAGCACTTTCTGACCCTTCAATGGGTGGAAATGTAAATATTTGTGCTGGAGAGTAGCTTTTCCTCCACATTCATTCAAATAAACCCATTATCATGATGATCCATTCACAAGAGCCCTTTCTCACAGAAATTATTTTTGCCGGTTGATACTTTGTTTATAATGGCCAGCTATAATACATTGTCATTATGTAACAGTCATTTTTTCACGTTTCTGTAAATAGAGAAACAACAACAATTTGGAGTGTATAATAATAATAATATATTGCATATATTCCCCTTTATTGCTTTTAATTTGCGTAGCATGAAAGTATATACACAAGTGAGTATCTCATGATTTTCTTTCAAGTCACAAACATCCGCCAGCTATCCATGTAAATGCACACCAATTTTGCTTTTCAATTTCAGCCTCTGCACACAGTGGCATTGAAATCTGTGGGTCATGGCACTGATGTTTTCCTGTTCCTAAGCTGTGACACTCATTAGATCACATTGCCACGTGTAGGAAGAGAACATTGCCACGCTTCTCTCTCTCTCCTTCTCCCCATGTGTCTAATCACTGAATATACAACAGAAGAGAGAGAAAAAAAGCATTTTTTTTTGTGAGAACCCCCCCTCTTATTGTGAGGTAATCATTACCACGGCCTGCTGTGTCCCCTCTGCTTAATTGAATTGGTCTTTCGACCCATAGTTTGCTGGAGTATGTTAATAATGCATCCACATGTGAGTACACTAATGAATATATACATGTACATTGATAATTTAGCCAAATGCTTCTAATCAATAAGCTATCTCAGATTAGATCAGTGATTTGTGGAGCTCCTCATATGTGTAAATAGATGGGCATCCTAAATGCAATTCGGGCTCACTGGAAACAACTGGAAAGTCTCTACCTACATTTTCCTTTTCAAACATGTCAAGACTTATTTTTATGCGGTTCCTTGCACAATACTATGCAACAACATGTAAACAATTTTTTAATTTTTTTCCATATGTGTAGATTTCTGTAAAAACTCCAGAGGAAAAATTTGCATAGAGCAAAGTACCGCACCCTAAATAAAGTCGTCACACTATACTGTCTGTTCCTCGGAAGGGAGAGAGAGACAGAGAAGGGAGGCGCCAGAACACAAGGCGCCAGAACACAAGGCGCCAACCTCGCTAGCGCAGACAAGCCATGGAGCCAAGCCCCCGCTGTGAATGCCATGGAGCCACAGGCTTAAGCCGTGGCCGGAGAACAGCTTTCTTAGGAAAGAGCGGTGTCGAGGTGAGCGCACGTTAACCCACGAGACCAAAAAATTCACAACGCTCAGAGCTAGTGTGCTCTTGGACGAAAAGGAACAAGCGGCAACAAGTCACACGGTGAAGGTGTGCTAACCAACCAACAAACAACCATAGGGTGGAATAACCGAGGGCGTAACGTAACGTATGTTCCTCAGAGCTGACAGAGAAAGGAGGCCGCAGAACGCAAGGCGTCAACCTCGTTAGCGCAGCCACCTTTTTGTTTTGGTGATGAGACGCACGGAAAAACACTGCGCTAACCTGCGAGAGCAATATTCACTCTGGAATGACTACAGAGAGAGGATCAACCACCTTTACTCTTCTGCTCTAGGACCTCCTCAGAGGGGCGACCTCCCAGGAACCACCGAAACGGTGGCCAAGCGGAGGCGCCAAGCAAAAAACATAGTGCGGCCTGAACCAGGGCCGGAATGCTGAAACTCTACTGAAATTCATAATGACACACGAACGTAAAAAAACCCGGAGCCCATGAGACACCAGTGGAGCATCAAGGATGGCAACCTTATCAGACTTTCTGAGACGTCAAACTGAGCCAGAGATGCCTCTCAACAGCTTCCTTGGAAGCGCAAAGGGACAGATCCGCGGTCTTGCGGAGCTCAGAGAGAGAGAGTCCGAGTCAAGGGTGCCATCCTGATCCACATCAGCCCACAGCTCCACCTGATACGCCTGGAACAAGGACGCTGTATGCAAAGCAAGCGGCAGCCTGGCTTGCCGCCGAAACCCCGCACCCCACGAGTGATGATGTGATCCTTAGTGGCTTAGACAGCAGATTTGGACCCTGCAGCGAGGAAGAGTGAGTAGCACGGTAGCCCGCAAGCGCCTTCTCCACCTTGGGCAACACCCCATATCCAGTGGCGGAAGCCCCAGAAACGGAAGCATAGTGCGTCGTAGTGGTGGAGTGCACGCGATGGGACGCTGGCTTCACCCAAGACCTCCCCACCTCTGTGTGGAGGTCCGTGACGAATGGCAATACCCTCTTCTGAGTAGATATTCGCAAAGAGAAAACGTGCTCGCCGAGCATGCCCCTAGGATCTCTCTCACTCGGATCTCTCTCACTCCTCAGAGCTGGAAGTATCGTCATCTGAATCTGTCATTCTGTGGAAAGGATGAACCCGAGAGGGGCGGAGACTGGACGGAAATCCACCTCCAACCCCTCAGCAAGGTCCATCTGCGATCCCCATGACAAGGATTGCTGCAATGCCTCAGGACCCGTGCCAACGTTGTTTTCGCAGCAGGAGCCACCAACAGTCTGCACAGGCAGCTCCCTCGAGCCCTGCTTATGCATGTTCCTCCCCCAGACAGTGCACGCATAAACTGTGTGTGTCCCTGTCAGAAACAAAGCACGGACAGGGGAACACACAAGGTCTGAAATTCTCATTCTTCTGTGCCATGCTACTCTCTTCCCTGACTTTTTAAACTAGATTCCTAGTACATACAAACACACGTTTGGCTCCAGCACTTGTGAAGACACTGTTTCCGGGTTTCGGTGCAACTTTTGCACTCCGGGCTCATGACATCATCCACGTGCATACACACAGTTTTGTTCTATTGTGCTTCAGTGACAATCACGTTAAGGCGTTCCCATAGTGCTTTGATGCAGCTTGAGTTCTCTTGAAAGGGAACTCTCCGTGAGAAACAACTGAGGTATTGAAGAAATCTCAATTGTGATTTTTTTCCCCTTTTCTATGGCTTAGTACTATTTCTTCTTAACACTATTCTAGCTTCACTCATTACAGTGGATCTCTGAAAATAAGGATAGCTTTAAAGGCCCTGAATTAGAGACTCCTTAATGGCCAGTGTATTTCACAGAGTTGCTTCAAAGGCTCATGTCCACGCAAAAGTGTGTACTAATGCCTTGATGTTTTGATGTGTGTCCGTGCAGAAGTGTGTGCTAATGCCCTGATGTGATGGTGTGTGTCCGTGCAGCAGGATGCACGCCATACAGGTGGACTCTGTGCAGCGCTGGATGGAGGATTTGCGGCACATGACAGAGGTGGAGTGCATGTGCGTCCTGCAGTCAAAGCCCATCGGCGTGGATGAAGATTCTCCAGGTGAGCTCATCGTGTCGGCCGTCGGCGAGCATGTGACCCGTGATAACCTCCAGACGCTGCTGAAGAGGGCGCTTGTGGTCAGCACTGAGCTCGGGAAGATGTTCCAGCGGCTGGAGAAGCGGCGCTGGCAGAGGGTCCACAGCACGGCTGTCAGGGTCAACTGTCATGTGCGTTCACTCATTCAAGAGTACAGCACGGCCAGAAATGCTCCAGCAGACATGCAGAAGGTGCATAACATTTCAAGACATAAAGGCTTTAATCACATATTGCAAACATACTTTACTGAGGATAGATTTTCTGGTTATAGCCAATGAAATTGAAGAGGTATGAACTGAGCTCACAAAAATATATGTTCTAAGAATGTTTTGATGATGTGCCCATTAAGTTATGAAAACGTCATTTCTGAATGTTCACAAAATATTCAAAGCATCCAGTTATTTAAATGTTTATAAAAACATTTACAAAATCTTCAAACATAAAATACTTTTGAATGTTCTCTGAACGTTCTGAAAGTAGTAAAACAGTACAGAACAGTACAACAGTAAAACAGTACAGTACAGAATTAAAAGTTTCCTGAATGATTTATAAATAATATGTATGTGCTAATGTTTTGAGATCATTTTCAAAGATCAGACACTTGGAACAAATGTTCTGTTATTGTTACTGGATGAACGTTTGTTCATAACTTTGAGAGAACCTTGCCAGAGCATTCCCTGTTAAACTAGGCAAGCAATATTATAACTTTATCCATAATATAACAGATTCATAGCTGGACATTTCTCATTTATAATTGCATAGCACTTTTCACAGTTTTGTTTCGAAGCAACTTTAAAGAAAATGCATGTTCCAGTTTTACACTTTACTGTTACTTTAATGGTTATTGATTGGACGCAGCATTTTCATCTGCTGGACCACACAGAATATTATTAGCGTCATATTTACATTTCTAACCTCTGGTTAAAAGTTTTGCTAAGAAAACCTTAATTTGTGTAGTTTATCTTAACACCCTGCAGGACTTTCTATTGTGAATGTTTGATATTATATATGTGCTCATCTCTCGTGACAGTATGAGAAATCATTGTTGGAGAAGTGTATGGAGCTCAACGTCATTACTGAGAGGTGAAGAACTCACAGTGTCATACACCATACCTTCATCATCCTAAAGATCAGATCATGATTATATATCTGAAATTGTTTACTCCTCAGGTGTCTTCATACTGAGGACGAATACTTCCTCAAATCCATGAAGGAGGCGATTCATGAGATCCTGACGGATGTCAGCGACTCCTTCAGCCATATGATTGACATGGCCCTGGCCAATGAGATTCAGGTAAGAGTGGCTGATACTAGATCAGGGGTCTCAAAACAATATTTTGTGCAAAACAATATGAAAGTTTAATGTAAGTGCGGCCCGCGAGTTTTGAATCAATAGCGCTTCACCGCGTTGTGTGCGGTAGATTCCTTTTTCGTGCAAGCTGGAGCTGTAAAAAAAAACAACCAATCACAGTGGAGTTTATGACTCCCTGGGGCCAATCACAGTGAAGTGGGGAGTGGAGCTCCGCTGGGACACTCAGCCAGATCCCGCCCGCTGTCCAGCTTGAGGCTCATCAGGGGCCTCAGTTTCCGGCCCCGTTTACACGGTCAATGGGACATCTGTGTTGGCTAGATTGTCTTGATGAACCCATGGGGTTATAATATAGAAAATAAAATCCAGTAAATAACACCTCCGTGGCTTCATCCCATTGTTTGTATATGGGCCATTCTACAGAATTGGTGACATTTGGTGTCCCCCATCCAAAAAACACTTTTGACAAGCATTTAAATAATCAAATATTAGATGTTTTCTAAGATCCTTCAATTATTTATTGAAATGCACAATAATATTTAAAATATTTAAAAGCTTTATATTTATAATATCATCATGTATTGGGTACTTTCAATTAGGAGGTGGCTGTCCCAAACCCTTACATGTAAACTTCAACTTGTGAAAATGATATTTAAATATGTTTTGCAATTTTTTTCCATTCTTGTTTTTAAACGCATATTTTTGTTTTGTTTTAAAAAATGAAGTTAATTTTTTTTTTTTTTTTTTTTCTAAATCATGAATCTTTATGTAAAAAAAAACATGTCCCGTATTGTCATGCCACTACCAAAACACTGAATGTTTTAGTCCTTTGACTGAGACTGATTTTAACCACACCCCTACAATTTTAATCAGGAAATATTCCTGTGTCCCTCTCTCTCATATGTTACATGGTGAGTAGATTGATCCAATCATTTTGAGGTAAATGTGTTCTAAAGTGCGAGCGAGATGGATGATGAGTCCGCGCGAGATTGTTGACGGGGTGGGGGGCCAATTTCTCATTAATGCAATTATCTAACCAATCTAATCAATCTAATCAACATGGCAGTTGCTTCACTGCATTTAGGGGTTGGTCCTGGTCAAGACAATCTCCTAAACTCTAAACGAATGTCAGAATGGGAAAGAAAGATGATTTAAGCAATTTTGAGCGTGGCATGGTTGTTGGTGCCAGACGGGCCGGTCTGAGTATTTCACAATCTGCTCAGTTACTGGGATTTTCACGCACAACCATTTCTAGGGTTTACAAAGAATGGTGTGAAAAGGGAAAAACATCCAGTATGCAGCAGTCCTGTGTGCGAAAATGCCTTGTTGATGCTAGATGTCAGAGGTCATGGGCCGACTGATTCAAGCTGATAGAACAGCAACTTTGACTGAAATAACCACTCGTTACAACTGAAGTTTGCAGAAAAGCATTTGTGAAGCCACAACACGCACAACCTTGAGGTGGATGGGCTACAACAGCAGAAGACCCCACCGGGTACCTCTCATCTCCACTAAAAATAGGAAAAAGAGGCTATAATTTGCACAAGCTCATCAAAATTGGACAGTTGAAGACTGGAAAAATGTTGCCTGGTCTGATGAGTCTCGATTTCTGTTGAGACATTCAGATGGTAGAGTCAGAATTTGGCGTAAACAAAATGAGAACATGGATCCATCATGCCTTGTTACCGTGCAGGCTGGTGGTGGTGGTGTAATGGCCAATTTGGCATCGTTTAAATGCTACGGCCTGCCTGAGCATTGTTTCTGACCATGTCCATCCCTTTATGACCACCATGTGCCCATCCTGTGATGCTGCTTCCAGCAGGATAATGCACCATGTCACAAAGCTCGAATCATTTCAAATTGGTTTCTTGAACATGACAATGAGTTCACTGTACTAAAATGGTCCCACAGTCTCCAGATCTCAACCCAATAGAGCAGTGGTCCCCAACCCCCGGTCCGCGGCCCGGTACCGGTCCGCGGACGAAGTGGCACCGGGCCGCGGAGCGAATTCGCGGACCGGTCCATTAATGAAATGGTACCGGGCCGCGGAGCGAACAGTCTGTATTAACATAAAATGTTGGTTGTCTGATTCAACTATGGCAAATTAAGTATTGTGGTCACTACCAAAACGTTACTGTCACTACCGAAAATGTGCAGTCACTACCAAAACATGGAAAGTTTTGTCAAAAATAAAGTATATTGAGTTATCAACTAAGATGTAATGATAGTGTCACGTCTTCACTAAACCAGGACTCTTGTTTTGTCTTTTGTCAGTCACATGTTCATTTTGTTCTAGATCTTTCCGTCACCCATCAGTTGTCATAGTCACTAATCATCACAGGTGTTTGTCTTTAGGTTCATCACTGTTAGTATATTTAGTCCTCCTTGTGCACTCTTTAGTTGTCGGTCATCGTTAATGTGTTGCGTGTGTTTACTCTTCTGTGTCTATTGCTTTAATAAAAGCCATTATGGATATTCATTGCTCGTCTTCGTGCCTTCATCGCACACGGACCCGTGACAGATAGTATTTGGTTTAATGCATATTCAACCTACTGAATCCTTAACTTTGAAATCAGTATGATAAACTTTAAAACTTCAAAATACAAGAAGTCTCATAAATTACACTTAAAATATTATTACATTTGTCATTTTTATTGATTTTACCTGTAAACATTTTTTTTAAATATATATTTACAAGGTTGATGTAAAGTTTACATTGTAAACAAAATCTTAATAGGTTATTATTGTAATAGGTGTGTGTGTGTATCTGGCGTGCGATGCGGAGGCGAGGAGACAGGCGCCTAACACGGAGTCCAACAAAAACACTTTAATATAGAAACGGAAAATAAACAGCACATAGGCGTGCAAAACAAGGAGGCATCCACACGTAGAACAACCATACATCATAACGTTAACGATAACAACTGACAATCTGGGGAGTGAACATGGAGAACTTAAATACTGGCTAAGATTAACTGAAACACAAAACACCTGTGACTAATAAGTGATGAAGGGAACTGAGTGACGGTGAGATAAGGAACGGGGAACATGTGACAAAGACAAGGTAAACTAAGAGTCCTGAGTAAAGTGAAACTAACATAAACGTGACAATTATAAGCCTGCTTAATATATGAAATATTATTGTGTTTTGGTAGTGACAAATTTGGGGTGTATGAAAATATTCCAGCATTTTCTGAAAATACAATTAGAGAACTAACTGCACAAAATTTCAAGATGTTTCCAACTCTGATTTGTCACCATTTCTGTAGAATGGCCCATATAATACATTTATTAATGGTGTCCCACAGTCCCAGCTGATAATTATCAGCCCGGTAGCAGTCACCTTTCTCTGTATTTTCTTCCATATACAAATGTTACGATGTTCATGTCATCAGGAAAGTATGGAAGCCACAGTTGAGAAATTTGTTTTTATTTAAGTCATAATACTGAGAGGGTTTCTCAAAATAATGACATCGTATCTCGAAATAATGAGAAAGTTTCTCATATAAATGACTTAGTATCTCGAAAAAATTTGGAAATTTGAGGAAAACTTTTTCCTCAACCTTGATCTTCAGTAAGTCCAAGTACAGGTCTACTTACTGACGATCATCTTCAAACCATACTGAGAGTCTGTTTCCTCTCTCAAGCCAAATGTGGCTCAGCTGTGTGAGAGGAAGTTCTGCAGGTCTCTGGCAGCAAGAAGTAGGCAAGACAAGTCATAATCAGTAGAACCTTTCATGTTCTTCAATATTCTGTTTATGTTCAGGACAGTTCATGCTCAGAAGAACCCATTGAAGTTAAAGAACTGTCAATAATGATGTTTGAGAAAAAAAAAATTGTGGTATACTTGATACTTTGGAATACCCTGCCTTACCCAAACTCTGCCTCCTGCGGCCCCCAGCTAATTTATAATAAATAATAAAATAATGTTACATTTATATTGCGCTTTTCCAGAGCTCAAAGCGCTTCACATAGTAGGGGGGAATCTCTTCAAACACCACCAATTTGAGTTTGAGACCCCTGTACTAGAGGATCCTCATTGAACATGAAATTCACTGCATTTTAATTTTCTTCCGTTATTTTGGTTACAGATTCAGCATTCATTATTAATTATTAGTCAAGTCACCTTTATTTATATAGCGCTTTTTACAATGTAGATTGTTTCAAAGCAGCTTTACAGGAAAAACAATATAAACAAAGTTTGATTGGCTGAACAGAAGCCCCAAAAGAGCAGGTGAATCAATACAATTGATGAATTTTAAGTGTTAAGTTTCCCCAACTGAGAAAGCCATAGGCAGGTGACGTAACGAATGAAGAATAGAATGGAGAAAAAACCTTGGGAGAAACCAGGCTCAGTCGGGGGACCAGTTCTCCTCTGGCCAACAGCCAAACAGTGCATGATTATTATACAACAATTCAAGTCCAATATGAAGTCCAATTTGGTCCGGTTAGAGATGGGTTCATGATCGTCAAAGGGGAGGGTCTAGTAGAGTCACGGTCTCCGCAGACACCCCAGGGCAGTGCTGTGCTCGTGTCCAGGTGCAGGTCGTTCATCTGATCTGGATACGGCCCGGATCTAGCTGACCGCGGTAACCTCGGAATAAACAAAGACCAATATCAGCGTAGATGCCATTCTTCTTCTGATGTATCGAGTACATCAGGTGTTATGGGAATGTTCCCGGTTCGGGCTTATCTAAACTATGCAGCCTAACAATCATTTTACATAATTTGGATTAAAAATGTATGTATAATGTGTTATGTGTATGCCAGGTTGAAGAGATGTGTTTTTAGTCTACATTTAAACTGACAGAGTGTGTCTGCTTCCCGAACTGTAATAGGAAGACTGTTCCAGAGTTGAGGAGCTAAATAGGAAAAGGATTGACCGCCAGCAGTTGACTTTGATATTCTAGGTATTATAAGCTGGTTAGTATTTTGGGATCGCAATAGACGTGAAGGACTATAATATGTTAAGAGATCGCTGAAGTACTGTGGAGCTAAACCATTTAATGCTTTGTAAGTAATTAGCAAGATTTTAAAATGTATTCGGTGTTTAATAGGCAGCCAGTGCAGGTTTGACAGAACTGGGCTAATATGCTCATACTTCCTGGTTCTAGTAAGAACTCGAGCTGCTGCATTTTGGACCAGCTGGAATTTGTTTATTAAGCGTGCAGGGCAACCACCTAGTAGAGCATTACAATAATCTAGCCTTGAACTCATGAACGCATGAACTAACTTTTCCGCATTTGTCTTAGAGAGCATATGTCGCAATTTAGATATATTTTTAAGATGGAAGAATGCCGTTTTACAGATGCTAGAAACATGGCTTTCAAATGAAAGATTGGTATCAAAGAGCACACCCAGGTTTCTAACTGACGACGAGGACTTGACAGAGCAGCCATCGAGTGTTAGGCAGTAGTCTATTATTATGTGTTGAACTTTTTGGTCTAATAATTAGAATCTCTGTTTTTTCAGAATTAAGCAGTAGAAAGTTATTAGTCATCCAATTTTTTATATCAGTTATGCATTCTGTTAATTTAGTGAATTTAATTGTTTCATCAGGATGAGAAGAAATATAGAGCCGAGTATCATCAGCGTAACAATGAAAGCTAATGCCATGCTTCCTAATAACTGCACCCAAAGGAAGCATATACAGGGTGAAAAGCAATGGTCCTAGTACTGAACCTTGAGGAACTCCATACTGAACCTGTGACCGATATGACATCTCCTCATTTACTGCTACAAACTGATAACGGTCAGATAAGTATGACTTGAACCAGGCTAATGCAACTCCACTAATGCCAACATAATTTTCAGTCAAAGTCAAAGTCAGCTTTATTGTCAATTCTGCAATATATACAGTGCATACATATAGAGAATTGAATGGATTCAGAGATCAGGTCCTTGGTGCAGAAGAGGGGAGTCTATTCAGGTCTATTCACGAGACTATCATCAAGGTATTCCCCTAGCGTTCGACTAGCGTTCAATGCAGCGTCTCGTTCCCTCTTCAGGGAACCATGGTTACATTTCCCCAACTGATCAAGTACTCCTCGCTGCAGACTGTAGCGTGGTGACGTCCCGTATACGTGACGTATATGCGTGACGGTACGTTTGTGACACCGCGCATGCGCCCAAACGGTGGTGACAGCGCATGCGTGTCCTACGCGGTATTGTCACGTGTTTTGATGTCCCATGTATTTAAAACCCATGCGAAAACTTGATATTAGTAGTCAATAAAATGTAGACATGTTAAAAACGCCAAAGAAATAAAAAGAAAGAGCTATTGCCAAGTGTGTTTACACATACAAGGATTATTTTCTTGGTGCTGAAGCTTCCTGTGCACATATATATGGAAGCTTCCTGTGCACATATATAATTATGACTTACTAAGTCGAAATAATGACTTACTAAGTCATAATAATGACTTAGTAAGTCATTATTTCGACATAGTAAGTCATCATTATGACTTAGTAAGTCATCATTATGACTTAGTAAGTCATAATTTCGACTTAAGTCATTATTTCGACTTAGTAAGTCATAATTATGACTTAGTAAGTCATTATTTCGACTTAGTAAGTCATTATTTCGACATAGTATGTCATAATTATGACTTAGTAAGTCATTATTTCGACTTAAGTAAGTCATAATTATGACTTAGTAAGTCATTATTTCGACTTACGTATGTCATAATTTTGTTTTTATGCGCGATTTTTTTTCTTATGTCGCGGAAATGGGCTTCCATACATATACAATACAACAAAAACATAGTAATACAAATTCTGAGAATAAAAAAAAAAAAACCTGCAGCAAAACTGAGTACATATAACCATGGTTTTGACCATGCCATCTGTCATGTTTTTTGTTTATTTTTGTGTATATTTTTGGACAGTTTGTGTATCTTTGGCAATACTTAAACTGACTACATACACTACATTTTAAGTGTCTGTAATCCCATCTGCATACCAAAAAAGAAAAACTGATAACTTTCTTTTATTTCATTTATAGACACAATTGTAATTACAGAATTATGTACACATTATAAAATATACACAATATATAAATACAAATAATATATAGCTATATAAATATACATTATATAAAATATATATTTATATATCATCTAAAACAATCTATATATAAATATATATTTATATATATTATCACATGAAAATTCACTCAAATCTACTGAAATTCCCCTCCATCATAAAAAACAGCCAACAGACCAATAGCCTTCCACCTCCCTAACTGAATAAAATCCTCTTTTACATTTGTAATTACAGAATTATGTACACATAATATATACAAAATACAAATAATATATACCTATATAAATAATATATAAATATACATTCTATATCATATAATATAAAATTCTATATCACATCATATAAAATATGTATAAATATATAATATCAAATTCACTCAATTTGTCACATCATCTGTGACAACTCTTATCAGGATCCGCCGCAGTAGGAACTCAGGTGGCATCTGTCCGAAATAGTCAACAGTTAGTCCAAAATGTAACTTTATATAAGATATATTAAAAAGGGACACTGATAGATTGATAGGAGTTTATACTGTACTTACCTTGGTCCAGTCTTTGGTTAAGTGATCAACAGGGGGTTCTCATCACCTCTAAATTGTAAAGTAAACATAAGTAGAATTATTTTCAAAACCCTGTTATTTGTGCTGTTCAAGAAATAAAGTGAAACCCACACCTGCTTTCTCTACTCTTCTCTTTTTTTTAGTTTTTCTTCTTTCAGCATCTGACCTTCAAATGTTAAATATATAAAGGGTTCATGAAGACAGTTTGTTCTTAATGACATCCCCAGGACCAGGATCCACTTGGGTAGATTGATATGTGTCATGATATTAGATGATTTATTTTTAAAAGCAAAATTTTTATTTCTAAAAAGCTGTTCACAATTAAGTTGGCAACATTGTACGGACAGCACAACTTGATTAACTTATTTCAAGGGGTAATTACTCGGAAGTAGCATGCACCACCACCTTCTAATTGTCAGCATGTCACTGATTAAAGAACACTGAAGAGTTTTTTTTTAAATGAAACCTTACCAAAAGACCCCTCCATAACAATGTAGAGTGCATACTACAATATGAATTAAAGCACATTAGAGCAGACACAAAATAAATGTACAATAGTATACTAAAACATGCACAATCCTTCAGATGTAGGACATTTGTATTACTTTCTGGTGTGACAGGTCACAATGCTGACTTACCATCAACACAAACACTCCACAGTTATTTGATCGATGTTGTCTGGGAATGCCCTGAGAATTAAAAAATAGAAATGTTAACAGTTAATGCATCAAAAGCAAGTAGGACTGTTATGCTTGGAATGGTGAGGGTATGCTAAAGGTCAACGTAAGTTTTCCTTCAACATGTTTTTCAGACAGAGTAAAGAATTTAATTAATAAATTGAAGGTAACTGAACTCTCTCTGTTTGTTTGTCTGTGTGTCCATCAGTCAATCTATCTATCTATCTATCTATCTATCTATCTATCTATCTATCTATCTATCTATCTATCTATCTATCTATCTATCTATCAGGGGCGTCACTAGGCCCTTTTTAGGGGGGCTTCAGCCCCCCTAAACTTCTGGCCAGCCCCCCTAAAAAATATATTTGATTAATACATTTTTGATCGCTTCAGTCCCCTTTAAATAAAACTCATTTGAAACGGCGGAAAGCTGCGTCAAGTTTCGGCTCCTCCCCTTATCTGAGTCTGCTTGGTTTTAGCGCATTTTTCAATCTGCAGGGGCGCCAAGCAGAGTGAACATCAAGGTGTGTGTCGTGTGTGCGTGCATTTATTGATAGATTGCTAATGCTATGATATTACACCTGCATTGGTGCAGTTCTTTGTCATAAATGCATTGCAGTTTACATAATGTAATGTTACTGGAGTATTGGGAGCACACGGGACGGCTCGGTTTCTCATCCAATACCAATACTTTTCGCTTCGTTCACCTTCAGCCCTTGGGTGATAGTTGTTTTTTATTCCTACAAAAATGAAGTGATTAACACCCATGAAAACATACTTTAGATTCAGAAAACGATCATGATTTATTTTAATTTACCTTTTACAATTACAGACATATTATAATGTATTTTGACATTACATTATGCAGCCATGCACAGAAATGACACACATTGTCTGAAAGCACTATATGATCCAGAGAGAGAATGTGGAGTTATTTTGTTTTGTATTATTAAATATAGTTTTGTATGAAGTAATAATGAATCGGGAGGAGTGTCATGATACATAAATTAGAGTAAGCATAGAGTAAAGGGATTTTTGATTTTCTTGATTTATACTAGTTTTGTACTTGATTTATAGAAGTGGCAAATTGATAATTCATGTTGTTATTTTTAATAAATAGAAATAAATATAGAACAAATTAATTATATTGCCAATAGACAATTACATTAATACATGGTTTGTCTATATTCTTAATGAATATTAGCTGGTTAGTTAAAATACTTAAAATGACATCAATTTTCATGGGGTGACTTTATGAATATCCAATTTAATTTTGTCAGAAAAATTCCTATCTGAGGTTTGTATGTGAGCATAGAAATGCAAACAGTAAAATGTTGTGTTTGTACTGGAAACGTGTGCGCGTGTTTGTACAGTGAATGAATCAGGAGGTCTTCATTGTAAAAAAAAAAAATCAAAATAAAAGTCAACATTCCCTATTTTCTAGTGGTCACATCCAATAATTATTTTTTATTACAGTGTTGTATATGGCTCAGTCAGTACTCCTACTCCCATATATGAAATACAGGGAATACAATGGCATAGTGGATTGCAGTAAGGTTAGTAGCATACCACCCTACCTTAATAGTCAAATAATATTTTTTTAATCATACCCTTATTGGGGGCTGAGCACCCCTAAAATCAAAATCCTAAAATCGCCCCTGCTATCTATCTATCTATCCACTTACATATATAGCTTTATTACCATATATATACACACACACACACACACACACACACACACACGCATACACACTTTATTTGCGTTTAAAACTTCAATGGATTTCCATTACTTTTTAGATTTACATTAATAGATTTACATTTACCCCCCCCCAAAAAAACAACAACAAACAAAACAAAAACTAGTAACAAACTATAGTACATACTGGAACATAAATTTTACTGTATGCTCTGACCATGCTGCAAAAAATTTTGTTCCACAGTAGTATTATAAGTGTTTAAAGATTCTTTAGCCAATGCATTTACAATGCAAAGAAGCATTTAATGGAGACACAAAATATGAAATCGATCAAAAATAAAATTAGCTTATAATTAAAACAATAACAAATATAATCAACCAAAGCTCAGAAAATTAAAGAAAAATTATTTCTAAAGGAAGGTATTTATAAGTCTAACCCTTATAATTATAAGAAGGTATTTGCTTTTGTTGAATTGTATTCATTCTTTTGAGACTCCAATTTTGCTTCGAATGTAAATGTATTTCGGTTGAAAGATGTTTAAATATCTGTTTGGAAAACAGGACAAAAACACTGAGAAACTATTATTATTATTATTTTATAATAATATTAACAATCAATGACATTACTTCATTTATTTAAGTCTTTAAGCTCTACTAAGACATCTTTAAAGCCTTAATTTGTTTAAAGGCGAATTAAGACTTTTACAGATATATTTAGCACCCGAGAAACCCTGTCATCTCGAATGCTAACACATATCATAAAATATGCCATAACATCTTTTTAAAATCTTAAACAGATTATAACCCACTCTATGGAATTCCTTAGAATACGTTAACACAAAACACAATTGTTAAAAACAACATAAATAATGCTTATCCACTTACTGCCATTGAATCCATCACTTTCGACCACCATCCACGTATAAATTTGCGCACATGCGCACTAACATCCAGGTGTGAATTTACGCGCATACGCGGTGACACACAAGTACCGTCACGCATATACGTCACGTATACAGGGGGGGGGTGTTATCTCCGCTAACTCGGTAGTCCCCTCCCTCTCCCGCCAAGAGAGAATGACGTTAGTGCGATTCTTTTCTCCGAAATTTTGGCGGCACCCTCAAAAGATCTCACGGCACCCCTTAGTGCCGCGGCACACCGGTTGGGAACCACTGCGCTACAGTCTGCAGCGAGGGGTATCTCCAACTGAGCAATCCAGAGGCGACAATGGCAAGGAACCAGGTGACGGAAAGGAGAGAAAATCCTTTGGAGAAACCAGGCTCAGTTGGGGGACCAGTTCTCTTCTGGCCAACAAACAAACAGTGTATGATTATTATATTTACAACATTTCAGATAAGAGATCGGGACACACAAAATATTTAATCTAGTTCCATCTGATTAGAGATCAGATTCATGATCTTCACAAGGGAGGGTCTTGTAGAGTCATGGTCTCAGAAGACACTTCAGGGCTGTGTTGTGCTCGTGTCAATATGCAGGTCCTTTATCTGATCTGGATACGGCCTGGATCTGGCTGACCTCGGGACCTCCGGATCATGGTATCCTCAGGATAATCAGAGACTAATATCAGTGTAGATGCCTTTCTTTTTATGATGTAACGAGTGCATCGGCATTATTTGAAGTATTATTCAGTACTATTTTACCCAGTATAATAAATACATAACAGCTTTATCAATGTAAACAATATTTAAAGACATTTGATCAAAATCTCTGAATTGTCAGGTGTGGGGAAGAAGGGAAAAGCGAGGACTCAATGATGCAGGGACTAGGGCTTTTTATTAACAAAATAAAACAAAACTTCAAACTAAAACAACCTGACTGAACTGAACTGAACTGAACTGAACTGAACTGAACTTGAACAAGACAAGATTTGACTTGACTTGACTTGACTGGACTGCTGTAACACTGTTCCTGTCTGTCTGGGTTTTCTTTGTCACTTCCTGTCAGTCTTGTCATTGTTTCACTTCCTGTCTATCGGGTCATTGTTTCACTCCCTGCACCTGTCATGTAATCACTTGCTCATTAGTCTCCCAGGTGTTTGTAATTCCCTTTTTGTTTAAGTCACTCTTGCATTTCCCTTGTGTTTGTCGGTTGTTAATGAAGTAATGTTAGTTGTGTTTAGATGTTATACCTCTTCCCCTGCTGAAGCCTGGCTCTGAGTTCCTGTTTAGTTCAGTTAAATGCACATGTGTGCTTCTTTTGTTTAGATTTAAAGTGTTTTGTTTTTGTTTATTATTAAATGAGTTTTGAGTTTATCCTGTTCTCCTCGTCGTGGTTCTCCCTCCGCATCGCACACCAACACACCCCACTTCGTGACAACTGCAATACAGCAGAAACAACATACCAAATAATGACGACACAGAACAGCAAGTATGAGGTGATTATAAAGGAAGCACATGGGGAAGGTAACGAGGGAAAACAGCTGGGGCAAATCAAACTAATGACAATGAAACAAGACGGGCAGGGTAACAGACAAGACATGAACACGCAACCAATGCGGATGCACATCACTGCCAAACCAAAACAACCAAACATGCGTGTGACATGAAAGCACGCAGCCGATGAAAACACGAACCGCATGCGAACCACATGTGAACCGCAACACGAACCGCATAATCCACAGACGAGAGAGAGCACGGCTCGCGCTAAGCTTGAAACCGCGCCCACTCTCATGACATAGAGCGCGTAAGAACGAATAAACACCTGTTTTCGTGCGCTCACAACAAGGACGAACACACGAGTCATGAATGCCCGAATCCCGACACAAAACCGAAACTGAACCAGACCAAAGTATCGGGACCGGACATCATGACTCGCACACAAGATGTCACACAGAAAAGTGTGCACGCGACTCAAACACTCAAAGCGCATGCACACACAACTCGAGACATTACGGTAGTGTTAGAGCTCTGCCACAAAACCAAGAAATGGCTAGACCGAATGTGGCAGAACCCTGACAAGAATACTAAAGTTAATTTTATTCACAATTATGCTGTTTTTGCCACCATGTCCATATTAAGTAATCTCGATGAGTTGTACTTTGTGTTTCATTCATATTAACATTTCAAATATTTCAAAACCTACATGTTATTATTATTATTATGAGCAATGGCATTACCACTGTCTCGTGAGGCTGGTTCCTTTACTAGCCTATTTACATAGTTTTAAAGTATTTTGTGTTGTTTTTTATGTAAAGGGGCAACATAAACATTCAATGAAAATGTTCTAAATCACTCCTGTCTACAGAAATAGAAAATAGAAAAACAATTGAAATTATCCATTCGTTGCATGGTTATGGTTCACTGTTATTTTCATTGTGTTTTAGTTTGGTTTTGTTCTGTTCCTGATTTACAGAGTTCCCAGTCATTGTTAGTTTCCATGGTTGTGAATGAGTTGCACACCCGATCCCTGTTCTCGTGATTGTCCTCCCTTGTGTATTCAGTGCATTCAGATCTTGGCTTGATGTTGTTTATGTTTATGTTTATGTTGTTGTTTTTAACTTTGATCAATCTGCGATGTCCTACGCATTCTCAGTTCTTTGTAATATAAATTGCTTTGTTGGGTTGTCATTGTCATTGTGTGCTCATTAACCACTGTTTACCATTAGTGACATTTATTTTCATTTTGTTTTCACAGATCCTGATCCGTCAGATTGAGGAATCTGATAATATTTTTGCCATCAGCACTGCCATCAGTAACCTGCTATCTTTAACTCAGGACGGGCCGCAGCTCTGCAGCATCATCGCCAAGGTACGACAACACGCACATACTTACACCCACACACAGACACTGTTTTCACTCATTTGCATTTGTTCACTTTTTTCCCACTTTAAATAAAAATAAAATGCAAATTTGTTCCAGATCCGATCGGATACCACATATTTTTTTCAGTTGGATTAATGTCTGGGCCATTTTAGGGCACTAGCTTAGTTTTCCAAGTCCATCATTTTTTTATTTGGTTTATATAATCAAAGTATTTTCTTATAGTGGTAAAAACTCTTATTCACCCCTTACATAAGCTAAAATCATATTTACATTATTATGGTTCAACAACATATTTTTCATCAGCAATACAATTTATAGTTAGCTTGATAAAATACATTTTTATTTATCATGAGACTAGAGGGTTTGCTCTCCTGCTGACACAGTCTGGTTTCTTTATCGAACTCTGATGACACGGTGATGCCGCAGCCTCAGTCCATTAGTCGTCTCGTTTTTCTGATGTGTTTTCTAATGGGATCAATACTGTCCTGTCCCATTAGCGTGCAGCACAGATCACGGTTGACAGTTGTGTTTTCTGGCTCTCTGCTTCAGCTACGTCTGTAAGAGGATTGACTACCGGCCATTTACCAGAAGCATCTGAAGTCATCGCTCACTTCTTTCTGCTGTAATAGATACTGTTAAAGATCTGACAGCGCTTTTGGTTCTCACCTCACATAATATTATTTTATTTACATAATGACAGTGTTTTACATCTCCACACATTCTCACATTGATCATCAAATCCTTCAAACAGTACAAATCAATTAATAGGCAACAACAAGGCAACAACTTTATTCAAGTGTGCTTGTTAGTATTCTTCTTTTAAACAAAAAATAAGATAATAGACTTTGTCTGTTTTTTATGTACTTCTCAGGAACACACTGAAAATTGCTTTGTCTAAGTATATTTTGGCCCAGGGGTGGACAAACTACGGCCCGCGGGCCATATCCGGCCCGTTGGGCTTTTTAATCCGGCCCGCCGAACTTGCCGAACCTGAATTAAACCTCCTTAATTTTACATTTCCCTGTAATGACACTCTGTCGCGGCTGCAAGCGGCAGTGGCGCTGAAGCTGTGGTGGAGAGTAGGCGTGTGTCGCAAACCCCTCTACACCCCCCTTTATGGCGTTAATTCCGTGCTAAAAAGGAAAGAGTGCAAAACTGATGTTTGCGCGCACGTAAATTACATCTGCGAGCGGAAAACAGAACTACACGTAAATACGGGTACCCGCGAGCTCATTTTAATCACTCGCGCGCGATTGTCAATCCAGAGCTGAGGAAAATATACGATTCAGTCAGTTCATTGCATATTATGGTTATTATGTCGATTAAATTGTATTAATATTGTTTTGTTGTAATTTCACGTGTCCCAGTCGAGTGATTTAAGACCAAACTATACTTTATACAGTTTTTCTAGGATTTCTTATAAGTAAATGCACAGGTACGACCTTCACCCCGGCCCTTCTGTCAATTTTAAGAAACAATGTGGCCCGCGAGACAAATAGTTTGCCCACCCCTGTTTTGGCCTATACTTGGACTCAATCTTTTGATTATGATGAACTTTTCAGTTTAAGTTTTTAAGTTATATGTGAAGGACAAGTATGTTAACCCAGACTTGTAATTTATCCTCTATATTTAACCCATCCAAAATTGTGCATACACTTAAAAGTATAAATATTATACTTAAAATCGTCTCGGTTACGTCTGTAACCTTAGTTCCCTGAATAAGGAATGAGACGCTGCATCTAGCGCTGTGGGAACGCCCCTGCGTGTATCCGTCATGAAGCACGTATGGAATCTGACCAATCGCGTCAAGCGGGTGACGTCAGAAGCAGGTGACGTCACGAACCAGGAATCTATAAATACTAGCCGCGCCAGTCTGCAGCTAAGTCTCTGAAGTAGATGCTGTTGGCAGGCTCGAAGGAGGTATGGCCGAGAGTCGCAGCGTCTCTTTCCCTATTCAGGGCACCAAGGTTACATACGTAACCGAGACGTTCCCTTTCCAGGGAACTCGCGCTGCATCTAGTGATATGGGAACGAAATACCAATGCTACCATAGCGACCAGAGCCTGTCAGATGTGATTGCCCTCAGACGACAACACCTGGGCCCCAGGAGTGGAGATTAGGTCTAGACTGTAGAACCTGACGAAAGTATGCGGAGAGGACCAACCTGCCGCATCACAGATATCGCTGAGGGAAGCTCCAGAAATGAGAGCTTTGGAGGCGGCCATACCCCGAGTTGAATGGGCGTGAACTGCCAAAGGCGAGGGCAGCCCGGCCGACTCATAAGCAAGTGAAATGGCCTTGACCATCCACTTACTCATTCTTTGCTTAGAGACGGGCGGCCCTTTCTTGGGGGGGCCAATACAGACAAATAACTGATCCGACCTAGGCCATAGGGCAGCTCTGTGGACGTAAGCGTCCAGGGCCCGCACAGGGCAGAGAAGATTCCTTTGTTCCTGGTCCAGTTCTCGAAAGGGGGGAGGACAAAAGGCCTGCAGCACAACAGGAGTAACCACAGAAGTAGGCACTTTAGGGACATACCCGGGTCTGGGATGGAGAAAGGCTCTGACCATCCCAGGAGCAAACTCAAGGCACGAGGGCGTGACCGAAAGAGCTTGTAAATCCCCTATTCTCTTCAGAGAAGAAATAGCCAGGAGAAATAAAGTCTTGAGGGTGACGAACTTTGGAGCCACCTCCTCAATAGGCTCAAAGGGAGCCCGGGATAGACCTTGGAGCACCACAGTCAAATCCCAAGAAGGTACCCTGGGGTGAACTGCAGGCCTAAGCCTCAGAGTGCCACGAAGGAAACGGGTAATAAGCGGGAGTCTCCCCAGAGATAGACCACCCAAAGGGATGTGGTAGGCCGCAATGGCCGCCACATACATCTTCAAAGTGGAAGGAGATAACCCAGATGCGAAGCGCTCCTGCAGGAACTCCAGTACTGAACTAAAATGGCAGCTGACGCTCATTACACCATGATGTGAAGAGTCTCCACTTCAAGGAGTAGAGTTTCCTCGTGGAGGGAGCTCTGGAGTGGAGAATGGTCTCGACAACCTCAGTTGAGAGACAGGAACTTAAGAGCCGGGCCCTCTCAGAGGCCAAGCCCACAGATTCCAAAGTTCTGGGCGGGGATGCAGTATCAGCCCCCCCACCTGGGACAGAAGGTCCCTCCTGACCGGAATCTCCCACGGAGAGCCGTCTAGGAGAGAAACCAGGTCTGGAAACCACACTCTGCCCGGCCACCGCGGGGCAACCAAGATGAGCCGGACCTTGTCCCGGCAAACCCTCTCCAGAACTCCCGGGAGCAGAGCAATCGGGGGAAAGACATACAGAAGTAGTCTCGGCCACTCCTGAGACATAGCATCGAGTCCGAGAGGAGCTGGATGAGACAGGGAGAACCAGAGTGGACAGTGCGAGGTCTCTCGAGACGCGAACAAATCCACTTGAGCCTGGCTGAACCTCTCCCAAATCTGCTCCACCACCTCAGCGTGGAGCTCCCATTCCCCGGGCCTCGGCTCCCACATTTTGAGTCCCTGGGATGTAAACAGCTTTCAGAGACAGCAACTTCCCCTGGGACCACAGGAGGATCTGACGCGCTAGCATGTACAACGGGCGTGAACGCAGGTCCCCTTGATGGTTTATATAGGTGACCACCGAAGTGTTGTGAATTTGAGCTGCGACACTGATTTGTTGAGTAGATGCAGATCCAAGATGGTGCGTAGACCTCCATCCTTCTTGTGAACTAAGAAGTATCGGCTGTAAAAGCATGACTGTCTGTCTGAGAGGGGAACATGTTCTATGGCCCCTTTCTCCAATAGTGTCACTATTTCCAGTTTCAAAACCAGAGCCTGCTCGGGGGACACCGTAGTGACAAGAACCCCCACGAACCTCGGTGTGAGGTCCGAAACTGAATGGTGTATCCATACTGAATGGTACGCAGGACCTAACGAGACACATTCGGCAGAAGTTTCCACGCTGCCAAAAAGTCTACTAAGGGAACCAGCCCCTCGGGACTGGCCTCTGGTATTGATCGAGCAATCAACTCGGTGCCCTGAAGCGGCGAACAGGCAGGGAACGACTGGGCCGAAAGCTCTAGGACCCTCCTCGGAGGGAGCGAGCATCCTGGTGCTGCAACGTTTCTGGGCAGACACTGGAAATAACGTTCGCTGGGGGCCGCTGTGCTCTGAAGCACCCGAGGTGGCAGGGTTAGCGAGCCGACCCCTTGAGGGCAACGGGGAAGGGCAGGCATCGTAGACAGAGATGAACACTGCATGACCCCGATGGGGACAGCCCTCAGCGGTCCGGCGCACCTGGTGTCAGGACCACTTCCCCGCAGCCTTTATAGAGATAAGGACGGTCCTCAGATCCAGCCTACTCTTTGAAGACTGCGGGCGTTAGCCACCTCCACCCCCCCCCCCCCCTTTCTGGGGAGGAGTCCGGGTGGAAACGCTCTGCTTTTGAACATCACGATGGGAGGAGCTGGCTTTCTGGGGCTGCTCCCGCTCAGCAGCCCTGGAGACCTGAGGGCGGCAGGGAATGAGTTTCTTGAATGCCGCCGCCCTGTTTAGTAACCAGCACCAGGACCTTCTGTATGGCTGATTGTTTCAGACGGACCATTTTGACTGCTGCACTGCTGCTGTTTCCTGTTTGCTCGAGTGGATTGCGTTTGTTTGCATTGTATAAACTTGTTTTTATTTTAGATTTTAAACTCGACGTTCGTTCTTATTGCTAAATACAATACAAAACTAGATTATTTAATAAACTGTAGTCGTTAGCTTTAATCTTAGTCGCTAAACGCGTTAGCATTGTGCTATCTTACTGTCCGTGCATACAGAGTTTTCTTGCTTGCGCCTTTTTTCCCGAGTTCATCAAACATCAAACAACTGGTGAATTGGATCAACACACACGGTGAGTCATGTCATCTCCTTTAATTCTTACATGCACTGCCTGCTTCATAAATGTAGGGACATAGTCAGGCTGACATCCAAACTTTAATCCAGGATAGTAAGAATGCAAGGGCTTTAGATACTGCTTTGGATGTGACTAGCTTAGCAAACCCTGTACATTGTTCGGTTCCGGCTGTAGAGCCCGTGCAGCAGGGCAACTGGGTGACTGTGAGACGGCATAATCGCGGGTAAAAAAACACTGTTGTAAATTACAACACATAGAGACTCTTTCACCTAGATATCATCCTATAGAGACTGTGTCTGTTCCCATAAATTAGCAAATACAAAAAATTCTCAAAACCGTTTAAGGGTAAAAATTTAATTGATTTACAAACAACTAAGAACGGATATAACACAAATGAACAAATGATAAAGCTTGGGTTACTGAATACACAATCCCTTTCCTCAAAAGCACTTATTGTAAATGATATAATTACAGATCATGAACTAGATGTGCTGTGTTTGACAGAAACCTGGCTAAAACCAGATGATTACATTACTTTAAATGAGTCCACCCCTCAAGATTACTGTTATAAACATGAGCCTCGTCTGAAAGGTAAAGGAGGAGGTGTAGCTGTAATTTATAGTAACACAATCAGTACTGCTCAAAAGTCTAATTTGAAATATAATTCTTTTGAAGTGATGGTCCTTAATGTAAAATTATCTAGTGCAAGTAATAATTCCTGTTTCTATACAGGCCACCAGGGCACCGTACAGACTTTATCAAAGAATTTGCTGATTTTCTCTCAGACTTAGTAATGTCTGCAGATAAAGTCATAATTGTCGGTGATTTTAATATCCATGTAAATAATGAAAAAGACATATTGGGATTGGCATTTAGAGACATCTTAAACTCTATTGGAGTTACACAACATGTATCAGGACCCACTCATTCTCGTAATCATACTTTAGATCTAATATTGTCACATGGGATCAATGTTGATACTGTTCAAATTCTGCAGCAGAGCGATGACATCTCAGATCATTACTTAGTTGCGTGTAGATTACCATTAGCCAAAGTCGAAAACCTAACTCCCTGTTATAAATATAGTAGAACTATCACTCCTAACACAAAAGATGGCTTTATAAATAATCTTCCTGATCAGTTTCATCTACTTAACATCCCATATAGCCTAGAAGAACTTGATGTTGCAACAGAAACTATTAACTCTCTCTTTTCCAGCACTTTAGACACTGTTGCTCCGTTACGCTTAAAGAAGATTAAAGAAAACAGTCCAATACCGTGGTACAACGAGCACACCCGGGCCCTCAAGAGAGCAGCCAGAAAAATGGAGCGGAGCTGGAAAAAAACTAAGCTAGAGGTTTTTCGCATTTCTTGAAAAGACAGCTCTATTGCATTCAGAAAGGCCTTAAAATCAGCTAGATCTGCTTACTTTTCTACCCTCTTAGAACAAATACAACCCTAGGTATTTATTTGATACAGTGACTAAATTAACAAGAAATAAAGCCTCATCCCCAGATGCTTTAAAACAGCACAGCAGTAATGACTTCATGGACTTCTTTACTTGCAAAATTCATAATATTAGAGAGAAAATTATAAGGATGCAACTGTCTACTACAATATCACAAAATACAGTAAATTTTAGTGTACCTGAAAAAAAATTTCACTCCTTCATTGCTATTGGGGAGTGTTACTACCAGCTCGTTTCAGATCGCAACATGAAAGACGGATCAGGCAAGATGTTTAATCAAACAAAAGTTTTATTTAAATTAAACATATACCCAAATAATAACAATAATAAACATAAGTTTAGGAGTAAGTAAACAAACAAACAAAGATAACAAAAAAAAATGACGCTACAGGTGTAAAGTAAAACATACAACAGAGACACTCAGGAGGAATCCTTTCTCCCTGAGGTGCCCCATTGGAATGAGACACAGCACTCTCTTGTACTCTAGCTAACGATCAATTAACAGAAGATTAGCCAATCAGGAAACTCCAATGATCAGCACCCATGAAGTCAGGAGGAGGAGACTCGGGGTCGTCACAGGGAGGAAGAATTATCTAAACTTGTTAAATTATCAAAATCAACAACATGTATGCTAAACCCAATACCAACTAAGCTACTGAAAGAGATGCTTCCAGAAATCATAGATCCTCTTCTTAATATTGTTAATTCATCTTTGTCATTAGGATATGTACCAAAAACCTTTAAACTAGCCGTAATTAAACCGCTTATTAAAAAAACACTACTTGATCCTACAGAATTAGTTAATTACAGGCAGATATCAAATCTACCTTTTTTGTCAAAAATTCTAGAAAAGGCAATATCTTCACAACTATGTTCCATTCTAGAAAGAAACTGCAACTACGAGAATTTCCAGTCAGGCTTTAGACCATATCATGGTACTGAGACTGCTCTTATTAGAGTTACAAATGATTTGCTTTTATCATCTGATCGTGGTTGTATCTCTCTGTTAGTGTTACTGGACCTTAGTGCTGCATTTGATACAATCGACCACAAAATCCTTCTGAATAGACTTGAAAACTATGTTGGCATTAGTGGAGTTGCATTAGCCTGGTTCAAATCGTACTTATCTGACCGTTATCAGTTTGTAGCAGTAAATGAGGAGATGTCATATCGATCACAGGTTCAGTATGGAGTTCCTCAAGGTTCAGTACTAGGACCATTGCTTTTCACCCTGTACATGCTTCCTTTGGGTGCAATTATTAGGAAGCATGGTATTAGCTTTCACTGTTACGCCGATGATGCTAAGCTCCATGTTTCTTCTCATCCTGATGAAAAACTTAATTTAACAGATTAATTTGTTAACAGATTTAATTAAATTAACAGAATGCATAACTGATATAAAAAATTGGATGACTAATAACTTTCTACTGCTTAATTCTGAAAAAAACAGGAAGTATGAGCATATTACCCTAGTTCTGTCAAACCTGCACTGGCTTCCTATTAATCACCGAATACATTTCATACAAATATTGCTAATGACTTACAAAGCATTAAATGGTTTAGCTCCACTGTACTTGAGTGATCTCTAAACACATTATAGTCCTTCACGTCTATTGCGATCCCAAAATACTGACCAGCTTATGATACCTAGAATATCAAAGTCAACTGCTGGCGGTCGATCTTTTTCCTAGCTCCTAAACTCTGGAACAGTTTTCCTAATACAGTTCGGGAAGCAGACACACTCTGTCAGTTTAAATCTAGACTAAAAACACATCTCTTCAACCTGGCATACACATAACACATTATACATACATTTTTAATCCAAATCATGTAAAATGATTGTTAGGCTGCATAATTTAGGTCAGCCGGACCCAGGAACATTCCCATAACATCTGATGTACTCGATACATCAGAAGAGGAGCGGCGTCTACGCCGATATTTCTCTCTGTTTCCGAGATAACCATGGTCAGCCGGATCCGGGCCGTATCCAGATCAGATGAAGGACCTGCACCTGGACAGCACTGCCCTGAATTGTCTGCGGAGACCGTGATTCTACTAAACCCTCCCCTGTGACGATCATGAACCCATCTCCAATCGGACCAAATTAGACTTAATATTAGACTTGAATTATCAATATAATAACCAAACTATCAATACACCAAATCGATCAATAATCATAACTTAACACTTAATATTCATCAATTGCATTAATTTGCCTGCTCTTTTAAGGCTGCCATTCAGTCAAACAAACTTTGTTTATAATGTTTTCATGTGACCACTGTAAAGCTGCTTTGAAACAATCTGTATTGTAAAAAGCGCTATATAAGTAAAGGTGACTTGACTTGACTTGACTAGCCTCCTGGTGCCTCTAGACGACACGAGAGATGGCGTCACCAAAGAGACCCGGAGGCACCAGCGGAGCATCAAGCAGAAAATTCTTATCTTTATCTTGCATCTCCGAAAGGTTCAACCAGAGATCCCTCTCCACAGCCACCAAGGCTGCCATGGACCGCCCAATGGTACGGGCGGTCTCTTTGGTGGCCCGGAGAGACAAATCGGTCGCCTGGCGCAACTCTCTGACCGCCTGAGGACCGATGCCCCCGCCCTCATTAAGATCTCCCAGTACGTCTGGCTGGTAACCTTGCAGCAACCCCATAGTGTGTAAGCAGGCTGCAGCCTGACCAGCGGCAGCGTACGACTTACCCAGCAGAGCCGAAGTAGCTTTTAATGGCCTGGTGGGTAACGTCGGGGTCTTAAGCGACGGTGATTGCGGAGACAAATGAGTGGCTAAAGTCTCCTCAATCTTAGGCTGCGCTGCATAATCAAACTCTCTATGACCTAAAATAGACAAATAAGTCCAAGTAGCAGGGTTATGAATTCTGGACAAAACCGTATTCTTCCACGACCTCGACACCTCAGTGTGGAGTTCGGGAAAAAACAGCAGACCTTCTTCCGCCTGAGAGTCTTCCGCCACTAGATCTGCCGGGTGAAGGCTGAGAAAGTGTACCGCCCGTCTCAAGCCCCTCCGACAAATCCATCTGCGACCCCCACGACCGAGATCGACGCTGAGCCTCAGCAACAGCGGGACCAGAGCCCTTGGACCGCGAGCCTGAGCGCCCTCCTCAAAGAGCGCCAGGCGGGAGCGGAGCGTTCTAAGAGAAAGCTGCTCACAAGAAGGACAGGCAGCGCCCTCGAACGCTGATCGTGCATGCTCCGCTCCCAGACACATAACACAGAGTTGATGTGTATCACCACCCGTAATGAAACGAGGGCTAGGATAAACACATTGCTTGAAACTCTGGCTCGCCATAATATATATATATATATTGTATATATATATATATATATATATATATATATATATATATATATATATATATGTATATATATATAATGTATATATATATATACAAATCTGTTCAAACTCAGTGACAAACAACACCAAATAAGACAGGACAGATCACATAGAGCGCTACTGAAGAAACAGAAGCTGCAGACTGTTTGGCGCGGCTAGTATTTATAGATTCCTGGTTCGTGACGTCACCCGCTTCTGACGTCACCTGCCTCACGCGACTGGTCAGATTCCATACGTGCTTCATGATGGATACACACAGGGGCATTCCCACAGCGCTAGACGCAGCGCGAGTTCCCTTGAAAGCGAAGAAGTATACTTGTAGTTTTTAGGGACAGAGCCCCAAAGGGACTTTAGCCCCTAGTGCAGGGGTGGGCAAACTCTTTGTCTCGCGGGCCACATTGGTTTCTTAAAATTGACAGACGGGCCGGTGTGAGGTGTAGTGATGGAGAGATGAAGCCTCATGAAGCATTGAACCTTTTCAGCCAAGTGGTTCACAAAAGGGTTCATTTCTCGAAGCCTCATTTGCTCACAAAACCATCTAGTGGCCAAAGAGTATAAAACAATAAGATACATTACAGATGTGCCTGATGTGGTGTGTGATACACTGTGTATATATAATGGGTATTTTCTTGTGGTATATAATGATTGTGTTAACATAATTTTGTAATAAATGTATTGGCTTGAAATTTATGGGACTATCAACTATATCCAACTATTGTTGGAGTGTCTATGTTTTTATAATTGTCTGAAACTATGTGTGCTGCCGTTTTTGACCAGGTCTCCCTGAAGGAAGAGATTATGATATCTCATTGGGATTTTCCCAGATAAATAAAGGATAAATAAATAAATCAAATGTATCAATCAATTGTTTGGTCATAGGCAGACGGAGCAAAATTATAATTTTATAAGTGTCTGGGTTTAACTGGGCAGAGGGCAGTGAATGTGCTCATGTATCTTGGACTGTGATTTTTGCAAACAACAAAAATAATGAGAAGGATATACTTTAGGAGTTTTTATTCAAGAATATAAATTTTCAACTGTTTTTGGGCTAAGACGATTATTTTATTTTTTTACTTAACTTCTCCTGCCTTTGAAAAAACCCTTTCACAAGGCACAGATGAAGCCGGGGTACATAAACACTTGACAGCAAGCCTGTACAGATGTGCAAATATAACTTTCTGTCTCTCCCAGTACTGAAGTGGGTCCTGTAATCGCCCGATATTTAGTTCGGCAAGATAATGTCAAATAAAAAAGATCAATCAAAATTTTGCGGCAAGATTCAAAACGCTTACTGAACCACTCTGGCGGAATCAAGGCTTCACACGTCATCTCTGACGTCATCGGTCTAAACCGATACATGCCTCGATATGCGCTTCACTAAAAGCTTACAGGATTTCTCGGCACACGCTCCGAAGCCTTGACACAGAGCGTAACATAGTGAGCGCTTCGCGATTGTTGACAGGGAAGGGGGTGTAGAGGGGTTTGCGACACACGCCTACTCTCCACCATAGATTCAGCGCCACTGCCGCTTGCAGCCGCGACAGAGTGACATAACAGGGAAATCTAAAATGAAGGTTTGATAAAAGTTCGGCGGGCCAGATTAAAAAGCCCAACGGGCCAGATATGGCCTGCGGGCCGTAGTTTGCCCACCCCTGCCCTAGTGTAATTATTAGTTTCCTTTCAAGGGAACTCATGCTGCGTCCAAGACACTTTGGGGATACTTAGCGTTACTTTGTCGTGCAGAATTTATATCAGAGGTGGGTGACATCATGAAGCAGGAAAAGAGGCGATCTGGTGCTTGTGTCAAATGGGTTAGGGCCCTGCCTCCAGGCTGGGAGGGGACAGCCCTGCAGCGAATCTTTCCTGCAGTAACTCCAGCACGTTGCCAATCTGACAGGAGATCACCTGAATTTGAGAACACCTGCCTCTCGCTTCACCAAGAAGTGATTGGTATAATTCTCCACTTCAAGGCAAACATTTTCCTTGTGGAGTGGAGTGGACAACCTCAGTTGCAAGTGTAGAGGATCTACATAATTTTGAGTTGGAGATTTTTATTTTTATTTTTGCCATGGGCGCCGCCATTTTGTGTACCTGAGAAGTGCGCGCGGGATCACTAAAAAAAGGGCAGTTGTGCTGAGGAGCAGCGATGCAGACGTTTAGTGAGTCCCCGGATAAGTGATTACGTTTTGAAGAGTTTGGGTCTGTGATGAAACCCTCGGAATAGTTTAGTTTCGGTTTCAGTTTTTGAGTTTACAGATTCAGAACGAGTTTATTTTTCTCCGTGAAAGAAGCAAGTTAGCATTTAGCTATTGACACGCCATAAAGAGTTTATTTGTTTTCCATAAGAGTACGAGTTATATCCCTTTCGTGATTTGAGTGTTCACACGAACTTAAATCAGTGGAAATCGTAACGGAAAGTGTATAGAGTCAACTGAGTCATCGGATTGGGCCGTTTGTGTAGTGTTAGTCTTCTCGATACAACGTCGTCAGTCGGGATTGTGGCCTACTTGGACCGATCTGCTTTGTCAGAGCCACAGGACAATCGCTGAAGGTTATCGAGTGAAGAGACATTACCCTGCCATCCATTGAGCCCCAGTCAGCGCTCTTTCACGAACTTCAGAGGGTGATGTATTGTTTCTTTATGTTTTATTGAACACTGCGAATTTTCCTGCAAAGGGATTCATCGAACGTTTTTGGCACTTGGAGAAATATTTTCCGTGGACGTTTGGATGGACTGAGAATAATCTTTTCTATTCTTTGTATTCGAACTGTGGACATTTTGAACTGAGTCGAAAGGGAACATCCAACTAAAGTGAACTGAGTTTTCTTGAAGTAAAGAGTTTTCTGAAGGTTTAAACTTAATAGACTGTAATTTATTTTTGTGTTGAGGTCAAACCGAAAGTAAGTTGTTTATTTTCACTGATTGTTTTACACATGTCTTATTTTTGACTTTTCCTTTAATTTGAAATTGAAATTTGAGTTTTTATTTATTCTCAAGTGAAGATTGAAGAAAATTAATCCCGAGTCTTGATTGCTACAAATAAATGTTTTCAGTTAGTTTATTAGAATCTGGTCATTTTCTAATTGTCACTTATACTAAGGAGTGGGGGCGTCTTAACTATCTTGCTAGATCTGGGGAGGGTGGGTTTTTGCAGTCTACCGAGTTTAACTGCTCACACACTTCAGGTGGCGGCCGTGTCAAACGAAATCCTGAAGCCCGTCTCTCCACATCTCATGCATACACACATACTCTGCAGCACGATAGGCACAACATACAACCAATAGAGTTGTACAAAGGCCAAAAGCATTGGGTGGGAGGTCTAAGTACCTGTTGCTCACTCAATTCTTCCTTAGATAAGTGGTTAGTATTTCCCCCACAAGGCGGTGGCATATTCCCCTCCGCCACACAAGACCAAAATCTTGGAGCTGGTTCCCCTCAGAGGCCAAGCCCACAGTTTCCATAGTTCTGGGCAGGGGCAAAACATAAAGCCCACTGCCTGTGACAGAGGGTACTTCTTGATTGGAATCTCAAAGGGACTCAGTCCAAAAGGAATATTAGATCCGAGAACCACACTCTGCCTGGCAAAAAGTGTGATGTGGACCTTGTCTCCCTCCCGAACTCCCGGGAGCAGAGCAATCGGGGGAAAGCATACAGACGTAGCTTCAGCCATCTAAACCATAGCATCCAGCTTGAGCAGGGCAGGATGAGACAGGGAAACCCACAGAGGGCAAAGGATCAAACAGTTCTACTTGTGCCCGGCCGTATTTAAACCAAATCTGCTCCCCAACATCAGGGTGGAGCCTCCATACACTCGGCCCCTGCCTCAACGGGATGTCTGTTCCCACATTCTGGGTCCCAGGAATGTGAACTACCCATAGAGGGGGCAGTCTCCCCTGGAACCAAGGGAGTATCGCCGCGCCAATTTGTATAGTGGTCATGAACGTGAAGCCCCTGAGGTTTGGGAGGAACACCTGAAGTGCCCGCCTAATCATTCTTAGCAGGTTTATGTGCCAGGACACTTATGTGCTCGTACCACAGACCTTGGGCGGAGTGGTCCCTCCCATCCTTCAATAGCATTGCACTTTGACAAAGTACTTCCCATACAGGTCATAGAGACATAAACCAGGGTTTCTTCCACATATCCAAGGCACATAGGCCTCACCACGTGACCTTGATAGTGCAGAAAGGATTGCCTCTCAGGGAAAACACTCTGGTTCTGAGCCACCACTGTAGCAACCTCAAGAGTTGCAACCCAAGCGGGATAACGCAGGAAGCTGCTGCCTTAGACCCAGAACTTGCTGGAAATGCTTTACAGTGAGTGAGTGACGTAGTTAAATTATTTTGACGGCTAAAAGGATGGAACCGATGTGCACGGGGTAAAGCCGTTCAGACATCATAACCGAAACCTAACAACGCTGAGGAAGGTGGTCCTCTGGTGAGGAGAGAGCATGCTTTGCATTATCTTCTTTGCATTTAGCCTCAACCCCAACACTTTAATGTGCGCAAGAACAACATCTCGATGTTGAACAGCTAGCTGTGGTATCCGGGTAGAAAAAGCCAGTTGCTTATATATTTGAGAACTCTGATGTATTGGAGGCGCACCAGGGTTAGCACTGCATCCATGCATATGATGAATGTGTGAGGTGAAAGAGCTAGGCCGACCGGAAACACTCGATATTGATAAGCCTTCCCCCCAAATGCGAACCTAATGTACTTCCTGTGTTGTGGAAGGATGGAATGAAAATACACGTCCTTCAGGTCGATGGGGACAGACCACTCCTCGGACCTGATCTGTCACAAATTTAGGATGGGCCGCAATCCTCCATCCATTAGCGTCAAGACCTATTTGATGTAACCTTCTTGGCGAGGATATGGGTAATATACCTGACCCCCCTGTCAACCCGACCCCCCGCAATATAATACTATATACTATCAACAATATGAAGTGGGGGGTTGGCGGGTTGTGACTCTAGCGTCGCCGAAAATTGAGCCACAGATACCTCTTCTATATATATATATATATATATATATATATATATATATCAATACTGATTGTATATGTATATCAATACTGATTGAGGAAAGAGGTGGCTCGCAAGCGCGAGTGTGGTCTCGACACCTCAGGGGGAAAAAAAGAAGGTCCAGGAAAAAAAGTCAAGTCCCAACTCAGGGGATAGACTTGCGCTGGCAAGATGGGTTTGTCTAATTCTTTTATTTTCTTAGGACTTGTTCCGCAGACAATATATATTCAACATGGCGACAGCGCAAGTCACTACCTCGAGTAGCTCCTGATAGGTTGGAGAGGAGGGTAGAAAATCCTCACTCTCAGAATTGTCACTGACAATGTCCGACTCCTCAGAGCTAGATCATTGCAGCGCCGTTTCTTCTTTTTGATCAGAAGTAATCACCCTCTGGGCATGCTTTCCAAAGTCATGCAAATGGCACTGGATATACCGGGTAATATACCCCAGGACCTAGATTGCCGCAGAGCCTCGGCTACAGCGGGACCCGAGCCATGGGGAGCGTGAGCCTGGGCGGATTCATTATCAAAGACCACCAGGCGGGAGCAGAGCTGCAGTACAGTGATTACAGATAGAGTATGCTCCACTCCCTTTAAACAAACACACAGTGAGTGTGCATCTCCATCCGAAATGTAGTGAGGCATAAATGTTTGAGTCGCCATTTTGTTAAAATTGGAGAGCTTTTCTCTTAAACTAGTCTAGGAAAAAGTTCAGTCGAAGGAAACTCAAACAACCAGCAACAACACACACACAGTGCTTGCTGAAGACACTCAAAGCTGCCATCTCCGGTTTCTGGCACACCTTTATAACCCTGGTTTGTGACGTCACCAAATTGCAGCTGTCATCACACTCTGTTGATCGTTCAATTGTTTACATTGTGCTTCACAAGACTATTGTCAAAGTATTCCCCTGGTGTTCAACACAGCGCGAGTTTCCATGAAAGGGAACTCAACTTTTCGGTTGATTCAGAGGCTGTATCTTGGCCAAACTTAGATCAATCGAAACGACAATTGGTGTGCTTCATCAGAACCATGACCTGAGGGGCCTTGTCAAATTTGGGAAGAGCACCAGCTATGGGTCATGAGATCTGAAATTATTTATTTTTATTTTTTTTATTTTTTATTATATATTTATCTTTTGAACAATTTGTTAGAAAATCATTATATTGGTGTCTATGGATTCCTTGTTAAGTCATGTCACTTTTGTTTATATAGCACGTTTACTATACAGACTGTTTCAAAGCAGCTTTAAAGAGATAACAGGAGGATAATGCAGCAAAGTTTGTTTAGGCAGCAGCTCTAGAAGAGCAGACCCAAAATTCAATGTTTTTTTCCTCGAGCTACTTAGTTATCACTTTTACCTTATGACATGGTGCTCCATCATGCTGGAAAATGCATTGTTTGTCACCAAACTGTTCTAGAGAAGCTGCTCTCACAGAAGTTGCTCCCTTGACTGAGAAGCAACCGCACATATGATTGTCTCAGGGTGCTTTTCTGTTGGAATGACACAGGACTCATGAGAGAGCTCACCTTTTCTTCTCCGAGCAAGCTTTTGAGTGAAGTTCATTTTCATGGCAAAGAAGAGCTTTGCGATAAATTGCAATTCATCTGTTCCCTCTTCATAATATTCTGGATAAAATTCAAATTGCCATAATAAATTTGACATTTGAAATTTGTGAAAGTTAATATTTGTGTCATTTTCAAAAAAAATTTTTTTTTAAATTGTGTGCTGGAATAGACTGTAATTTTGTTGTTTGATGTCCCTGTCCCCATGTTCATTCATTTCTAAAAGAGAGATTTATAATAATTATTATTTGGTTGGAAAATGTTAGGTCAAACTCATGAATATTGTTAAAGACAGAAAAATAAGCAAAACATTTTCTAAAAGTTTCTACTTCTACTACTGTAGCCTACATAAATATACAAATGCACATCAATAGTTCATTTATTACAGATCGTAAGATGGAATAAAGGAGGTATTTTCAACATTCTGACATCAGCGAGAGTGACACAGATATCATGTTTTCTTTACGATGTGCAAACATTCACGTTTACGTCACTAAATCCAGAGATGAGAAGGGGAATGAGAATGTGGGAGCTGATGTGTGTTTGTGCAGACTGAGGCTCTCTATTGTGGCACCGCCTGGCCCCAGATTCACGGACACATGATTAAGCGCATTCACATAATGACAGTGGTTAGATCGTTTCACAGGCATTTTTTCTGTAAAAGGCATCCTTTCTCTGTGGATGATTTCTATCATCCACACTTCTGGGTTAAAGGACACTGATCTTTTGTGTACATTATACACACGCACACACACACACACACACACACACACACACATGCTCACATATGAATGAAAACAGTGACTTGTATAGTTCTGAAGGCAGTATTCTCACTGCAGAAATCTGTATGCTTTCATGACGCTGCCGTGGTCTACAGGAAGGCGCAGTGGTGGCTCTACTGAAGATCTGCCGGCAGGACTGCTTCAGTTCTCTGTACGCTCATGCGCTCCGGACCGTCGCTTCTATCTGCTGTGTCGAAGAGGGCATCAGCCAGCTGGAAAAGGTATCTGTTTCCCACATAAAAGGCCCCAGATGTGTTCGCAGAGTCTCAGTGAGCTGAGAATGCAGTGTCTCTCCTTTCATTAGTTACATGATGTTACTTATCTTCACTTTTAATTCAAATATTAATGGAATCTCAAGGATGCTAAAATTACAGCCCATAGGTAGTGGCTCTAGTTTAACTATCCGTCTGAAGTCATGAATATAACTGACACAAGTAATGAATATGTCAAAGATGTTTGAGGCAATGTTATGCTACTAAGCACCCCAAAATAATACAAAATAGGTATATCTAGAAGCGTTTAAGTGCTCAAAGTAAATTACATTGGATTACATTTTCACTAAACTGTAATTATTTTAATTATAAGTTATTTTGTGAACAGGTAGAGGATTGAACATTATCTGATATGGCCATTAGCCATATCATACATTCTCTCTATTTGAGTGATATTGTGGTTGTCATCGGCCATACAAAATGATCTTCTGGTGTATCCTGTGTTTCTCAGTTTGTGTAACAGCGCCACTGTGTGGTCATATATTATTTAAGCAGAACTACGTTCTGAAACTGCACAGATGACTTTAAATCACAGCTCAGAAACAGCTCAGAATATTTCTGTTGAACTCTTTGTGTCAAATGTGTAGTAAAACTGACTCCTGCATCTGAAGGCGACCAATCTACAGTATTCAGTTAATCCAATATAGTCATAAGCACACAGCAGTTCAGCAGAAGTGGTTTGCTGTGTTGATCAGGTGGATGGGCTCCTGTGTCTGGCAGACATCCTGACGGACGATGGATGTGCAGAGGCGACGCGGGCAGAGGCGGCGGCAGTTATGGCTCAGATCACCTCCCCTCACCACAACTCCACACAACACCTCGCCAGCTTCCTGGAGAGCATGCAGGACATCGTCACGGCCCTGATCAGTGAGTGCTTCCTGTTTGCACATCTTCAGTGTGCATGTGTGCAGTACTGCTCCTGGAGGGCTTCTATATCCAGTACACAAGTTTGACTTTATTTCTCGCAATAATGCATTTAAAACTCATCATTTTGACTTTATTTCTCACATTGTGCATTTATATCTCAGAATTTTGACTTTATTTTTTGCAATTACGCATCTATATCTTATAATTTTTACTTTATTTCCTGACAGTCCTGTGTTTATACGTAACATTTTTTCTCACAATTCTCAAAACTGTTACAACTTTTGGATTGAGCCTGTATAGTATTCAAGTATTTGTATGGATCCCTTCTGTCTGTTTTGTATATGATTTGAAGGCACATTTTGTCCACATGTGTGTTTTTTGCTTACCTGTTCTCTAGTATCTCCTCGTTTGTGTAGTTCAGTTCAGAAGCATGGAATCCTGTGTTCTTGGCTTTTCTCTCAGCTTTTCAACCCGTTGAACATTGTGCCCATCTAGTGGTCAAATCAAGGAACAGCACCTATCAAACGTCTCAGGTTACGTATGTAACCATAGTTCCCTAAGAGGGAACGAGACGGTGGGTCTTTCGATCGCTTTGGGGAATGCTCGCACGTTGCCTCGCGAAGCACAATATGTAAACTTCCGTCGCGTGCGTGAGTGATGGTCGCGGCTCGGTGACGTCACGAACCAGGTCATAAAAGAAAGGGGAATCCGGCCAACTCGTAAGCCAGGGTGATAGCCTCAACTATCCACCTGCTTAAAGTAGGTTTCAACCTACTTGGGGTCCCAAAGCAAACAAACAACTGGTCTGACTTACACCAAGGGGCAGACCTGTGGACGTAAGTGTCCAGTGCTCGCACTGGACAGACCTTGTATTTAAATTCCTGGTCCTGGTCACCGAATGGGGGAGGGCAAAAGGCCTGCAGCACGATAGCCTTGGCCGCATGAGTGGGCACTTTGGGCACATAGCCTGGCCTGGGATGGAGGAAGGCTTTTACCATCCCAGGCGCAAACTCAAGGCAGGAGGGAGCTACAGAGAGCGCCTGTAGATCCCCAACTCTCTTTAGCGATGTTATAGCTAATAAGAACAAAGTTTTCAAAGTGAGGAATTTTAGATGAACCTCATCCAAAGGCTCAAAAGGTGCCTGGGACAACCCCTGGAGTACCAGGGATAAGTCCCAGGTAGGAACCTTGGGCTGTACTGCAGGCCTCAGTCTAATAGTACCACGGAGGAAGCGAATGACGAGGGGGTCCCTGCCAATAGACTTGCCACCCAGAGGAACGTGGTAAGCGGCTAAGGCAGCCACGTAAACCTTCAGGGTGGAAGGGGACAGCCCTGCAGCGAATCTATCCTGCAGGAACTCCAGCACTTTGCCAATGTGACAGGTAACTGGGTTCACCTGCTTCTCGCTACACCAAGAAGTGAAAAGTCTCCACTTCAGGGCGTATAGCTTCCTCGTGGAGGGAGCTCTGTAGTGGAGTATGGTCTCAACAACCTCGGTTGAGAGACCTGAATCTATGAGCTGGGCCCCCTCAGAGGCCAAGCCCACAGTTTCCAAAGTTCTGGGCAGGGGTGAAGAATCGAGCCCGCTGCCTGAGACAGGAGGTCCACTTGAACTGGGATCTCCCAGGGGACTCCGTCCAAAAGTGACACAAGATCCGCAAACCACACTCTGCCCGGCCAACGTGGAGCAACCAGTGTGAGACGGACCTTATCCCGGCGAACTCTCTCCAGAACTCCCGGGAGCAGAGCAATCGGGGGAAAAGCGTACAGACATAGCCTCGGCCAAGTCTGCACCATGGCATCCAGCCCGAGTGGGGCTGGATGCAGAAGTGAATACCACAGAGGGCAGTGAGTTGTTTCCTCGGACGCGAACAGGTCTACTTGTGCTCGGCCGAACCTTAACCAAATCTGCTCCACCACCTCAGGGTGGAGCCTCCATTCCCCGGGTCTCGGCCCCTGCCTTGACAGAAAGTCTGCTCCCACATTCTGGGTCCCAGGGATGTGAACTGCTCGTAGATGGAGCAGTTTCCCTTGGGACCAAAGGAGGATCTGCCGCGCCAGTTTGTAAAGTGGTCGCGAATGAAGACCCCCCTGATGATTTATATAGGAGACCACTGTGGTGCTGTCGGTCTGAACAACCACATGATGGCCTCTGAGGTCTGGGAGGAACGCTTGAAGCGCTCTCCAAACAGCCATCATCTCCAGCAGGTTTATGTGCCAGGACAACTGGTGTTTGTGCCACAGACCTTGGGCAGAGCGATCCCTCAGGACCGCTCCCCAACCGGTGAGGGAAGCATCCGTCGATAGCATGATGCGTCGACAAGGAGCTCCCAACACAGGTCCTTGAGACAGAAACCAGGGTTTCTTCCACATATCCAAGGCACGTAGGCATCGCTGCGTGACCTTGATAGTGCGGAAAGGGTTGCCCCTCGGGGAAAACCCTCTGGTTCTGAGCCACCACTGTAGTGGCCTCATGTGTAGCAACCCGAACGGGATGACGCTGGAAGCTGCTGCCATGAGGCCCAGCAGTCGCTGAAAGTGTTTGGACTGGCCTAGTTTGAATTTCTTCATGGTTGACAGGACCGAATCGATGCGGGCGGGGGATAGCCGCGCCGTCATTGAAGTCCCGCGCCGTCATTGAGTCCCATATAACGCCTAGAAAGGTGGTTCTCTGAAGAGGAGAAAGCACACTCTTCTTCGCGTTCAACCTCAGCCCCAGCACTCTCATGTGTGCGAGAACAACATCTCGATGCTGAACTGCTAACTGTGGCGACTGGGCCAGAATCAGCCAGTCGTCGATGTAATTTAATACTCTTATGCCTTGGAGGCGCAACGGGGTTAGCGCTGCGTCCATGCATTTCGTGAAAGTGCGGGGTGAAAAAGCCAGGCCGAATGGAAGTACTTGATATTGGTACGCCTTCCCCCCAAAGGCGAACCTGAGGTACTTCCTGTGCTGTGGAAGGATGGAAATATGGAAGTATGCGTCCTTCAGATCGATAGTGATGAACCAGTCCTCGGACCTGATCTGCGTCACTTTTTGTTTCAATGTCAGCATCTTGAACTTCAGCTTCATGACCGAGCGATTCAGAAGGCGCAAATCCAGGATGGGCCGCAATCCTCCATCCTTCTTTGGAATGAGGAAGTAACGGCTGTAAAAGCCTGACTCTCTGTTTGAGAGGGGTACATGTTCTATGGCCTCTTTCCTCAGTAGGGAGTCTACCTCCTGTTCCATTACCAGAGCCTGCTCGGGGTCCACCACCGTGGGTAAAACCCCATTGAACCTGGGCGGGCGAGACCTGAACTGGATCGAATACCCTTTCTTTATAATTCGCAGGACCCACTGAGAAACTTCTGGAAGACATGTCCATGTCCAATTCTACTAGGGGAACCAGCCTCTTGAGGCTGGCCTCCAGTATCTGTGTAGCACACACTCCAGGGCCCGGTTTTCTGGGGAACGCCTGAAGTGAATGCTCTAGGACCCTCCTTGGAGGGGGCGATCTCCTCAGTGCAGCCGGTGTAACGGGCGGCAACTGAGGAGGGACGCCTCCAAGAGGCCTGACGTATCTGGCGTCAGGGCCTCTTTGAGGTAGCCTTCTTGGCGAGGATGACGGTCCTCAGATCCGTCCTCCTGCCGAGAGGCTGAGGCTGGGAGCGCCTGCCCGACCCCCGGTTTTCTGGGGAGGTTGGCGGGTTGAGACGCTCTGCCTTTGAGCGGCCCGCTGGGCGTATGAGGAGGCCTGGGGTTGTGGCTGGCTCACAGCCCCAGGTTGAGGGCGACGAGGCAAGAGTACGTTGAACGCCACCTGTTGCTTTGCCGCCTCCTGGAACTTCTCGACGACCGTTTTTACTGAATCGCCGAAAAGCCCAGAAGGCGACAGAGGGGCGTCCAACATAAAGTTTTTCTCCTTGTCCTTCAAAGTCGTCAAATTTAACCATAGGTGCCTCTCCGTGGCCACACAGGCTGCCATGGAACGGCCAATAGATGCGGCCGTTTCCCTGGTGGCCCGGAGAGAGAGGTCTGTGGCTTTGCGTAATTCTGCCACAGCCTGCGGACCAATGCCTCCGCCCTCGTCGAGGTTCGCCAGCAATTCTGCCTGGTAAGCCTGAAGCAGGGCGGTGGTGTGGAGACACGCCGCTGCCTGGCTAGCCGCAGAATATGCTCTGCCCACATGAGCTGATGTAACTCGCATAGGTTTAGTGGGCAGCGCCGGGACTTTAAGCGACGACACAGATTGCGGAGAAAGGTGGCTCGCAAGCGCCTCCTCCACTTTCGGTATCGCGCCATAACCATAATTACGCACACCAACCAGAGTGGCATACATATTATTCTGAGGGGTAAACACTCTGGAGGTGGCTGGCCTATTCCAGGATCTAGACACCTCATTGTGAAGATCCAGGAAAAAAGGCAGGTCCCGGCGGGGGGGAGGGACCCGCGCTGGCAGAAATCGTTCGTCTAATTTACTTTTTCGAGGACGAACAACAGTACTTTCTGCTGGCCACTCGATGTTTAAAGTGGCCACAGCGCGAGTCACTACCTCGAGCAATTCCTCATACGCTGGAGAGGGGGTTGGCGAATCCTCGCTCTCCATGTCGACACTGCCAATGTCCAACTCCTCAGAGCTAGACAATTGTAGTGCCGGTGCTTCAGCTTGGTCGGAAGTAACCGCCCTCGAGCGTGCTTCCGAAACCTTGCATGAAACACTGGATCCGCGGGGTAAGGGCTGAGATAGGGGAGCACCCGTCTCAATCCCCGCCGACAAATCCATTTGCGAGCCCCATGACCTAGATCGCCGCAGAGCCTCAGCTCACGAGCGCTGACCTAGCATGCTCCGCTCCCAGACAGACTACACATAACAAGTGCGTGTCTCCCCCCGAGAGATAGCGAGGGCAAGGAGACGCACACTGTTTGAAAGTCTGATCCGCCATAATATAATAGTATATAATATATATATAATATATAATATATAAGAGGTCCCTGATTTTTAAACTAGATAGGGATTTCACTCTCAAAATAGCCAGCTCAACGCACACACACACTCTCTGACATTGTGCTTGCGAAGACAAAAAAAGCTGCCGCTTCCGGGTTCCAGCGCTCTTTTATGACCTGGTTCGTGACGTCACCGAGCCGCGACCGTCACTCACGCACACGACGGAAGTTTACATATTGTGCTTCGCGAGGCAACACGCGAGCATTCCCCAAAGCGATCGAACGACGCAGGCGCCTTGAAAGGGAACTGGTTCTGTGCCAGCTGGTTCTGGAACTGATTCTTCATAACATCTGATTTATTTTAAAGAAGTAAAAGTCATTACATCAGTGTACTGGTCCCACAATATGTGAAATAAATGAAACGTATATTCATAAATAAACTCCGAAATCTGTCTATTTTAGCCATGCCCAAGTCCTTCTACTGTTATTTCAAAAGAAGAGTTCATGTTGACTTCTTAGATAAGTTGTAAGGTGGGATTCACTGCTTGTGAACCGGACAGTAAATATTACTTGATTCGCTGAAATTGGAGGCCTCCTAGCCACTGTTTCTCATAACTGCTCCTGGAGGCACAACCTTATCTGACCCAACCATTCCAGGTCTTGGAGTCTGATTGTGTGTTTGATTAGGAAGAGATGTTCTCTTGTATAGTGTAAATGTATAGTGTTGGTGCACCTCCAGGAACAGAGTCAGGAAAGGTTGCTGTGGGTTGCCCTAAGACATCCATCTACTATGGATGAAGTGAACGATGGACATTAATGTTAATACATGTTCTAATGTTGGGCCTGCAGAGCGTCTACAATACAAAACAGGTTAAATTTAGATAATTGAGCACTAACTGAAAACTAGAAATGCAACTGTCACTCAAGAGGGGTCATAATGATCAACACCAAAGCACCAAAAAGAAATGTAAGAGTCACCCAAATAAAAGTATTACACTGCGCCCAAGGAACCAGTCCAAATAAATCTGCAAAAACAGAATAAACATACAGAGAGTAAAGATGTTCTGCCATGGAATATGAGTTTTCCAAAAGAGTGCCTTGGTTTTAAACTACATTGCAAAGTCCTGCTCAGTTGACCAGTTGTGTCTGCAGGTCTGTGTGAGAGTGCATCCTGCGGTGAAGTGTTTCTGTTGGCCTCGGCAGCGCTGGCGAACATCACGTTCTTTGACAGCATGGCCTGTGAAATCCTCCTGCAGCTCAACGCCGTTCACATCCTGCTGCAGGCCTGCAGAGACCGCCAGCGCGTCGACACGCCATACTCCAAAGACCAGGTGCTGATCCAGCCTTTTCACCATCACATCAATGAACTGAAGTGACAACACTTACTGCTTTTGCATTTGTTCCAAAAAATATAATGGTATGGCCATGTAATGCTTACCAGCGCTAGCTAAAACCCTTACAGAATGTCAATGTATGTGAATGAGACTCTTATAGAATCTGCTGTGAAATCAATAAAAGTTAAGTCATTTTCTAGAGTAACAACAAATTAAACTTCAAAAAGTTTGTCAAGAGAAACTTATGAGGTCCAGAAGTTTTAGAAATTGTAATGTTTTAGTTTTAAGAAGTAGCTTTTAAAGCCATGCAATATCAGCAGCCAGCAAGAGGTCTATATCTTTACGTTGATCCATTTCTCCAGACCCTTTTGTTAATTTGTGCAATAAAATAAAATAAAAATCCAATAAAATATTTGCAGGTCAGTCATGTTTTCATCAAAAAATTGCCAAGAACAGTAGTGATGAAAAAAAAAGTTTATTAACACAAGTTATATTGATTGTTTTTGACATCACACTTTTTGTCAGCATCTTGTGAATGATTCAAATGCCTTGTCAGGTTAAAAGAAGGTGCCATGTCCTCAGGCTGATCTGCCGTTCTCCTTCTTGGGCTCTGTTGTGTGGTTGATTTGGCATATGGACTTGAATTGACAGTTCATCATGTGCTCTGCTGTCATTTGTAGCGTCTGGCCCCCTTGTTACCCCATTTATTACCTTGTTTGGTCTCCTCCTGTCACCTGTTCCTTGTCTTCTGCTTTGTTTTGGCTCTTATTTTACCCGCTTTCACGTGCGAGATTGTTGTTTGAAATCTGTGCAATAATGTCTCCCAGGGTTTGCCTCTGATCATCTGTTTTTGGATTGCCTTGCAGTGATTATTTGCACATATCTTTTTTACTCTTCTCAACGAGCAGCAAGTGCTGCCGTACCCCATCCCAAAGCACTCACAGAGTGGCCCGGCCCGGTCCTCCCAGATGCAGGCAGAGTAGGAGATGTTCACTCCTCCACGTGCAAATGAATCGCGCATGTCAGGGGAAGATTACGCTGGCTGATTACGCCATGGCAGTACAGGATGTAAAATGTTCTTTGTCTAAAAAATTATTAAATCACTGCACAAATATAAATCGCTGCATTTTGTCACTCACACAGCCTCAGTCACGTACTCTCGCCCACTGTGTGTGTGCGCCTCTCTGTGAAAGCTAACTAGCTGGCTTGCTTATCATGTCTCAGTCAAAACTGTACACCCAAAAATACAGGAAGGAGTGGGAATCAAACCTTGGCTGGTTAAAGCAGTTTATTGGTGGTAATACACGGCATACTTATTGAGAAAGCACATTAGGCAAGCAGAACACAAGAAAATATGCAATCTAGTACAGCGTGATGACCTCACAAATATGCTAATTTACGCATGATGTCACCTAGAGACATTTAGCGACGTTTTGGCCAGGCTTTAGCGACTTTCCTTTGAAAATAGTTGGCAACACTGTGCTCGAGTCATGAGATAACCATGTGAAGTGGTGAATTTGTCCTTCTTTTGTGCTCGAGATATTAGATTTCGGCTACATAAAAGAATCGACATAACCCACAAGAAAATGCTTAGACAAATAGGGAGTTTGGTGGTTCCACTTCAAAAACGTCGACATAATAGAATAGGCGAGTTAACCGTGAGTCGAGATAAGTGAACTCCACTGTATATATATATATATATATATATATATATATATATATATATATATACCCTAACCTAAAGGATTATTTGGAACACCTGTTCAATTTCTCATTAATGCAGTTTTCTAATCAACCAATCACATGGCAGTTGCTTCAATGCATTTAGGGGTGTGGTACTGGTCAAAACAATCTCCTGAACTCCAAACTGAATGTCAGAATGGGAAAGAAAGGTGTGAGTATTTCACAATCTGCTCATTTACTGGGATTTTCACGCACAACCATTTCTAGGGTTTACAAAGAATGCTGTGAAAAGGGAAAAACATCCAGTATGTGGCAGTCCTGTGTGCGAAAATGCCTTGTTGATGCTAGAGGTCAGAGGTCATGGGCCGACTGATTCAAGCTGATAGAAGAGCAACTTTGACTGAAATAACCACTCGTTACAACTGAGGTTTGCAACAAAGCATTTGTGAAGCCACAACACGCACACCCTTGAGGCGGATGGGCTACAACAGCAGAAGACCCCACCGGGTACCACTCATCTTTACTACAAATAGAAAAAAGAGGCTACAATTTACACAAGCTCACCAAAATTGGGCAGTTGAAGACTGGAAAAATGTTGCCTGGTCTGATGAGTCTCGATTTCTGTTGAGACATTCAGATAGTAGAGTCTAGAGTAATTTGGCGTAAATTGAATGAGAATATGGATCCATCAGGCCTTGTTACCACTGTGCAGGCTGGTGGTTGTGGTGTAATTGTGTGGGGGATGTTTTCCTGGCACACTTTTGGCCTTTTGGCCCTTAGTGGCAATTGGGCATTGTTTAAATGCTACGGCCTGCCTGAGCATTGTTTCTGACCATGTCCATCCCTTTATGTCCACCATGTGCCCATTTCTGATGCTGCTTCCAGCAGGATAATGCTCCATGTCACAAAGCTTGAATCATTTCAAATTGGTTTCTTGAACATGACAATGAGTTCACTACCAAAATTGCCCCCACAGTCACCAGATCTCAACCCAATAGAGCATCTTTGGGATGTGGTGGAACGGGAGCACAAATCTCCATCAACTGCAAGATACTATCCTATCAGTATGGGCCAACATTTCTAAAGAATGCTTTCAGCACCTTTTTGAATAAATGCCACTGTACACTCAACAATTTGTTACAGTGTTTTAATATTACTGTAAATGTAGAATCACAGTAATGATAACATGACAATGTTTCAATCCCTGCAGGTTGTGACGATCCTGGCAAATCTGTCAGTTCTGGAGCAATGCACAGCAGATGTTCTAGAGGAGAAGGGTATGTAAAAAACATCCACATATCATCTGATGACGTGTTTTTATATGTCCTACAGTGAAGAATTCACATGCTTTGTTGTGAATGATTGATGCAGGAATTGAACAGCTGTTAGTGTTGCTGAATGAGAAACCGTTGTCCTCCAGTCCATCAGAGAGCGCTGCATGTGAGCGGGTTCAACAGAAAGCTGCTGTCACACTGGCTCGTCTCAGCAGAGACTCTCTGGTCACTCAGACTGCCATTCAGCACCAGGGTATGAGATAATGTGACAAACCCTGCAACACAGCTCAAAACAACTATACCTGACTACTGTTGCTCAACTCAGCCTAGTTTTAGCCACAAAAGCACCGAATAGGCCAATATCTTATCAATTAATGGAATTAATGGTGTGGGATATAGCTGTGGTGTGATAACTTAGCTTTTATTTTTATATCTTGTTAGACTATGCAGACTGTAAGCATTGAATAATTTTACTTTTTTATTTGTGTTTCCCTTCAGCCGTTCCTCGTCTCATTGAGTTGTGTCGCTCACCAGCGGAAAGGAACAACAGTGACTCAGTACTTGTGGCCTGTCTGGTAACTAAAGTTTATTTTCATTTGTTAAATGCATGTTAAATTGTGCTATATGTACTAATATTTATACTCAACTATACTTCAATATTCCTGCATGGACAGTTTTATCATGTAGCTTTCTTCAAAAATCAGCAGGCCATATGTTAAAAGTCCAATTAAACACAGCTATTCACAAAATCTATACTGTTTATGTAAACCGTACTTTCTGTGACACTGTACCTAAAAATAAGGTTTAAACAGACTGCTTCAATATATAATGTGGACATGTTTTGACATTTCTTAGTGCCCTTAATATTCTCATCATCAAGCCCATAAAATCCTAACAGTACTCTCTCTATATGAGCAGAATTGTAGATTATGTTCATCATGTATCAATATACCCACTGACAGGCTGCGTTGAGAAGGCTTGCGGCTGAATGTCCGGACAGTATTGGGCCCATGGACCATCAACAACTGATCAAGCCCAGACTGGTGGACTCTTTCCTGTTGTGCTCCAACATGGAGGAAAGCTTCGTCTGATCATAATCGGGGGGGAAAAGAACCTGTGCAATTTTCTCATAGTATTTATTTGTTACCAAAAGAAACCAACTTGGCTGACCTATATGTTTTTGTATTCAACTTACAGCCATCTAGAAGAAAAATAACATGACTGAAATGTATTTACTGATGTAAAAACTGATTTGTTTTATTTTACATCAATTTGGGATTTAGAAACACTAAATACAACCGTATCAACAAAATTAAAAGTCATATTTTCAGCTGCAATTGTGCTTGAATAATCAAACAGACATTTTATATGTACGATGTGTATATTTCCTATTCATATGAATTGAAATTGATGTTTCATACCACAGTTACATAGTGCTGAAAATTATTTGAGGAATCTGGCAAATAACCATGTCCTGAATAAACCGGTCACAAACTGCCCTGACACACAAGAGTCAAGATTCCAAATGCAGCGTTACCAATATGGAGTAATTAACATAATCATAATCCAAATGACAGGAAAAGGTCAAAACCACAGGGAAAGACCATCCAGACCAAGCAACAGGGTAGAAAACACAGGGGAATCCAAGAGAGAGCACTTAGAAATGCAATGTGACGCATACAAGACTTTTTACGATAAGCCAAGCTTATATAGGCAGAGTTTTTAAGTAATAACTTGGGTAAATGAAGCTTGGGTATTGTGTAATGAGTCCTTGCAATGTATAATGGGAGATGTAGTCATCATGGTGAAATGACAATGTCTGGGGAGGAGGGCCCTCCGGTGGATATGTGGGGCACTCCAACTGGTATGACATGACAAAAGCAACTCTATTGAGCCTGTGCTGATGGCTACTAGTTGGCCAAAGTGTAAGAGCGAGATGAAATTGTAAAGAAAACTATCAGTTTTGACCACAAAAAAAAATTCATAAGATGAACCTCACATTTCTGTCTTTAAGCATTTTTATGAATTTACAATGATAAACTTTAGGTATTATATCTGCTCTATGAGCAATTGTACATTCACTACCAGCAGCCAGCAGCCATATCACCCTGTACTCTAAGACTGGTTGCCCACGGAAGCTAAGCAGGGTTGAGCCTGGTTAGTACCTGGATGGGAGACCTCCTGGGAATGACTAGGTTGCTGCTGGAAGTGGTGTTAGGAGGCCAGCAGGGGGTGCTCACCCTGCGGTCTGTGTGGGTCCTAACGCCCCAGTATAGTGATGGGGACACTGTACTGCAACAAGCACCGTCCTTCGGATGAGACGTTAAACCGAGGTCCTGACTCTCTGTGGTCATTAAAAATCCCAAGGATGTCCTTCGCAAGAGTAGGGGTGTAACCCCGGCATCCCTGGCCAAATCTGCCCGTTGGCCTTGGTCCATCACGGCCCCCTAATCACCCCCCTACATTAATTGGCTTCATTGCTCTGTCTCCTCTCCTTAGCTGGTGTGTGGTGAGCGTTCTGGCACAGGTTGCTGTCGCATCATCCAGGTGGATGCTGCACACCGGCGGTTGAGGAGATTCCTCCCCCCCCCCTCCCAAGCGCTTTGAGCTTGGTAAAAAGCGCTATATAAATGTAACTGATTATTATTATTATTATTACCTTATTCAAATTGTTCTGATTTTTAGAAAGCAGATATGATTATTTTCTATCTATTGGTAAAAATGTATAACAAAAATTTGTTTATGGAATCAGAAATGGAGCTGTTTTCCTGGGAAATGCTGTAGATAAAGCACTGTGCATAGAAACGCTGCTTTATATGGATTCAAGAGGAAAAAATTAAACGCCATTGGAACTTTTCTGAGGTTGAACAATAAAAAAATGTATTTATTCATAAAGAATTAATTCAGATCCTCTCTGCTTTCCGTCATGTTTTTACACAAAAAACAAAAGTGCTAACTTTGCTAAATGATGAACCGGATTGAAATTAATTGAGTATATTTCAGTTTCCCATTTCTGGGAAATTTGTCTTGGACGACCATGTGCGCAACATTAGACTTGCATAATTCAATACATACCATAATGTAAGATTTGTACAATACGTTAAAAACAGTGCAAAAATAGATTAAAAGCCTACTATATAAAATCAATATCAATATACAGTGGAGTTCGGTTCTGTTGACGGTCTCGGGGGTTGCAAAAAAGCGTTGAGATAACCGTTTAGCGAGATAACCTGTACCCAATATAACTATGTATTTGATGAAGTGATCGGCATGCTATAAAAATGAACATACATTGTATATGTTTGCTAACAAAAAGAGGCATATGTTTTTGCTCACAGCATAAAAAGTAATAACATATTTGTGAGGTCACCACGCTGTACTAGATTGCACACTTTCTTGCATTCTGCCTGTTTAATGTGCTTTCTCAACAAATTTGTCTTTTAATAACCTCAGCTCTTCAATCCGCAGCGGCTGAGCAGGCCGAGTGCCAGAAACAGGGATGTGTGTGTGCGCGCGTGTGTATAGCTGTACTAGTATGGAATAACATTTGAGCCAATAAAACTGAACGAAATATTAGTGAAAACGAACAAAAATACACTATGCGAATGAAAAAAATGAACCTCACACCAAAAAAATTAACATGGTCTTCAAATAAACTGCATTCTTTGTTGACAGTTCCTTAAACTGTGGTTTCGCTGACTATGTTTTATGAATACGCTGCCAGAGTTTTCGTGTTCGCTTCCAAAGTTTTCGTTTCGTGTGGGTGGGGCTTAACAACGGTTCGCTCTCATTGGCTAGTGACATTTGGATTGACGGCTCCTTGAACCGGAAGTAGTTGATGCTTCAGTAGCGCGAATTTTGGTTGATACATACATATGATATATCTGGATCTGCGGTTATACACACGAGATGAATCAACAGGAGCAGCGATGCTTCAGCATCCTCCTCGGCAGGGCATTTGAGGCAGCTTGAGGTAAGTAGGCATTTTTTGTCACGCATAAAAGTATTGTTACTCACTTATGTATTCTGAGTACTTTGCTCTTTTCCCCTACAACGTTTGTATTATAACCCAGCATATGCACTACATTCAAGAATGTTACATGTACTTTTAGAAAAGATCTCAGACTGATGTTTATTCTGCAGCAAGGCTCAAATGTTGGTGCAGCAGATGCTGCCTCAGCTTTACGTAACATCGTAGAGGTGCTGACCCATTCGCTAGGTAAAACCAGCACGAGGCAGAGTCAGGGGCAGAGCGTAGGACAGAGCCAAACAGTGGACCGAAAAATGGCCAGGTTTCAGTTTGCAATCATGACTGAAAACAATGATACTTCTTGTTTGCAATAAAATGTATTCACATGCACGCATTGATCAGATCCTTTTATCCAAAACAACTTCCATTAGAGTAGCTTAAGCAGTCAGGCAAAGGATATATATATATATATATATATATATATATATGTGTGTGTGTGTGTGTGTGTGTGTGTACTCTCACACATACTTTTTAGTAGTAGTGAGAGATAATTAAGAGGTCCACTGAGTTCCTGATAAACAGAATACTGGTTTATATTATACTGAATATTTTATTTCATCATCTTTTGAAGGTCTTTCCCAGGATTCTTCAAGCGTATAAAAAAAAAAACACCATCCCAAAGTGCGTAGTCTTATAAGTAATGAAAAATGTTGAGCGATTTTAGTCAATGTTCATGTTTTCAGATTTTAAACAATTCAAAGTGGATGCCTGAGTATGAGCAGCGAAATAATTAAAGATTGCAAAAAATTCTTATTGTGTCCATACAATGAATTTGTATGTTTTTAGTTTTTTCCTCTCACACTTTCATTCTATGAACGAAAACATTTAACTACTATTTGACATTAGTGTTTTTAACTGCTACTATCAGCCAAATGCCATTATTACTGACTAATATCAGTGCATTATTAGTATGATTATCTGGTTAATTCATTTTAATTCATTCTTTTTTTCTTTTTTTTGTTTATTGATATATTTGTTGTTATATTATTCAGGTGGACAGGGAAGAAGGCGGCTAAATCTTGTTCCTCCAGAGTCACAAGGATACTGTGGCAGTACCATCAGATGTGCAACTGGAGGGGGGAAAACGTCTCGGGTTACGAATGTAACCCTGGTTCCCTGAGGGGAACGGGACGCTGCGTCTAAAATAGGGGAAATAGCCTCGCGTCTACCACGTGAAGATCTGTGCAACCAATGAGAGACGAACGCGTGTGAATGCGTCACCGCCGGCACGAGCCGGTGACGTCATGAGGAAGAGCATAAAAGCGCGCCCGGGACCCGGAAGCGCCAGCAAAAGAGTGTCTGAAGCAGGCCCGGAGGCACAAGGAGCTGAGGCAAAGACGCAGCGTCTCGTTCCCCTCAGGGAACCAGGGTTACATTCGTAACCCGAGACGTTCCCTTTCAGGGAACTCGAGCTGCGTCTAAAACACTAGGGGAATGCTATACCAACGCCACCTCAGCGACGCCGGCATCCGGGTGTGTCCCAGCTCACTGAGAGAGCACCCTGGTTCCCGGGGCGGCATCGAGGTCTAGCTGGTAGAACCTCATGAATGTGTGCGGCGAGGACCAGCCAGCCGCAACACAAACATCAGACAAGGAAGCTCCGGAGAGGAGAGCCTTGGATACCGCCACGCTCCGAGTAGAGTGGGCTCAGACCCTCAGGGGAGAGGCTAATCCGGCCGACTCATAAGCTAGACAGATTGCCTCGACTATCCAACTGCTTAGTGTTTGCTTAGAAGTTGGAGCCCCCTTGGGGGCCCCAAAGCAAACGAACAATTGGTCCGACTTAAGCCAAGTGGCAATCTTGAAAACGTAAGCGTCCAGTGCTCGCACTGGACAGACCTTGTTCTTGTGCTCCTGTTCATGATCGCCAAATGAGGGAGGACAGAAGGCCTGCAGCGTAATAGACCTAGCCACATTAGTGGGAACCTTAGGAACATAGCCTGGCCTCGTGTGGAGAAAGGCTTTCGCCATCCCGGGCACGAACTTCGAGGCATGAGGGAGCCACCGAGAGGGCCTGAAGATCCCCAACCCTCTTAAGCGAGGTGGTAGCCAGCAAAAGCAAGGTCTTAAGGGAAAGGAGCTTGATCGGAAGCTCCTCCAAAGGTTCAAAGGGTGCCTGGGACAGGCCTTGGAGTACCACAGACAAGTCCCAGGCAGGCACCCTGGTCTGTGCCGCAGGTCTCAGCCTTAGTGTACCACGGAGGAAACGAGTGACTAGGGGGTCCCTGCCCAAGGACACCCCACCCAGAGGTATGTGGCAAGCCGATATAGCAGCCACATAAACCTTCAAGGTGGAGGGGGGCAACCCTGCCGCAAATCTTTCTTGCAGGAACTCCAGCACTTTGCCGACTTGACAGGTTACTGGGTTCACCTACTTTTCACCACACCAAGATGTGAAGAGTTTCCACTTTAGGGCGTAGAGTTTCCTCGTGGAGGGAGCTCTGGACTGAAGGATGGTCTCCACAACCTCAGCTGAGAGACCGGCTTCTATGAGCTGGACCCCTTCAGGGGCCAGACCCATAGCTTCATTAGCTCTGGAAGAGGGTACAGGATGCAACCCTCCGCCTGGGACAGAAGGTCCCTCCTGACCAGAATCTCCCAGGGGACTCCGTCGAGGAGGGCCACCAGATCCGCAAACCATATTCTGGAAGGCCAGTGGGGGGCCACTAGCGTAAGACGGACCTTGTCCCGGCGAATCTTGGCCAGAACTCCCGGGAGCAGAGCGATCGGGGGAAAGGTGTACAGGCGTAACCTTGGCCAAGCCAGTACCATAGCATCCCGCCCCAGAGGCGCTGGATGTGCTAGAGAAAACCACAGAGGGCAGTGGGTGTTCTCTACTGAGGCAAACAGGTCGACCTGTGCCTTGCCGTATCTTTCCCAAATCTGCTCCACCACTCCGGGGTGGAGTCGCCATTCCCCTGGTCTTGCCCCCTGTCTCGATAGGGCATCTGCTCCCACATTCTGGACCCCCGGGATGTAGGCTGCCCTGAGAGAGAGCAACCTCCCCTGGGCCCAGAGGAGGATCTGTTGCGCCAGCTTGTACAGTGGTCGCGAACGCAGACCCCCCTGATGGTTGACATACGCGACTGCTGTCATACTGTCGGTGAAGACAGTGACATGATGATCGCGAAGGTCCGGGAGGAACGCACAAAGTGCTCTGCGGACCGCCAGTAACTCTAGCATGTTTATGTGCCAGGTCTGGTGCCGACTGCTCCAAAGACCTTGTGAGGAGCGATCCCTCAGGACCGCCCCCCAGCCCGAGAGGGAGGCATCTGTCGAGAGAGAGACTCTCCGAACTAGAGCCCCCAGAACCGGGCCTTGAGACAGAAACCAAGAATTCTTCCACATACTCAGGGTGCGTAGACATCGCCTCGTGACCTTGATAGTGCGAAGTGGGTTCCCCTTTGGGGAGAACCCCTTGGTTTTCAGCCACCACTGCAGTGGTCTCATGTACAGCAGGCCCAGTGGGATGATACTGGATACCACTGCCATGAGCCCTAACACTCTCTGAAAGTGTTTCACTGTGAGCGGCTGGCCCAGCTTGATGCTCTTGACGGCTGAACGAATGACCTGGATGCGCCCGGGGGAGAGCCGAGCAGACATGGCCACAGAGTCCCAAATGACTCCCAAGAAAGTGGTTCTCTGTGCAGGAGAAAGTACACTCTTCTTGGTGTTCAGCCTCAACCCCAGCTCCCTCATGTGAGCGAGCACAACATCTCGATGTCGCGCTGCCAACTGCGGCGACTGCGCCAGAATAAGCCAGTCGTCTATATAATTTAAGACACGAATGCCTTGTAGCCGCAGCGGAGCTAGAGCAGCATCCACCACTTTTGTGAACGTGCGGGGCGAGAGCGCCAGACCAAACGGAAGTACCCGATACTGGTATGCCTGTCCCCCGAAGGCGAACCTCAGGAAGTTCCTGTGTTGCGGAAGGATGGAGACATGGAAATATGCGTCCTTGAGGTCGATTGTGACAAACCAATCCTCGGACCTGACCTGCACTATGAACTGCTTGAGTGTCAGCATCTTGAATTTCAGGCGCCTGACTACTCGATTTAAGAGACGCAAATCCAGAATAGGCTGCAACCCCCCATCCTTCTTTGGAACTATGAAGTACCGGCTGTAAAACCCGGACTTGCTTCCCGCGAGGGGCACATGCTCGATGGCCCCTTTCGCCAGCAGAGTGTCTACTTCTTGTTCCATAACCAGAGCCTGCTGAGGGCCTACCACCGAGTGTAGGACCCCCGAGAACCGGGGTGGTGAAACCCCGAACTGAATGGCGTACCCGAAGGTTACCGTACGCAGGACCCACTGAGAGATACCGGGTGGCTGTGACCACGCAGCCCGGAATTCTACTAAGGGAACCAGCCTCCCTGGGCTGGCCTCTGGTACTGTGAGCATATTCACCACTAAGCCGGGGATTCTGGAAACCTGGGTGGAATGCTTAGAGGGGGTGGCTCCACCATGGCGGGCTGACGCTGCACATGGGAGACGCCACCTAGTTGCGGCTTGGCGTCAGGACCGCTTCGATTTAGCCTTCTGATTCTTAAGGAAGACCCTGAGATCACCTTTTTTACCAGAGGACTGAACTTGGACTTGTCGGCCCGACTTTCCAGGTTTTACCTGAGGAAGTCGAGTCACGACACTTTCCTTTTGAGCGGCCCTGTGAGTGGAGCTCTGAGACCGCGACTGGTCAACGGTCTCACGTGGAGGGTGGCGGGGAAGAACTTTGCTGAACGCTACCTGCTGTCGTGCAGCCTCCTGAAACTTATCGACGATGCTTTTTACGGCGTCGCCAAACAAGCCCGAAGGAGACAGAGGAGCGTCCAGCAGCACAAATTTATCCCTATCCTTCATAGCAGATAAATTAAGCCATAGGTGTCTCTCCGTGGCCACCAGAGCTGCCATGGAGCGGCCGACAGAGTAGGCCGTTTCCCTAGTGGTTCGGAGAGACAAATCCACGGTCCGGCGCAGCTCTGCCACTGCATTGGGACCAATACCACAGCCCTCGTTGAGGTCCCCAAGCAACTCTGCTTGATAGGCCTGCAGTAGTGCCGTAGTATGCAGACACGCCGCAGCCTGACTTGAAGCGGAGTATGCTTTCCCCACCAGCGAAGATGTGACGCGCATCGGCTTGGTGGGGAGCGCCGGAGCTTTAATGGAGGACGCAGACTGGGGAACGAGGTACCCAGCGAGAGCCTCGTCCACTTTCTGCATCCCCCCATAACCAAAATGCTGCGCCCCGGAAAGATTCATATACATCGCACTTTGTGGTGTATGAACTCTACCGGAGGCTGGCTTATTCCACGATCTAGATACCTCGGCATGTAAATCTGAAATAAACGGCATGTCTCGGCGCGGGGGAGTGACGCAAGCAGGCAGGTAACGCTCGTCTAAGAAACTCTTTCTAGGACGAACGGACCTAGTCTCCGCCGGTCAATCAACACCCAGACGTGAGACCGCTCGCTCCACTACCTCAACAAGCTCCTCAAAAGCCGGCAAGGAGGATGGCGAATCCTCCCCAGCCGGGTCGACACTAGCTAAATCCATCTCATCAGAACTAGATAAAGCTAGCGTCGGGGTCTCAGCATGATCATCTCTCGAAGAGCGATCCTGACTGGGACCCGCATCATCTCGTGAGAGCTGAAATAAGGGAGGACCCATCACAGCAACCTCAGCGAGATCCATCTGTGAACCCCATGAGTGCGAGCGCCGCAATGCCTCGGCAGCAGCAGGTCCTGACCCATGGGGAACACTAGCCTGAGCTGCCTTTTTACAGGCCGCCAGGCGGGAGCAGAGCGAATGCAGCGATAACTTCTCACAGTCCTTACAGCCGGCATCCTCAAGTGCCGACCGTGCATGCTCCACTCCCAGACAAACAACACACATAACATGTGTATACCTGCCCGTTATAAAACGCGGACATGGAAAAACACACGGTCTAAATGTTTCTTCATCCGCCATTCTCACACACAGTCCCTGAGTTTTAAACTATTCTTAGTTTCAAACACTCTCACACAGACATACAGCACGCTGAAGACACTCAGAGCTGGCGCATCCGGGTCCCGGGGCGCGCTTTTATGCTCTTCCTCATGACGTCACCGGCTCGCGCCGGCGGTGACGCATTCACACGCGTTCGTCTCTCATTGGTTGCACAGATCTTCACGTGGTAGACGCGAGGCTATTTCCCCTAGCGTTTTAGACGCAGCTCGAGTTCCCTGAAAGGGAACCATGTTGTATATTGTGCCTTTACAGGATGAATTTGATCTTTCACCTCTTCCATCTGACGCCCAGGAATTTTCTGCGATGCCAAAAGCTGAATGCAAGACATGCTATCAAATGATGCCACTGCAAATTCTTGCCCTACAGATTAATGAATGCAGTGCTCAACTATGAGACCCTGTCAGACTCCGAACCAGAGGTAAAATCTTTTTTTTTTTTTTTCAACCTTTTGACTTTTAAAATTATTTAGGCTATATATGGAAGTGTTTTTTGAAGTATGTTTTTATCTGTTACCAGGTAACTGATTCACCTCCACTATTTGAAGAAAAGGTAATGTACTTCTTCCATGGGATGACATCATTCTAACTACTTGTATTTTATATTTCACATAATTGCTTTCTAGCCAACAGATGCAAAGGGTCCTGTATGCATGAAAACCTTTCCTATGATGGAATTGGAGCTCCATGCAAGTTCCCTTTTAAGGGAACTCGCGCTGCGTCTTTCGATCGCTTTGGGGAATACTCACACGCTGCCTCGTGAAGCACAATATGTAAACTTCCGTCGCGTGCGTGAGTGACGGCCGTGGCTCGGTGACGTCACGAACCAGGTCATAAAAGAGCGCCGGTAACCTGGAAGTTTCAGGTTTCAAGCACAGTGTCAGAGAGAGAGTGTGTGTGTGTGTGTGTGTGTGTGTGTTGAGCTGGCTTTTTTGAGAGTGAATTCCCTATCTAGTTTAAAAAACAGGGACCTCCTATATTAATATTTTAGCGGATCAGACTTTCAAACAGTGTGCGTCTCCTTGCCCTCGCTATCTCTCGGGGGGAGACACGCACTTGTTATGTGTAGTCTGTCTGGGAGCGGAGCATGCTAGGTGGCCTGGCGGTGTTTGACACTGAGACCGACCAGGCTCGCGTTCCCCAGGGCTCGGGTCCCGCAGCAGCTGAGGCTCTGCGGCGATCTAGGTCATGGGGCTCGCAAATGGATTTGTCAGTGGGAGTTGAGACAGGTGCTCCCCTATCTCAGCCCTTACCCGGTGGATCCAGTGTTTCATGCAAGGTTTCGGTTACTTCCGACCAAGCTGAAGCACCAACTAAATTGTCTAGCTCTGAGGAGTTGGACATTGGCAGTGTCGACATGGAGAGCGAGGGTTCGCCAACCTCCTTTCCGCGAGGAATTGCTTGAGGTAGTGACTCGCGCTGTGGCCACTTTAAACATCCAGTGGCCAGCAGAAAGTACTGTTGTTCTTCCTTGAAAAAGTAAATTGGATGAACGATATCTGCCAGCGCGGGTCCCTCCCTCCCGCCGGGACCTGCCTTTTTTCCCGGATCTTCACACTGAGGTGTCTAGATCCTGGAATAGGCCAGCCACCTCCAGAGTGTTTACCCCTCAGAACAATATGTATGCCACTCTGGTTGTTGTGCGAAATTATGGTTATGGCGCGTTACCGAAAGTGGAGGAGGCGCTCGCACCTTTCTCCGCAATCGGTGTCGTCGCTTAAAGTCCCAGCGCTGCCCGCTAAACCTATGCGAGTTACATCAACTCATTTGGGCAGAACATATTCTGCGGCTAGCCAGGCAGCGGCATGTCTCCACACCACCGCCGAGCTTCAGGCTTACCAAGCAGAATTGCTGGCGAACCTTGACGAGGGCAGAGGCATTGGTCCTCAGGCTGTGGCAGAATTACGCAAAGCCACAGATCTCTTTCTCTGGGCCACCAGGGAAACGGCTGCCTCTATTGGTCGTTCCATGGCAGCCTGTGTGGCCACGGAGAGACACCTATGGTTAAATTTTAATTCTTTGAAGGACAAAGAGAAATTTTTTATGTTGGACGCCCTCTGTCGCCTTCTGGGCTTTTCGGCGATTCAGTAAAAACGGTCGTCAAGAAGTTCCAGGAGGCGGCAAAGCAACAGGTGGCGTTCAACGTACTCTTGCCTCGTCGCCCTCAACCTGGGGCTGTGAGCCAGCCACAACCCCAGGCCTCCCCAGAAAACCGGCGCTCTCAGCCTCAGCCTTCTGGCAGGAGGACGGATCTGAGGACCGTCATCGTCGCCAAGAAGGCTACCTCGAAAAGGCCCTGATGCCAGATGCGTCAGGCCTCTTGGAGGCGTCCCTACTCAGTTGCCGCCAGCACTGAGGAGATCGCCCCCTCCAAGGAGGGTCCAAGAGCATTCACTTCAGGCGTTCCCCAGAAAACCGGGCCCTGGCGTGTGTGCTACACAGATACCGGAGGCCAGCCTTGAGAGGCTGGTTCCCCTAGTAGAATTTCTGCCGGCATGGACATGTCTTCCAGAAGTTTCTCAGTGGGTCCTGGGAATTATAAAGAAAGGGTATTCGATTCAGTTCGGGTCTCGTTCAATGGGGTTTTACCCACGGTGGTGGACCCCAAGCAGGCTCTGGTAATGGAACAGGAGGTAGACTCCCTACTGAGGAAAGGGGCCAAAGAACATGTACCCCTCTCAAACAGAGAGTCAGGCTTTTACAGCCGTTACTTCCTCGTTCCAAAGAAGGATGGAGGATTGCGGCCCATCCTGGATTTGGTCATGAAGTTGAAATTCAAGATGCTGACATTGAAACAAATAGTGACGCAGATCAGGTCCGAGGACTGGTTCGTCACTATCGATCTGAAGGACGCATATTTCCATATTTCCATCCTTCCACAGCAGACGAAGTACCTCAGGTTCACCTTTGGGGGGGAAGGCGTACCAATATCAAGTACTTCCATTCGGGCTGGCTTGATCACCCCGCACTTTCACGAAATGCATGGACGCAGCGCTAACCCCGCACTTTCACGAAATGCATGGACGCAGCGCTTAACCCCTCCAAGGTATAAGAGTATTAAATTACATCGACGACTGGCTGATTCTGGCCCAGTTGCCACAGTTAGCGGGTCATCATCGAGATGTTGTTCTCGCACAGATGAGAGTGCTGGGGATGAGGTTGAACACGAAGAAGAGTGTGCTTTCTCTAATCATAACTCATATAGCGCTTTTTACAATACAGATTATTTCAAAGCAGCTTTACAGTGTTCACATGAAAACATTATAAACAAAGTTTGTTTGGCTGAACGGCAGCCTTAAAAGAGCAGGCAAATTAATATAATTGATGAATATTAAGTGTTAAGTTTTGATTTGATTGATAGATAGTTTGAATATTATACTTATTAATTCAATATAATAATCCGATTGGAGATGGGTTCATGATCTACACAAGGGAGCGTTTAGTAGAGCCGCGGTCTCCGCAGACACTTCAGGGCAATGCTGTGCTAGTGTCCAGGTGCAGGTCCTTCATCTGATCTGGATACGGCCTGGATCTGGCTGACCACGGTAACCTCGGAATAAACAGAGAATAATATCAGCGTAGATGCCATTCTTCTTCTGATGTATCGAGTACATCAGATGTTATGGAAATGTTCCCGGTTCCGGCTGACCTAAATTATGCAGCCTAACAATCATTTGATTTGGATTAAAAATGTATGTATAATGTGTTATGTGTATGCTAGGTTGAAGAGATGTGTTTTTAGTCTAGATTTAAACTGGCAGAGTGTGTCTGCTTCCTGAACTGTATTAGGAAGACTGTTCCAGAGTTTAGGAGCTAAATAGGAAAAGGATCGACCGCCAGCAGTTGACTTTGATATTCTAGGTATTATAAACTGGTCAGTATTTTGGGATCGCAATAGACGTGAAGGACTATAATGTGTTAAGAGATTGTTCAAGTACTGTGGAGCTAAACCATTTAATGCTTTGTAAGTAATTAGAAAGATTTAGGTGATTAATAGGAAGCCAGTGCAGGTATGACAGAAGTGGGGTACCGTATTTTCCGCACTATAAGGCGCACCTAAAAGACTTAATTTTTCGCAAAACCGGACTGTGGACTGAGTTCCAAAATCTATAAAATTGTTTTTGGGTGATTTTGATAAGCGCTCAGCTTGATTGACTGTCGGACCATTTCACACTGACACAGGGACAGTAGGATGCTGGCAGTGATAAACCAATCACAGAACATTATGTAGGGGAGCGCGGGGCACAAAGTAACGCGGGGTAAATAGTAACAGAGACTTTTTAGATAGTTGCACTTAAATTTAGATAGTTGTCTTAAATGTGACGTGCTAACGGGCTTTTCACCACACTGTTTGCACACGTCTTCTGACCATCTTTCGAGAAATTTCAGCGAAATTTGGATGAGAACCACAGGAAAAACTCTTTTGAAAGCATGAAAATATTTTTTGTTATAGTAGTTGTTTTTCGATTTTCAAAGAATGTGTGAAAGTATGTTAATCCAATCTTATATTGTTATGATTACCATCTTCTTGGCTAAAAGATGGTACCATTTTGAAAGATGTGAAAAACACACAGTGACTGCTAGCCGGTCCTGAAGTGAACACGACACCGCGGGGTTAGTTGTAATGCGGTGTTACAACTAAGCCGCATTGAATAGGCTGCATCAGTAATCATATATTTTGCATTGTATTAACCTATTAAAACGTTTTTCATGTCATTACATTGTTCAAAGCATAACAATGTAATAAATAAAAGAAAAATATATATTCCATTCATAAGTTATGCTTATAATCATTAAGACTAAACTTTTATTAAGAAATAAAAATACGCCAATGAACACCCATTGGATAACATGGTGTTAGAACGAGCCCCGCACACGGGGTAAGTTGTCACATTTCACTCCTTGCGCTTTTGGTGATACTGCGCAGAAACTGTAGGTCCGACGAACATCAAACTAGTGCTCATTTGTAGGAGAGGCTTGTGTGTTGTTTGTATAAAAATATAGTTTGTATAACCCAATTACTTTCTTCATTATTTGGCTAAAACCAAAAAGTGTTACGTTTGTCCCCGCGCTCCCCTAATACCATATGCTTACCTCCTTAAATGTGACTCCCTGTCACTCTGCGCTTCCTGGAGCATATTCCCTTAACAATCGATGTTTTCACACAGCAAACACCCTGAACGCGCAAGCGGGGTAAAGTTAGTTTTGTTTTTGATATACCTCACACATTCAGCATAAAATGGCAATAACTCTAAAACAGCCCACTCAAAAAAAAAATCTTAACAATGTATACTTATGGACACATATGTCTTAATGTTTCACAAGCTTCTTTTTCGTTATTTCTGCTCAATATAATGAGCAAGGAGCAGTAAAACCTTCTGAATGTGTTTCACCTGGAAAGTTCGGATCTTTGCTGAGCTGTGAGTAAGGGACCGTGGAAAAGGTACAATTTTCTTATTGAGAAAGCTATTGGTAAAAGAAAGGTAAATTTGGACATGCAATTCCCTTTTTGAAAAGACAGGTTTAAACGTTGTCCACTGTGTTCCTTTAATGAATGCCACTGGTCTCATGTCTACACACACTTAAATTATAGCAGAAATCGAAAAGAACTTGCACTTTTTCCACGGTGCCTTACTCAGAGCTCATCAAAGAGCAAGCTTTCCCGGCGAAACTCACATTCAGACGGGCTTTACGGCTCAGTGCTCGTTCTATACAGCCAAAAAATGAAATGGAACCTTGTCAAACATTAAGATATATTTCCTTTTTGTGATAATGTTGTTAAGATTTTTTTTTGTGCGAGGCGTTTTGGAATTATTACCATGTATCGGTGAATGTGTGACATATCGAAAACAAAACTAACTTTACCCCACTGAACGAGCACAGGTTTTGAGTACTTAAATTAATACAAAAAGAAAACAAAATAATGTGTATAAAGGGTGTGAGATGGATTGAAACTGTAAACATCCTGAGCTTTGTCAGGAGAGATAAAGACACCAGCAAAACTGTTGATTTCATAACATAATCCCTGACTCCCCGTCGCGTGCATTCATTAATCCTTGAGCATATCCCCTTGTCAATCGATTTTTTTAACACAAGTTTTGAGTGCACTTAAATTAAATAATGAAATATGTATAAAGGTGTCATCCAACGAGAACGAGTGCGATGCAGAAGCAAGACTCGGAGAATAAGTTCCAAATGCAAGAGCTTTATTCAAGGAAACACGAAAACCAAAATACAGTAATACCTCTAGATATGAGCATAATCCGTTCCAGGGCGGAGCTCGTAACTCGAATTGCTCCTAGAATCATGTTTTCCCATAAGAAATAATAGAAAAAATTAATCCGTTCCACATCCGTAACAATGGAAAAAAATGTTTTTTTTTTATTGGTATAGACACACACACACACACACACACACACACACACACACACACACACACACACACACACACACACACACACACACACACACACAATTATAGTGTACGTATACAGTGTGATACATGTGTGATATCAAATAAAATGTGGTTTTAATCATACGTTTTTACAGACAGTAGGCAGGTGCGGAGGAGGGAGGGAGGGGGTTGGTACTGAGACACTTGATTCCGTTACAGGAACACTACATAAATTAACATAAGATAATTTAGCTTTTACTTTTTACTTTTCTATTTTTTTATATATATATATATATATATATATATATATATATATATATATATATATATATATATATATTCGATTTGTATTCTTTATTTTTGATCACTTTTCATGCTTTTTTCGTTTAGTAAAAACGTCTCGGGTTACACTGTTACACGGGTTAAACCCTGGTTCCCTGAAGGGGAACGAGACGCTGCGTCAGAAAACGCTAGGGGAAACCCTTGACGTCAGTCACGTGAAGATGTGTACAACCAATGAGAGAATTACGCGTGTGAATGCAAGTCGCGGGTCACTGACGTCATGAACAGAGCATAAAAGCGCACCGGAACCCAGAAGTGACAGCAAAAGAGTGTCTGAAGCGGGCCCGGAGGCGCAAGGAGCTGAGGCGAAAGACGCAGCATCTCGTTCCCCTTCAGGGAACCAGGGTTACATACGTAACCCGAGACGTTCCCTTTCATGGGAACTTCGAGCTGCGTCAGAAAACGCTAGGGGAACGTTATACCAACGTCACCTCAGCAACGCCGGCCTACGGATGTAACTCAGCTCACTGAGAGAGCACCCTCGTTCCCGGAGCAGAATCGAGATCCAATTGATAGAACCTCATAAAGGTGTGCGGTGAGGACCAGCCAGCCGCAGCACAAACATCAGCAAGGGAAACTCCTGAGAGAAACGCCTTGGAGGCCGCCACGCTCCTAGTAGAGTGGGCCCGGACCCTCAGGGGAGAGGCATGTCCGGCCGACTTGTAAGCCAGACAGATAGCCTCGACTATCCATCGGCTTAGGGTTTGTTTGGAAGCTGGAGCCCCCTCAGGGGCCCCAAAACAAACGAACAGTTGGTTTGACTTACGCCAGGTAGCAGTCCTGAGGACGTCAGCGTCCAGTACTCGTACTGGACAGACCTTGTTCTTTCGCTCCTGCTCATGATCGTCAAAGAGGGGGGGGAGGACAGAAGGCCTGTAGCATGATAGACCGAGCCACATTCGTGAGAACCTTAGGGACATAGCCTGGCCTTGGGTGAAGAAAACCTTCGTCATCCCGGGCGCAAACTCGGGGCAAGATGGAACCACCGAGAGAGCTTGAAGATCCCCAACCCTCTTAAGCGAGGTGATAGCCAGCAAAAGAAGGGTCTTTAGGGAGAGGAGTTTAATAGGAAGCTTCTCTAATGGTTCAAAGGGTGCCTGGGAAAGGCCTTGGAGTACCAAAGACAAGTCCCAGGCAGGAACCCTGGTCTGTGCCACAGGTCTCAGCCTTAGAGTGCCACGAAGGAAACGAGAGACTAGGGGGTCCCTGCCCAAGGACACCCCACCCAGAGGTATGTGGCAAGCCGCTAAGGCAGCCACATAAACCTTCAAGGTAGAGGGGGACAACCCTGCCGCAAACTTTTCCTGCAGGAACTCCAGCACTTTGCCAACGGGATAGGTTACTGGGTTCAACTGCCTTACGCTACACCAAGCAGAGAAAAGTTCCACTTTAGAGCGTAGAGTTTCCTCGTGGAGGGAGCTCTGGACTGAAGGATGGTCTCTACAACCTCGGCTGTGAGACCAGTTTTGAAGAACTGGGTCCCCTCAGGGGCCAGACCTTCAGCTTCAGAAGTTCTGGGCGGGGGTGAAGAACACAACCCTCCGCCTGGGACAGAAAGGTCCCGGAATCTCCACAGCGTGAGACGGACCCCGTCCCGACGAATTTTGGCCAGAACTCCCGGGAGCAAAACAATCGGGGGAAAACCGTACAAGTGTAGCCTCGGCCACGCGTGTACCATAGCATCCCGCTCAGGGGCGCTGGATGCGACAGAGAGTACCACAGAGGGCAATGGGAGTTCCTGACGGAGGTAACAGGTTCACCTGTGCCTGCCCGTATCTATCCCAGATCTGCTCCACCACCTCGGGGTGGAGCCACCATTCCCCGGGCCTCGGCCCCTGTCTCGACAGGATGTCTTGCTCATTGTGCGGAGCGATCCCTCAGGAACGCTCCCCAGCCCGTGAGCGATGCAACTGTCGACAGCGACAACGTCGGTCGAATGCTCCCAACACAGGGCCCTAAGACATGGAACCAGGTTTACTTCCACAGGGTCAAGGCGCGTAGGCATTGCCTCGTGACCTTGAATGTGCCAAGCGGGTTGCCCCTCGGGGAAAACCCTTTGGTCCTGAGCCACCACTGCAGGGGTGTCATGTGCAGTAGGCCGAGCGGATGACGCTGGACACTGCTGCCGTGAGCCCCAACACCCTCTGGAAGTGTTTGACAGTGAGTAGCTAGCCTAGTTTGATACTCTTGACGGCTGAACGAATGGAATGAATGCGCCTGGGAAGGAGCCGAGCAAACATTGCCTCCGAGTCCCAAATGACTCCCAAGAAAGTGGTTCTCCAAACAGGAGAAAGTACACTCTTCTTGGTGTTCAACCTTAACCCCAGCTCCTTCATGCGAGCGAGCACGACATCTCGATGACGTGCTGCTAACCGGGACGACTGGGCTAATACTAGCCAGTCGTCGACATAATTGACATGAATGCCCTGGGAACGCAGCGGAGCAAGCGCAGCGTCCACAACCTTTGTGAACGTGCGGGGCAAGAATGATAGGCCAACCGGAAGTAACCGATAATGGTACGCCTTCCCCCCGAAGGCGAACCAAAGGAACTTCCTGCTGAGGAAGGATGGAGATTGAATTATGACACCACAGGGCCGGGGTTCCCGGACACCATATGGGTGAAATGCTCTAGGACCCTCCTCGGAGGGGGCAGTATTCCCGTGGCAGGCTCCCTCGGAAGCCGCACACGGGGAGAACTGCCTCGTTGCGGCTTGCCTTTGGCATCAGAAACGCTTACTGGCAACCTTCTTGGCATTCAAGACGATCCTCAGATCAGTCTTTTGCTAGAAGGCTGAGCCTGAGAGTGCCGGCCCGACCTCCCCTTGTTGGGGAAAGGTAGACGGGATGCAACACTCTCTTCTGTGAGGCTCTGAATGAGGATTTTTTGAGGCCGAGGACTCATGCCTGGAGAGACAGATCAATGACCCGGCGCAGCTCTGCCACTGCTTCCGGGCCAATGCCGCCGCCCTTGTCAAGGTCTCCCAGCAATTCTACTTGGTAGAACTTCAGCAGTGCCGCGGTGTGCAGACACGCTGCAGCCTGACTAGAGGCAGAATAAGCTTTTTCCCCACGAAAGATGATGTGACCCGCAACGGCTTTGTGGGGAGCGCTGGGTTTAAGAGAAGATGCCGATTGGAGCACGAGGTATCCCGCAAGAGCCTCGTCCACATTGGCATCCCTCCATAACCATAGGGTTGAGCCCCGACAAAGGTAGCATACATCGCACTGCACGGTGTATGCACCCTGTCGGAGGCTGGCTTTTTTTCCCAAGATCTCGACACCTCGGTGTGGAGATTCGCTAGAAAGGCATTACCCGGCGCTGGGGGACGACCTCGATTAACTCCTCATACGCCGGTGAAGAGGATGGCGAATCCTCCTCGACCGGATCGATGCTAATCACATCCTCATCCTCAGAGCAAGAAAGTGGTAGCACCGAAGTCCCAATAAGATCGGGAGCAACCGCGCCTGAGGCGCGTGCTCCCAAATCCTGCCTGGAACTAGGATCAACACAGCCAGGCTGCGAAACGGGCGCACCCGCCTCGCAACTTTCCGTGAGATCCATCTGCGATACCCAAGATTGAGAACACCGCCGAGCCTCAGCCGCAGCGGGTCCAGAACCTTGAGCAACGCGAGTCTGGTTAGTATCCGCAAATACCGCCAGACGAGAGCGGAGAGTACGCAATGAGAACCTCTCGCAGTTCTCACAGTCAGCGCCCTCAAGTGCCGACTGAGCGTGCTCCACTCCCAAACAGACAACGCACTGCCTGTGTGTATCCCTACCCGAAATAAAACGGGTGAAGGGAAAAACACACGGGATAAATGCCTGTTCCGCCATAATACAAACGCAATCCAGAAGAAAAGTGGTTTGTAACTCGCAAGCACAAACTCTCTGACACACGCACGCTGAAGACACTCAAAGCTGTCACTTCCGGGTTCCGGTGCGCTTTTATGCTCTGTTCATGACGTCACTGACCCGCGACTTGCATTCACACGCGTAATTCTCTCATTGGTTGTACACATCTTCACGTGACTGACGTCAAGGGTTTCCCCTAGCGTTTTCTGACGCAGCTCGAAGTTCCCATGAAAGGGAACTGTAATTTTCTTGAATAGCAGGAACTAAGCATAACTGAACTTAGCTTTCGTTTTTTTTACTTTTCTATTTTATATCATTGTTTTGATTTTTTTTCGATTTGTATTTGTTACTTTTGATCACTTTTCTTACCTTTTTTCGCCTGATTACCCTAACTTTCACTTTCACCGCAGACCTTTTGATGAAATATCTATGGAGGGAGATCTGCTTCTCCTTTATCCACAACAACAGAAGCCTCTCCATCTCATAATTTATATTCGAACACAACATCAATATAATCCTCACGCCCTTGGAAGGATTTACATCCTTGATAACATCGTTCTGCTTTAGGATGGTACATATCGTGGATGTACTGCGATCATAAGTGCGTGCTAGATCTCTCACGCGGTACCGCGCTCATATTTATCCACAATTTCATGCTTCATTTCCATTGTCATCATGCGTTTCTTCTTCTCACTACCATCATTACTACTCACTTTCTTAGAATTCGTCGCTATTATGAAGAATAATGCACAAAATAGAGAGAAAAATATCTATTCGCGGGTGACGTGTACAAGTCAGTGAACACATGAAGTGAACAAGTGTCGGCGTCGGCCTCAGTAGTGCTCGTATCGCTAATATTTACTCATATATAGAAGCAAAAATCTGTCCGAAGGCTTGCTCATATCGTGGAATACTCATATGTAGAGACGCTCATATCTCGAGGTGTTACTGTACCTGAAATACAACAGAAACTGGCACTTCTTAGTCGAAAGAAGGAACATCTACACTCATCACGCAAAATGAACCTAGAAACGTTCACAACTGACAAAGCAATGTGCTTTTGTCTAATCACGACACCAGGAAAACTGTTGATTTTTTCACATGATGGGTGAGTGTTTGCAAGCTCTGGATGTTTTCTGTGTGGAAAAAAATATAGATTGATAAGCCAATATGCTCAAGGAAGCTTGTATTAATGAATGCACAAGAAGGGGAGTCAGATTTGTGCAGGGAGTCAGATTTCGGTTCAACACCTGCATGTTTGATGGTGAAATTGCAAAGCTGTTCAATTCAGACACAGAAGATGATGACTTTGATTGATTAAAACAATGTGAGTGTATTGTTATATAGTAGAATAAAGTTCAGTAAAACTCACTGTTTTGCTTCCGTTACTGTTTTTGTAGACTATGTGTTTTAGCGTGTGTCTTATAATGCGGTGCACCTTGTGCACGGATTAAGTGCAAAATAGAGCCGCGACTGGGACCGCGCCTTATGGTGCGGAAAATGCGGTAATATGCTCATACTTGCTGGTTCTAGTAAGAACTCTAGCTGCTGCATTTTGGACCAGCTGGAATTTGTTTATTAAGCGCGCAGGGCAACCACCTAGTAAAGCATTACAATAATCTAGCCTTGAACTCATGAACGCATGAACTAACTTTTCCACATTTGTCTTTGAGAGCATATGTCGCAATTTAGATATATTTTTAAGATGGAAGAATGCCGTTTTACAGATGTTAGAGAAATTAAAGATTGGTATCAAAGAGAACGCCCAGGTTTCTAACTGACGATGAAGACTTGACAGAACAGCCATCGAGTGTTAGGCAGCAGTTTAGATTATTACGTGCAAAACTTTTTGGTTTAATAATTAGAATCTCTGTTTTTTCAGAATTAAGCAGTAGAAAGTTATTAGTCATCCAATTTTTTATATCAGTTATGCATTCTGTTAATTTAGTGAATTGGTACGTTTCATCAGGATGAGAAGAAATATAGAGCTGAGTATCATCAGCCTAACAGTGAAAGCTAATGCCGTGCTTCCTAATAGTTGCACCCAAAGGAAGCACGTACAGAGTGAAAAGCAATGGTCCTAGTACTGAACCTTGAGGAACTCCAAACTGAACCCGTGATCGATATGACATCTCCTCATTTACTGCTACATACTGATAACGGTCAGATAAGTATGATTTGAACAAGATTAATGCAACTCCACTAATGCCAACATAGTTTTCAAGTCTATTTAGAAGGATTTTGTGGTCGATTGTATCAAATGCAGCACTAAGGTCTAAGTACTATGATATGGTCTAAATCCTGACTGGAAATTCTCGTAGATGCTGTTTCTTTCTAGAAAGGAACACAGTTGTGATGATTTTGCCTTTTCTAGAATTTTTGACCAAAAGGTAGATTTGATATCGGCCTGTAATTAACTAATTCTGTAGGATCAAGTTGTGGTTTTATAATAAGCGGTTTAATTACGTCTAGTTTAAAGGTTTTTGGTACGTATCCTAATGACAAAGATGAATTAATAATATTAAGAAGAGGATCTATGATTTTTGGAAGCATCTCTTTCAGAGTTTAGACAATTCTTCCTCCCCAATAGAAATGAAGGAGTGGAATTTTTCTTCAGGGATGCTAAAATTTACTATATTTTGTGATAATGTAGTAGACGGTTGCATGGTTATAATTTTCGCTCTAATATTATGAATTTTGCAAGTACTGTGCTTTTTTAAAGCATCTGGGGTTGAGGCTTTATTTCTTGTTAGTTTAGTCACAGTATCAAATAAATACCTAGGGTTGTATTTGTTTTCTTCTAAGAGTAGTAAAAAAAGTAAGCAGATCTAGCTGATTTTAAGGCCTTTCAGAATGAGCTGTCTTTCCATGAAATGCGAAAAACCTTAAGCTTAGTTTCCCTTTCAAGGGAACTCGCGCTGCGTCGAACGCTTGGGGAATCCTTGGATGATGTCCGCGCGAAGCACAATATGTAAACTTCCGGCGCGCGTGCGTGAGTGACAGACGCAGATCGGTGACGTCACGAACCAGTTGATAAAAGAGCGCCGGAACCCGGAAGCGGCAGCTTTGTTTGTCTTCGCAAGCACAGTGTGAGAGTGTGTTGAGTGTGCTGGTTATTTTGAGAGAAAAACCCAGATCTAGTTTAAAAATCAGGGATCTCCCATATATATTTATATACAATATCTATGTTTATGGCGAACCAGGCATTTAAACAGTGCGCATCTCCTTGCCCTCGTTTCCTCTCGGGGGGAGATGAGCACTAGTTATGTGTAATGTGTCTGGGACCGGAGCATGCTAGGTCAGCGCTCGTGAGCGCTGACTGTGATCACTGCAGCCAACTACCGCTGCGGGTGCTCCGCTCACGCCTGGCGGTTTTTGATTCTGAGACCGGCCAGGCTCGCGTTCCCCAGGGCTCGGGTCCCGCAGCAGCTGAGGCTCTGCGGCGATCTAGGTCATGGGGTTCGCAAATGGACCTGATGGCGGGGTCTGAGACGGGCGCTCCCCTATCTCAGCCCTTACCCGGTGGATCCAGTGCTTCATGCATGGTTTCGGAAGCACGCTCGAGGGCGGTTACTTCCGACCAAGCTGAAGCACCGGCACTGCAATTGTCTAGCTCCGAGGAGTTAGACGTTGCTAGTGTCGACGCGGAGAGTGAGGATTCGCCAACCTCCTCCCCAGCTTATGAGGAATTGCTCGAGGTGGTGACTCGCGCTGTGGCCATGTTAAGTATTGAGTGGCCAGCGGAAAGCACTGTCGTTCGTCCAAAGAGAAGCAAGTTGGATGAACGATTTCTGCCAGCGCGGGTCCCTCCCCCTCGCCGGGACCTGCCTTTTTTCCCGGATCTGCACACTGAGGTGTCTAGATCCTGGAAGAGGCCAGCCACCTCCAGAGTGTTTACGCCACAAAATAATATGTATGTCACTCTGGTTGGTGTGCGAGAGTATGGTTATGGCGCGATGCCGAAGGTGGAGGAGGCGCTTGCGAGCCACCTCTCTCCGCCCTCGGTGTCATCGCTTAAAGTCCCGGTACTGCCCACTAAACCTATGCGGGTTACATCAGCTCATGTGGGCAGAGCATATTCTGCAGCTAGCCAGGCAGCGGCGTGTCTTCACACCACCGCCCTGCTTCAGGCTTACCAAGCAGAATTGTTGGGGGACCTCGATGAGGGCGGAGGCATTGGTCCACAGGCTGTGGCTGAGCTACGTAAAGCCACAGATCTGTCCCTCCGGGCCACCAGGGAGACGGCTGCCTCTATTGGTCGTTCCATGGCAGCCTGTGTGGCCACGGAGAGGCACCTGTGGTTAAATTTGACGTCTCTAAAGGACAAGGAGAAAAATTTTATGTTGGACGCCCCTCTGTCGCCTTCTGGGCTTTTCGGCGATTCGGTGAAAACGGTCGTCGAGAAGTTCCAGGAGGCGGCAAAGCAGCAGGTGGCGTTCAATGTACTCCTGCCTCGCCGCCCTCAGCCTGGGGCTGTGAGCCAGCCACAGCCCCAGGCCTCCTCATATGTGCAGCGGGCCGCTCAAAGGCAGAGCGTCTCAACCCGCCAACCTCCCCAGAAAACCGGGGGGTCGGGCAGGCGCTCCCAGCCTCAGCCTTCGGGCAGGAGGACGGATCTGATGACCGTCATCCTCGCCAAGAAGGCTACCTCGAAGAGGTCCTGACGCCAGACGCGCCGGGCCTCTTGGAGGCGACCCTCCTCAGTTGCCGCCCGTTACACCGGTTGCACTGAGGAGGTCGCCCCCTCCAAGGAGGGTCCTAGAGCATTCACTCCAGGTGTTCCCCAGAAAACCGGGCCCTGGCGGGTGTGCTACACAGACACCAGAGGCCAGCCTCGAGAGGCTGGTTCCCCTAGTAGAATTTCTGCCGGCATGGACATGTCTTCCAGAGGTTTCTCAGTGGGTCCTGCGAATTATAAAGAAAGGGTATTAGATCCAGTTTGGGTCTCGCCCGCCCAGGTTCAATGGGGTTCTACCCACGGTGGTGGACCCCGAGCAGGCTCTGGTAATGGAGCAGGAGGTAGATTCTCTACTGAGGAAAGGGGCCATAGAACATGTACCCCTCTTAAACAGGGAGTCAGGCTTTTACAGCCGTTACTTCCTCGTTCCAAAGAAGGATGGAGGACTGCGGCCCATCCTGGATTTGCGCCTTCTGAATCGCTCGGTCATGAAGCTAAAATTCAAGATGCTGACTTTGAAACAAATAGTGGCACAGATCAGGTCCGAGGACTGGTTCGTCACTATCGATCTGAAGGACGCATATTTTCATATTTCCATCCTTCCACAGCACAGGAAGTACCTCAGGTTCGCCTTTGGGGGGAAGGCGTACCAATATCAAGTACTTCCATTCGGCCTGGCTTTATCACCCCGCACTTTCACGAAATGCATGGACGCAGCGCTAACCCCGTTGCGCCTCCAAGGCATAAGAGTTTTGAATTACATCGACGACTGGCTGATTCTTGCCCAGTCGCCGCAGTTAGCGGTTCAGCATCGAGATGTTGTTCTCGCACACATGAGAGTGCTGGGGTTGAGGTTGAACGCAAAGAAGAGTGTGCTTTCTCCTCTTCAGAGAACCACCTTCCTAGGCGTGATATGGGACTCGGTTTCGATGACGGCGCGGCTATCCCCCGCCCGCATCGATTCGATTCTGTCAACCGTGAAGAAAGTCAAAATAGGCCAGTCCATCACTGTAAAACACTTTCAGCGAGTGCTGGGCCTCATGGCAGCAGCTTCCAGCGTCATCCCGTTCGGGCTGCTACACATGAGGCCATTACAGTGGTGGCTCAGAACCAGAGGGTTTTCCCCAAGGGGCAACCCTTTCCGCACTATCAAGGTCACGTGGCGATGCCTACGTGCCTTGGATATGTGGAAGAAACCCTGGTTTCTGTCTCAAGGACCTGCGTTGGGAGCTCCTTGTCGACGCGTCATGCTATCGACGGATGCTTCCCTCACAGGTTGGGGAGCGGTCCTGAGGGATCGCTCTGCCCAGGGTCTGTGGCACAAACACCAGTTGTCCTGGCACATAAACCTGCTGGAGATGATGGCTGTTTGGAGGGCGCTTCAAGCGTTCCTCCCAGACCTCAGGGGCCATTATGTGGTTGTTCAGACCGACAGCACCACTGTGGTCTCCTATATAAATCGTCAGGGGGGTCTACGTTCGCGACCACTATACAAACTGGCGCGGCAGATCCTCCTCTGGTCCCAAGGGAGACTGCTCCATCTACGGGCAGTCCACATCCCTGGGACCCAGAATGTGGGAGCAGACGTCCTGTCGAGACAGGGGCCGAGGCCCGGGGAATGGAGGCTCCACCCAGAGGTGGTGGAGCAGATTTGGTTCAGATTCGGCCGGGCACAAGTAGATCTGTTCACGTCCGAAGAATCAACGCTTTGCCCTCTGTGGTATTCACTCCTGCATCCAGCCCCACTCGGGCTGGATGCCATGGTCCAGACATGGCCGAGGCTATGTCTGTACGCATTTCCCCCGATTGCTCTGCTCCCGGGAGTTCTGGAGAGAGTTCGCCGGGACAAGGTCCGTCTCACACTGGTTGCTCCGCGTTGGCCGGGCAGAGTGTGGTTTGCGGATCTTGTTTCCCTGCTGGACGGGGTCCCCTGGGAGATCCCAGTTCGAGTGGACCTCCTGTCTCAGGCAGCGGGCTCGATTCTTCACCCCTGCCCAGAACTTTGGAAACTGTGGGCTTGGCCTCTGAGGGGGCCCAGCTCATAGATTCTGGTCTCTCGACCGAGGTTGTTGAGACCATCCTCCACTCCAGAGCTCCCTCCACGAGGAAGCTGTACGCCCTGAAGTGGAGACTTTTCACTTCTTGGTGTAGCGAGAAGCAGGTGAACCCAGTTACCTGTCACATTGGCAAAGTGCTAGAGTTCCTGCAAGATAGATTCGCTGCAGGGTTGTCCCCGTCCACCCTGAAGGTTTACGTGGCTGCCATTGCGGCTTACCACGTACCTCTGGGTGGCGTGTCCATTGGCCGGGACCCCCTCGTCACACGCTTCCTCCGTGGTACCATTAGGCTGAGGCCTGCAGTCCAGACCAAGGTTCCTGCCTGGGACTTATCCCTGGTACTCCAGGGGTTGTCCCAGGCACCCTTTGAACCGTTGGATGAGGTTCCACTAAAGTTCCTCACTTTAAAAACCTTATTCTTGTTAGCTATAACATCGCTAAAGAGAATTGGGGATCTACAGGCGCTTTCTGTAGCTCCCTCTTGCCTTGAGTTTGCGCCTGGGATGGTGAAAGCCTTCCTCCATCCAAGTGCCCACTCATGTGGCCAGGTCTATAGTACTGCAGGCCTTCTGCCCTCCCCCCTTCGGTGACCAGGACCAGGAATTTAAAAACAAGGTCTGTCCAGTGCGAGCACTGGACACTTATGTCCATAGGTCTGCCCCTTGGCGTAAGTCTGACCAGTTGTTTGTTTGCTTTGGGACCCCCAAGGGGGCCCCTGCATCCAAATCTACTTTAAGCAGGTGGATAGTTGAGGCTATCAGCCTGGCTTACGAGTCGGCCGGATCCTCCTCGCCTCTGAGGGTCCGGGCCTACTCTACTAGGAGCGTGGCTGCCCCTAAGGCCCTTATATCTGGTGTGTCGTTATCTGATGTTTGTGATGCGGCAGGGTGGTCTTCCCCGCATACTTTTCTGAGGTTTTACCAGCTTGACCTCAACTCCGCTCCGGGAACACGGGTCCTCTCGTAGTGAGCTACGAGACACTCGTCGGCCTTCGTCACTGAGGTGGCGTTGGTATATCGTTCCCCAAGCGTTCGACGCAGCGCGAGTTCCCTTGAAAGGGAACGTCTCAGGTTACGTATGTAACCATAGTTCCCTGAAGAGGGAACGAGACGCTGCGTCTTTGGCCTCAGCTCCTCGCGCCTTCCGGGCTTGCTTCAGACAAACTCTAAGCTGCCGCTTCCGGGTTCCGGCGCTCTTTTATCAACTGGTTCGTGACGTCACCGATCTGCGTCTGTCACTCACGCACGCGCGCCGGAAGTTTACATATTGTGCTTCGCGCGGACATCATCCAAGGATTCCCCAAGCGTTCGACGCAGCGTCTCGTTCCCTCTTCAGGGAACTATGGTTACAAACGTAACCTGAGACGTTTTTTTCCAGCTCCGCTCCATTTTTCTGGCTGCTCTCTTGAGGGCCCGGGTGTGCTCGTTGTACCACGGTGTTGGACTATTTTCTTTAATCTTCTTTAAGCGTAATGGAGCAACAGTGTCTAAAGTGCTGGAAAAGAGAGAGTTTATAGTTTCTGTTGCAACATCAAGTTCGTCTAGGCTATCTGGGATGTTAAGTAGATGAAACTGATCGGGAAGATTATTTATAAAGCTATCTTTTGTGTTAGGAGTGATAGTTCTACTATATTTATAACAGGGAGTTAGTTTTTCGACTTTGGCTAAAGGTAATCTACACGCAACTAAGTAATGATCTGAGTGTTCATCGCTCTGCTGCAGAATTTGAACAGTATCAACATTGATCCCATATGACAATATTAGATCTAAAGTATGATTACGAGAATGAGTGGGTCCTGATACATGTTGTGTAACTCCAATAGAGTTTAAAATGTCTCTAAATGCCAATCCCAATGCGTCTTTTTCATTATCTACATGGATGTTAAAATCACCGACGATTATGACTTTATCTGCAGACATTACTAATCCTGAGAGAAAATCAGCAAATTCTTTGATAAAGTCTGTATGGTGCCCTGGTGGCCTGTATAGAATAGCCAGCACAAAAGTTAAACAAGAATTATTACTTGCACTAGATAATTTTACATTGAGGACCATCACTTCAAAAGAATTATATTTCAAATTAGACCTTTGAGCAGTACTGATCGTGTTACTATAAATTACAGCAACACCTCCTCCTTTACCTTTCAGACGAGGCTCATGTTTATAACAGTAATCTTGAGGGGTGGACTCATTTAAAGTAATATAATCGTCTGGTTTTAGCCAAGTTTCTGTCAAACACAGCACATCTAGTTCATGATCTATAATCATATAATTTACAATAAGTGCTTTTGAGGAAAGGGATCGTATATTCAGTAACCCAAGCTTTATCATTTGTTCATTTGTGTTATATCCGTTCTTAGCTGTTTGTAAATCAATTAAATTTTTACTCTTAAACGATTTTGAGAGATTTTTGTATTTGCTAATTCGGGGAACATACACAATCTCTATAGGATGATATCTAGGTTAAAGAGTCTCTATGTGTTGGAATTTATCTGACCTCTGTGACGTGAGACAGCTAGCAGACGGTCGGTTTAGCCAGTTTGTCTGCTTCCTGACCTGGACCCCAGTTAGTCAAGGTTTAGCTCTAAGACTATATGCCAAATTATTAGAGAGAAGAGCGGCACCATCCCAGGTGGGATGAATACCATCTCTTTTCAACAGGTCAGGTCTGCCCCAAAAACTTTTCCAATTGTCTATAAACCCTATGTTATTCCGTGGGCACCACTTAGACATCCAGCCATTGAGTGAGGATAATCTGCTAAGCATCTCATCACTCCTGCACATAGGAAGAGGGCCAGAGCAAATTACGGTGCCTGACATCGTACTTGCGAGTTCACACACCTCTTTAATATTACTTTTAGTGATCTCCGACTGACGAAGTCGGACATCATTAGCGCCGACGTGAATAACAATCTTAGAACATTTACGATTAGCCTTAGCCAGCACTTTTAAATTTGCTTTGACATCAGGCGCTCTGGCTCCCGGCAAACATGTGACTATGGTGGCTGGAGTCTCTATTTTCACATTCCGAGTAATAGAATCGCCAATCACTAGGGCACTTTCAACAGGTTTCTCAGTGGGTGCGTCACTGAGTGGGGAGAACCTGTTTGATGTTCTGATCGGAATGGAACAGTGGTTTTTTGACCCGCGATTATGCCGTCTCACAGTCACCCAGTTGCCCTGCTGCACGGGCTCTACAGCCGGAACCGAACAATGTACAGGGTTTGCTAAGCTAGTCGCATCCAAAGTAATATCTAAAGCCCTTGCATTCTTACTATCCTCGATTAAAGTTTGGATGCGTGTCTCTAATTCTGAAACCCTCTCTGTCAGCCTGACTATGTCCCTACATTTATGACATGTGAAACCTTCACAGCTGACAGAGACAGACAGACTATGCATGAAGCAGGCAGTGCAAGTGACAATTTTGAGAGAAGATGACATGACTCACCGCGTGTGTTGATCCAACTTGTTGACCAGTTGTTTGATGAAGTCGGGAAAAAAGGCGCGAGCGAGAAAAACGCTGTATGCACGGACAGTAAGATAGCACAATGCTAACGCGTTTAGCGACTTAGATTAAAGCTAACGATTACAATATATTAAATAATCTAATATTGTATTTAGCAATACAAACGAACGTCGAGTTTAAGATCTAAAACAAAAATCAAGTTTATATGACAGTAAAAACGCAAACGCAATCCACTCGAGCAGACAGGAAACAGCAGTGCAGCAGTCAAAAACGGTCCGTCTGGAACAATCAAACTGTAAACTGTAAAAATTTCCTGTATTTTCTCCCTCTTTGTCCCTCTTGAGTTGCCGTAGCTGTCTTGTTAGTTTGATTACCCGTTTAGTTTAACCACCTGTTTGTATTTTCCTAGTGTATTTAAACCCTCATGTGCTCCAGTGTGATTGTCAGTTGTTAACGTTATGTTGCTGTGTGTTTGGATCCCTTCTCTCCGAGTTCTGCACAAGAGTGTGCCGCTTTGTTTTCCCGTGTTTTTGGAATTAAAGTAATTTCTGTTGGATTCCCGAGTTCCTGTGTTTCTCTCCGCACACCAGCACGCTTGTGTAACAGAAAAACTGACCAGGTTAAGTCGCCTCTAAAAACTCTTCCAAGGATGGATTTAATAAAAGAACTTCTGTCAATCGCCCAAAGGAAAGACTGGCACTTCAGCCAGTTTGTGCTGGAATTTTCTTTGGTCGCCTGCCGTGCTCCGTTACCAGACAATACCATCAAGGCGCTGTTCTGGGTCGGGGTGGTGAAGTGTCTGGATAGCGTCTACCCCCGATCCAGACAGCGGAAGCCGGCAGCAGAGCCAGCGCTCCCGAGCTTCGCGTCAGAGCCGGTTCCCGCGCCTCGACGCCTGCCAGCGCCCCTGTGATCCGCCCGCCAGAGCCAGAGGCCGCCGATCACCCTGCAGTCTTCCCACCCAGCCTCCCTCTCCCACCACCTCTACCCAGCCTGCACCCATCTCTGCCGGTGTCCCGCTTCCCCACTCTGGCTCCCCCCAACACTGTGGAGCCGCCATGCGTCGGCGGCACACCGGCATCGTGGGGCACTGAGGTTCCACCTCCGACCTCGGTGCCCCTCATTCCACCTCGGCCCGTCGACGCATCGTCAGCGCCTCCACTCCTCACCCCCTCAGCCCCAGCGACGTCCCTCGGCCTTACCTCTCCTGCGGGCTCCCTCGTCCTCCCGGTGTCACCTTGGTCGGTCGTCGCCTGGCCTCCTCCTGCGGCGTCAGCCGGCTCTTCCCTCCCCTCGGTTCCCCCTATGTCCTCTGTCCCTCCACCTCCGAGTCAGTCCTCGGACCTGCCGCTGGTTCTTCGGAGGTTCGTCATTCCAGCTCCTCCTCGGCCTCCGGAGCCAGCGGCGTCACTCGGGTTCCTAGGTCCATCGGCTCCACCATGGACTGACTCGGGTGCCTGGCCCCTGACCCCGCCTGCTCCCCCCTGGACACCTCCCTGTGCCTGGCCCCTGATCCCTCCTGCACCACCATGGACTTTCTAGTTGTTTGGACTCTGTCATGTTCATTGTTTTGTTCAGTCCTCCCCCTGGTCCCCCTCCCTCCCTCCGCTGTCGACCTGTTTAGGCGCGAGGTCGTGCCTTCCGGGAGGGGGAGCTACTGTCACAGTCTAGTCTAGTTCCTTATGTTTGTCATAGTCTAGTCTAGTTCCCTCTTGAGTTGCCGTAGCTGTCTTGTTAGTTTGATTACCCGTTTAGTTTCACCACCTGTTTGTATTTTCCTAGTGTATTTAAACCCTCATGTGCTCCAGTGTGATTGCCAGTTGTTAACGTTATGTTGCTGTGTGTTTGGATCCCTTCTCTCCGAGTTCTGCACAAGAGTGTGCCGCTTTGTTTTCCCGTGTTTTTGGAATTAAAGTAATTTCTGTTGGATTCCCAAGTTCCTGTGTTTCTCTCCGCACACCAGCGCGCTTGTGTGACATCCATAACCCACACTGTGCCCTCCAAACAACATTTTTCTCTTCTTTTCCACCTTGCCAAAGATAACTTCTACTTCACATTGAGTGAAGTTACAATTTTTTTGATTTCCTCTCTGTGTTTGCCGTGATTTCACATGCCATGAATATTAATTTGTGGGTGTTTCACGGACTATTTATGGGCAAATATGGGCGTGACATGAAGATGCAAAAGATACACTACATTTAGAATTGATTGTGATTCATAAAGGGAAACCCACTTAGGATGTGCGTGCACATGGTTTTATAAATCCGAATATTTCTGTGCGTATGCACATCCTATTTTTCATCCTTACGCCACTTCTGACGCAAATCCTAGGCAAAGTTTTATGAATGAGGCCCCAGGTCACATTGGTCTTCACGATCATTCATAAATCACTCAAGAAACTTTTCAGATTATTGTTAGTGTTGAAAATGTTTAACATTTGCTTAACGTTGTTATACTTCATAATTCTATAAACAGAAAGTTCAAGGAAGAGCATTTATGAACCGCATTTATTAAAGCTTTTGTTAGAACCAGTATAAATGTCTCCTATAATATTACACTGTTTTACTGTATTTATCTAATAAATTCAGCTTTAATCACTGGAATAAATAAAAGTAACATTATTCAAATATAAAGTTATTTAAGTGTAGTGATGTGCCACATTATTACTTTTCCTTACTGTAGTTGATCAAATCCAGGCTTGGTAAAACTTTTTTCAAAAACATTCCAATTTTTTACAGGTATTTTAATGTCATTGAAATGGAGCATGAAAGGGGTGATAGAAACAGCTAGTGTTATTCTTAAACCTTGTCTGTATACTCAGTTTTCTAAAGCAGCAATTAATGACATTTTGTACTTTTCTTTTTTTTACGTTTCCAAAATAGTTGATGCATTGTAGCTGTTATGTAGTGAATCATACATGACTGTATGTAGTGAATCAATTTAATGTTTCAAAAATGTGTTGTTTATTCTAATGTCTTAGATGGTGAAGGTGGATAATCAAAATCTCTTGTCTCTTATATTTACATTATATATATATACCGTATTTTTTGCCGCATAAGATGCATTTTTTCTTCCCCAAAACTGGGGGAAAAAGTTGGTGCGTCCTATCCGACGAATATAACGGCAAGGCAAGGCAAGTTTATTTGTATAGCACATTTCATACACAATGGTAATTCAAAGTGCTTTACATAAAGAAGAATGATAAAAGTAAAACATTAAAAATGATTAAAAGAATAAAAAGATAATACGTATAAAATAAAATGCAAACAGTTCGGACATAGCACAGTGCTTAATCTGCAAATGCATAGGTAAAAAGATGTGTTTTGAGTCTTGATTTGAATGTGGCTACTGTTGGAGCACACCTGATCTCTTCTGGAAGCTGGTTCCAGCTGCGGCTGGCGTAACAGCTAAAAGCAGACTCTCCTTGCTTTGGTATGGACATTCTTTGCTCAAAAGCATTTGGTTGAAACAATTATAGAATGGGTTTACCAGGGGGAGTCAGATTTTCACAGCAAAAAAATAAAAATAACTCACCATATTTATCTTATTGTCTCATCATATAGTGAGTCTGTGAGCTTTTAAACCAGAGTTAGTGAGAGGAGTGAGATTTGTCCAGGGAGTCAGATTTCGGTACAACACCCCACTTCCCGGTTTACACACAAATTATTGGAGTTCGAATAAAAATATTACAGCCTTATTTTTGTTACTTTCACTGTATACTGACTTTACTGACTGTTAATGAGAGTAAAGATAGTTCTTAATATGTTACATGGTTGGCATAAAATTGTTTTATGTTTTTTGTGCTGTTTACTTTCTTCAGTTGATATAAAATATTTTACTACAGTATTTGGTTCAGAATCTTTTTTTTTCTAGATTTTCCTCCTTTAAAATTGGGTGCGTTTTATGTTCCGGAGCGTCTTATATGGCGAAAAATACGGTATATATTATTTTCTTTTTCTTTTCCTTCTCTTATTTTTCTTAGAATGATTGACATATATGACTCAGTATTAAATCATTAATCAATATCTTGAATACTTATTTTTATTATTAAATGATTCTAAATGATTTACATTTATAAACAACCATATTATTGTGTAATTGCTTTAATATTCTTCTGATGTCTGTATTGTATTTGCCTATGCTAGGGTCTTAGAGGTCATCACGGCCCATGGAATACGTGACGGTCCTTCAATTTTAGGAGAACAAGTGATCAAAATGTTTTGGTTTATAGTTGGAGCCTGAGCCGAGTTCAGCCTTGGAGAAGCTGTGTATTTGTGTGTGTGCGTTAATATGGTCTGTATCGGTGAGGTGATTAACTGGCACCATCAGGAGACGGAATGACTTGTTGTTCTCTACAAGCCACGTCACGAACCAGTCAACCACGTGATCAACGAAGATATGCTTCAGACTGTCTGCCCTTGTGTGGAAAATTACTAGTTTTGTTTATCTTTCTTTCTTAGCCAATCAGAATCATTTAAACGTCATCATTGACGTAGTTAGCACCCTCTGTTAGAGTATAATTGCTGTAACAATGTTATTGTATGTGGGGCGGCCTACGAACTCCTTGTGAGACCTGGGGCATATTCTTTGTACCTTGCTAACTCACTTAGCTGGATTAGATTGTTGACGATTTCGCATGATCTTGGATTGTTTGGTTCTTCAACGCTCATCCGGGACTTGTTGTCATAGTAACAGGTCCGCTGAAGTGAACCTGCTCGGAGCAGGCTTACTTCCAGTTAGCAGGATTAGTTCACGGCTTTATAAGCGGAGGTGAAATGGGAAGTTTGTCGCAACATGTCCTGTCCGTTTTTACGAGAGAAACCTGTTGCTGAAGGTGCAATATAATATATTTAATATAATTATAATAATTATAATATATTTAAAAAAATATGATATATATATATATATATATTTTTTTTTTTTTTTATATATATTTCGTTTTTCACGTGAGGGTATAATGTATCTAGTTAATTTAGATACAATTAGTTATAGTCGGCCATTAAACAGCTCAAACTGTGTGTATTGCCTTGCGCTACTTTGCCTTGCGCTACTTTCCCTTTACTTTTAAAGGGAACTTTGCACACAGTTTAGTTTACAGTTTATTTTATTTATTTTAAAAAACCCAGCTGATCATCTCTTGCCTGTGGAATGAAATAAATAAATCATGCAAGGTCCTCAATAGTGCAGTGTGTTTATTCGTGTATTTTATTAACTTTGAAGTTCCTCTTGAAGCAATTCAATCTCAAGTCTGACTTTTTGTTTTATTCGTTTTTGCAATTATATTTCATTAATTTACTTTTTTTTTTTTTTTTGCAGAATAGCGCAAATAGTAAAGATACTATTTTGCTGAATATTTTTGCATTTTACTTTTACTTGTTCCCAAGTTCTAGTGGGTCCTGCGGTGGCTCTAATATAAAAGACGATTATGAAATACAATTAATATAAGACAATATAATTACACACACGATCACTAGGCTACTCACAAATTTAATTTGTCGACAACTTTTTGCCAGTCCTCTCTCCTGGCTTTTGCAGCTTTAAAGTGTTGCCTTGTGTTTTAATTAAACACTGAAATTCAGCGTCGCACGCTGCCGAGAAATACTGCGCGCGCTCTTTCAGCATGCTTGCTGACCAATCAAAATGTTGCTGATCAGTGTTTCTACTATCGATACATATCCCCTTTTAAGCCAGCACATGAACGCGCAATGATATCAGATAACTCAATCCAGCTATACTAATCGTCAACAACAGGTGCGTTTGAAGAACCGAATAATCCAGATCATAGTTAGCGCGATTATCTCATCCCGGATGTGTCAATTGATCTTGGATGTAGTAAGCGACGTACGAAGAATATGCCCCTGAAGCTGGCTTCTGCTGATGAAACTGCAAACTAAACTTCACTAAAATGTCTTCTATTGACTGCACTTCTGACTCCTGGTCTTCATTCAACATATCTGGTCCTCGGGTCTTAACTGTAAATCCCCTACAATGGAGACACTCAGGATGAGGCGATGCTCTCTGTCCCACAGCTGATGCAGTGGCTTATTGGTCAAGCACACAGGCATATGCTTCCTTCAGAGAGAGAGGCCTTTAAGATTAACGTTCAGTCTGACCACATGTGTATGCAACAAATGTCAAGTCACACACTTTGCTTTCCAATCACCAGTTCATGCACCTAAACAACAATTTTCCCACTGTACATCTGTCAAATTGTAATGAATTTAAAGTAATGAAAACATCAGTGTAACATGGAGCTTGGTTTAATAGAGTGTACATTTTGAAACGTACTGTTGATGTGGATATTCAGTTCCTCTTAAAGCATAACATGCATTGTATTTACACACATAGCATGTTAAAATCAAAGTAAATTGTTTTATTTTCTGATTAAATTTGACAGAACTGAATGTCTATGTTTGAACTTTTAACATGTTGAATTTTTAAAATACTTAAATTGAGCAGTCTTTGGATTATATGATGTGTTTGACGTTTATATTCAGCGGTGATTGAAGGGATTGTTCAGTCCATGCAGAACAGCAAGTGTTTGCTCTGCTAATGGGCAATGGCTCCCTGGCACCACCACACCATCCCTTGGGTCAATATCAGCAGATTCCTCTTGAAACAGTTGCTCCACTATCTGAAAAGCGAAACCATTAGACCGTTTATAAATATTGACTGCTTTGAACTCACAAAAACATAAGGATGACCTACACTGTTTAGTTTGATACATTTGTGATTGTGATTACTGTATTAAACTTACCTCAGGCTGCGAGGAGGATATTAAATAACTTTCTATTTTAATAATATTACTTTTATTTATTCCAGTGATTAAAGCTGAATTTATTAGATGATAAATACAGTAAAACAGTGTAATATTATATCAGTGTAAAACAGCTGTTTTCTATGTGAATATATAGTAAAGTGTCATTTATTCCTGTGATTAAAGCTGAATTTGTTAGATGATGAATACAGTAAAACAGTGTAATATTATCGGAGACATTTATAATGTTATTAAAAAATGTTTCATAAATGCTCTTCCTTTCTGTTTAAAGAATCATGAAGTATAACAACAACGTTAAGCAAATGTTAAACATTTTCAACACTAACAATAATCTGAAAAGTTTCTTGAGCCGCAAATCAGAATGATTTATGAATGATCGTGAAGACCAATGTGACCTGATCTTCTCTCACAATGCTAAATATAGACATAACTTTCATACAGAACAGGAATAAAACGGTATTAAACTTACCTCAGGCTGGATGATGGATAATGATGGAGGATGTTGAGGCTTGGTGTCGCTCCTGGTGACGTATCTCGTGTCTGTTAGTGCTCTATATAAATTATTATTATTCGCGCATGTGTGTTTGTATACAGCCCTCACGTTAGATTTGAGTCAGAAAGACGAACGTAAATTTGAGAATCGTAAACGAAAACTTTGAAAGCGAACACAAAAACTCTGGCAGTGTTTTCATAAAACACAGTCAACAAAATCGCAGTTTAGGGAACTGTCAACAAAGAATGCATTTTATTTGAAGACGATGTTAATTTTTTTTGGTGTGAGGTTAGTTTTTTTTCATTCGTGGAGTGTATTTTTGTTCGTTTTCACTAAAATTTAGTTCAGATTTATTGGCACAATTGTAATTCCATAAAACTGGACAAACACGAATCACTCAAAAGAAGTGAACAATTTATTATTAACGATTAGTGAGCCAATATATAATATTAAACAAAAATATTTACAGTCAGGGGCGGACCTAGGATTTTGATTTTAGGGGGGCTCAGCCCCCAATAAGGGTATGATTAAAACAATATTATTTGACTATTAAGGTAGGGTGGTATGCTACTAACCTTACTGCAATCCACTATGCCATTGTATTCCCTGTATTTCATATATGGGAGTAGGGGTACCGACTGAGCCATATACAACACTGTAATAAAAAAATAATTATTGGATGTGACCACTAGAAAATAGGGAATGTTATCAATTTGCCACTTCTATAAATCAAGTACAAAACTAGTTTAAATAGTATAAATCAAGAAAATCAAAAATCCCTTTACTCTACGCTTACTCTAATTTATGTATCATGACACTCCTCCCGATTCATTATTACTTAATACAAAACTATATTTAATAAAACAAAACAAAATAACTCCACATTCTCTCTCTGGGCCATCTAGTGCTTTCAGACAATGTGTGTCATTTCTGTGCATGGCTGCATAATGTAATGTCAAAATACATTATAATATGTCTATAATTGTAAAAAGTAAATTAAAATAAATCATGATCGTTTTCTGAATCTAAAGTATGTTTTCATGGGTGTTAATCACTTCATTTTTGTAGGAATAAAAAACAACTATCACCCAAGGGCTGAAGGTGAACGAAGCGAAAAGTGTTGGTATTGGATGAGAAACCGAGCCGTCCCGTGTGCTCCCAATACTCCAGTAACATTACATTATGTAAACTACAATGCATTTATGACAAAGAACTGCACCGATGCAGGTGTAATATCATAGCATTAGCAATCTATCAATAAATGCACGCACACACGACACACACCTTGATGTTCACTCTGCTTGGCGCCCCTGCAGATTGAAAAATGCGCTAAAACCAAGCAGACTCAGATAAGGGGAGGAGCCGAAACTTGACGCAGCTTGCCGCTGCGTCAAATGAGTTTTTTTTAAAGGAGACTGAAGCGATCAAAAATTTATTAATCAAATATATTTTTTAGGGGGGCTGGGCAGAAGTTTAGGGGGGCTGAAGCCCCCCTAAAAAGGGCCTAGTGACGCCCCTGTTTACAGTCAAAAGAAAACAGACTTACAGGAAAAGAAACCAGCACAAATATAATATCCAAAACTTAAGGAGAACAAAGGAAAATCGGACAGTGTCAAAGCAAATAAATAAATAAAACGAAAACACACTTTCTAACCCATTTCAACTAAACCTACCTGTGACAGGTTAACCTGTGCACTATATAATTTTGTTTAGTCTAAGTTTTTTCTCTATGCTTTATTCTATTTTATGCAATTCGTTACAGTTGTTGTTTTGTTTAAAATCACAATTTTTAAAAACAAAAGTTTAGAACACAATTTATGTGATAGTTACCTTTTATTTTTCCATAAACATTGTTCCAGTTAAACTTCCCAGTTCACACTTTGTACAATCAAACCAACAAGCAAGGTAAAATTACTTTTTAAAGCAAACACCACCTCACTTCCTGCAGAAGCTACCATTTGGGTGTAAGGTGAGAGGGAGATAATTTAAGAACATTTGTTTTGTTATTCAATTTGTTGTTAAATTATTTTGCTGTTAATGGTTGTTGTATTAGCTTTTGGGGAGTTTAAGTTATGATGTGTTGATTGTTTATTTAATTTGATTTACAAACTCTTTAGTTTGTTCCTATTGGTATTGCTTTGTAGGTGGAGCTTCACCCTATAAATAGGCTTGATTGAATTAATTTAGTAGTCTGTTTGTCACAGTTCTCTCAGGTTCAGTTTCTAATCACAGAACCGTGGCACTGCTCTTCCTCCTTTGTTTGTGTCTTGTGATTGTAAACCCCGCCCATCTTGTTACCTCAGTTCCATTGAGTGTTGTCAGCTGTTCTCAGCTCGTTACCTTCCCTCATGTGTCCCTTAGTGATGGGCAAAGCGAGGCTTCATGAAACACTGAAACACTTGAATCAAATGTGCCGTATTGTTTCGGAGCTTCGAAACTCCATACTGACACCTGTCTCCACGGCGACATCTAGTGGTCAATTGCACATGTTGTCTGGAACTTTGACAACAATCCATTAAAAAAATAAAAATGTTGTGTTTGTGTTAATGTGGCGAGTTTTCTCTCTCTCTCTCTCTCTCTCTATATATATATATAAATCTATATATTTATGAAAGTATATATATCTATGAATCCATATATTAATATTTGAATCTATATATCTACATACAAATGTATATATATATGAATGTATATATATATATTTATGAAATTCTATATGTCTAACTGTTGTGCTATCTGTCAATATCTAACTAAACCTATATGAATGTGTCACTCTATCTATCTATCTATCTATCTATCTATCTATCTATCTATCTATCTATCTATCTATCTATCTATCTATCTATCTATCTATCTATCTATCAATCTATCAATCTGTCACTGTCTGTAGTCTATCAGTAAATATGTTTAATTTAAATGTAGCCTAAATATAACTAACCAAATCGCACAATAAATGTCACTATATCATAAACACTCTCACAAAAACCCACGAGGAGAAGGTGCATTAACTCCTCTTTTAAACTTTGTGTGAGTTGAGACAGATGTGCGATTGTGTGGTTTGTTCCCGCCCCTGTCAATCAAACGCAGACTCGGCAAGCACCGCCTGTCGAAACTTGTGAAACGCGCAGACGATTCGTTTAGCCAAAATCACGTGACATTGTTGTTTTGAATCACAGTTTCGGTTCAGTGTTTCGAAACATCTACGCTTCGGGGTCTCGACACTGTGTCGAAACGCAGGTTTCGCGTCAGCCATCCCTAGTGTCCCTATTTAATCCTGCTGTGTTTGCTGTCCTGTGTCATGTCGTTGTCATTCTATGTTCCTGTTTCCTGTCATGCCGTTTCATCCGGTTAGTTTGTGCTTCCTGGTTTGTTCTAGTTATGATGTTTCAGTTTAATGTTTTTCCCCCTCATGGGTTTTTGGTTTTCATGTTATGTTCTTTTGTGTCTTGGTTAATAAATCCTTAATTTCCCCTGCTCTTGAGTCCTCCCCGTACTATGTCTGTGACACTGTTGCTGGACTCACAGCAGTGGCAAGTCTTGGGCCATTGGGTGTATCCAAACTAGCATATTTTTGCTGTTTTGTTTCCTTTTTGTACAGTTTTTTTTTTTCAGCGTTGTAATTATTTGTGGCACTTCCTAATAAACATGAACTTTTTGGATCAGGACGTAATTTCCTTTTTTTTGTCATTCTGACTGTTTGGCCACCTTACACTACCTAATACAAAAGAAAAATGCAGAAAGAAAGTCTTCAACATCTGAGACATCACATCTTACCTACACTCACTAACCAGCCCAAAATTACAATAAAGGGCACATATCCCTTAATCTAGTGTATCTAAACAAGTAAACCAAAACTAAGTGTACACAATGTATGTCATGTGACAGAACTTACCTATTCCTTTCCCTCCTGGGTTTATTAACAAATAAACACATATTCAACAGCGTTAACAAACATGCAAAGGAATAGGACAGTTAAGTAATCTAATTTTACATGACACACTAACAAAACTAACAACTTAACAATAATCGGAATAAACAGAGACCAACATCAGCATAGATGCCATTCTGTATCGAGTACATCAGATGTTATGGGAATGATCCCGGTTCCAGGTGACCTAAATTATGCACCCTAACAATAATTTTAAATGATTTGGATTAAAAATGTATATAAATATGTTATATTTACGCCAGGTTAATGCGTTTTTAGTCTAGATTTAAACAGACTGTGTCTGCTTCCCGAACTGCATTAGGTAGACTGTTCCAGAGTTTAGGAGCTAAATGGGAAAAAGATCGACCACCAGCAGTTGACTTTGATATTCTAGGTATTATAACATCATAACACAGTCAGGCGGTTCCAACCCCTTTATAACCCCTTAACTCATTCATTGGCTGCATCTTTCACCACAGTGATACTTTTATAAGTGATTTACAGAAGTTTTTACCTCATATTTATTTATTTTTTTATATAGCGATTTTTACAATGTAGATTGTTTCAAAGCAGCTTTACAGGAAAAACAATATAAACAAAGTTTGTTTGGCTGAACAGAAGCCCCAAAAGAGCAGGTGAATCAATACAATTGATGAATTTTAAGTGTTAAGTTTCCCCAACTGAGCAAGCCATAGGCGACAGCGGCAAGGAACCAAAACTCCGGCAGGTGACGTAACGAATGAAGAATAGAATGGAGAAAAAACCTTGGGAGAAACCAGGCTCAGTTGGGGGACCAGTTCTCCTCTGGCCAACAGCCAAACCGTGCATGATTATTATACAACAATTCAAGTCCAATATGAAGTCCAATTTGGTCTGGTTTGAGATGGGTTCATGATCGTCGCAGGGGAGGGTCTAGTAGAGTCACGGTCTCCGCAGACACCCCAGGGCAGTGCTGTGCTCGTGTCCAGGTCCTTCATCTGATCTGGATACGGCCCGAATCCAGCTGCCCACGGTAACCTCGGAATAAACAGAGACCAATATCAATGTAGATGCCATTCTTCTTCTGATGTATCACAGTGCATCAGGTGTTATGGGAATGTTCCCGGTTCCGACTTATCGAAATTATGCAGCCTAACAATCATTTTACATGATTTGGATTAAAAATGTATGTATACAGGGAGTGCAGAATTATTAGGCAAGTTGTATTTTTGAGGATTAATTTTATTATTGAACAACAACCATGTTCTCACTGAACACAAAAAACTCATTAATATCAAAGCTGAATATTTTTGTATCAATATTTTAAGTAGTTTTTAGTTTTAGCTATTTTAGGGGGATATCTGTGTGTGCAGGTGACTATTACTGTGCATAATTATTAGGCAACTTAACAAAAAACAAATTTATACCCATTTCAATTATTTATTTTTACCAGTGAAACCAATATAACATCTCAACATTCACAAATATACATTTCTGACATTCAAAAACCAAACAAAAACAAATCAGTGACCAATATAGCCACCTTTCTTTGCAAGGACACTCAAAAGCCTGCCATCCATGGATTCTGTCAGTGTTTTGATCTGTTCACCATCAACATTGCGTGCAGCAGCAACCACAGCCTCCCAGACACTGTTCAGAGAGGTGTACTGTTTTCCCTCCTTGTAAATCGCACATTTGATGATGGACCACAGGTTCTCAATGGGGTTCAGATCAGGTGAACAAGGAGGCCATATCATTAGATTTTCTTCTTTTATACCCTTTCTTGCCAGCCACGCTGTGGAGTACTTGGACGCTTGTGATGGAGCATTGTCCTGCATGAAAATCATGTTTTTCTTGAAGGATGCAGACTTCTTCCTGTACCACTGCTTGAAGAAGGTGTCTTCCAGAAACTGGCAGTAGGACTGGGAGTTGAGCTTGACTCCATCCTCAACCCGAAAAGGCCCCACAAGCTCATCTTTGATGATACCAGCCCAAACCAGTACTCCACCTCCACCTTGCTGGCGTCTGAGTCGGACTGGAGCTCTCTGCCCTTTACCAATCCAGCCACGGGCCCATCAAGACTCACTCTCATTTCATCAGTCCATAAAACCTTAGAAAAATCAGTCTTGAGATATTTCTTGGCCCAGTCTTGACGTTTCAGCTTGTGTGTCTTGTTCAGTGGTGGTCGACTTTCTGCCTTTCTTACCATGGCCATGTCTCTGAGTATTGCACACCTTGTGCTTTTGGGCACTCCAGTGATGTTGCAGCTCTGAAATATGGCCAAACTGGTGGCAAGTGGCATCTTGGCAGCTGCACACTTGACTTTTCTCAGTTCACGGGCAGTTATTTTGCGCCTTGGTTTTTCCGCACGCTTCTTGCGACCCTGTTGACTATTTTGAATGAAACGCTTGATTGTTCGATGATCACGCTTCAGAAGCTTGGCTATTTTAAGACTGCTGCATCCCTCTGCAATATATCTCACTATTTTTGACTTTTCTGAGCCTGTCAAGTCCTTCTTTTGACCCATTTTGCCAAAGGAAAGGAAGTTGCCTAATATTTATGCACACCTGATATAGGGTGTTGATGTCATTAGACCACACCCCTTCTCATTACATAGATGCACATCACCTAATATGCTTAATTGGTAGTAGGCTTTCCAGCCTATACAGCTTGGAGTAAGACAACATGCATAACGAGGATGATGTGGTCAAAATACTCATTTGCCTAATAATTCTGCACTCCCTGTAATATGTTATGTGTATGCCAGGTTGAAGACATTAATTATTATATAAATTATATAAATTATATAATTATGATATTCTAAACATTAATTAATTGTTATCGCTATTGTTCACGTAGTGAAATATACACATACAGTACCTCTAAGCAGTTACTGTCACGGTTCATGAATTCAGTGTCCCCTAGTTCTGCCTGAGTGTGTATGTGTGTGTGGTCACTGAACACCTGATTTTCATATCATCTGCCTATCTCCCTGCTTTCGTTCGCGGCTCCCGCGCATTCGTTCGTTCGAGGCTCCCGCGAGTTCGTTCGTTCGCAGCTCCCGTGAGTTCGTTCGTTCGATGCTCCCGCAAATTTGTTCTCTCGCGGCTCCCCCTCCCCCTCCCTCCTCTCCCTCCTCCAAGCAGGCTGCTCAAACCTGAAGTGCATTACAGTAAATTGTCAAGTATTTTTAGAGTTTAATTGTCAATTATTAATTAGTATTTATATGAGATCTTAATGGTTACAATTTTAACTGCAATTAATAGGGTAAAACCAAAAAAATTATATTTAAAATGGGCATTTGTGGTCATGTGGAACAAATTAATTGATTTTTAGTGCATTCTTCTGGGGAAATTTGTTTTGGTGTACGAGCATTTTGGTTTACGAGCTCGCTCTTGGAACGAATTAAACTCGTAAACCGAGGTATTACTGTAATTAGCTTTTAAAATGTATTCGGTGATTAATAGGAAGCCAGTGCAGGTTTGACAGAACTAGGGTAATATGCTCATACTTCTTGGTTCTAGTAAGAACTTGAGCTGACCAGTCAGGGTGTCCATGCGGACTCCTGTTCACCGCCAAAAGTGCCAACAGTGGGCATCGGAACAGTGAGCATCAGAACTGGACCACGGAGCACAGATTCCGATGAATCATATTTTCTTTTGCATGATGGTGGCCAGGTGCGTGTGCATTGCTTACAAGACTTAAAGGATCTGTTGCTAACATATTGGGGGTCAGGGCTTTTTTTTACCAGCAAAAGGGGGACCAACACAATAATAGGAAGGTGGCTAGAATTAGTTTATTAAGCGTGCAGGGCAACCACCTAGTAGAGCATTGCAATAATCTAGCCGTGAACTCATGAATGCATTAACTAACTTTTCTGCATTTGTCTTTGAGAGCATATGTCGCAATTTATATATATTTTTTTGATGGAAGAATGCTGTTTTACAGATGCTTGAAACGTGGCTTTCAAATGAAAGATTAGTATCACAGAGCACACCCAGGTTTCTAACTGATGATGAAGACTTTTTGTTCTAATAATTAGAATCTCTATTTTTTCAGAATTAAGCCGCAGAAAGTTATTAGTCATCCAATTTTTATATCATCAGTATGAGAAGAAATATAGAGCTGAGTATCATCAGCGTAACAGTGAAAGCTAATGTCATGCTTCCTAATAATTGCACCCAAAGGAAGCACGTACAGAGTGAAAAGCAAAGGTCCTAGTACTGAACCTTGAGGAACTCCATACTGAACCTGTGATCGATATGACATCTCCTCATTTACTGCTACAAACTGATAACGGTCACATAAGTACAATTTGAACCAGGCTAATGCAATTCCACTGTCAACACAATTTTCGAGTCTATTCAGAATGATTTTGTGGTCGATTGTATCAAATTCAGCACTAAGGTCCAGTAACACTAACAGAGAGATACATGATGAGCTATGAGAGCAGTCTCAATATTATGACATGGTGTAAAGGTGGTGTGGAAGCTTCTCCACTTGTTTTGCAAAAAACAATAATCCTTTTTTTTTTTTACTGTTTTCTGACATGTTTTAGCTCCATGTCAGACTGTTCAATCTTTAACTGTCCTTTTCTTTTCCCTTTCTTAAGTATTCCAGGTCAAAACTTATGTATAGAGCGCGCAAAATCGTGACGTAGTTTTACAACAGCCGCCATCTTGGTGGACAACCTCTAATCGATGTCATGGCGTAAGTGAAGTTAAAGCCATTGTTATCGCAGAAAAAAAAAAACGTTTTATGTAAATCTAGGGAGAAAAGTGAGCATAAGAGTGAAACTAAATATAGAGATGTACTTGAAATGTTGAAAGAGACAGGTACGAGGCAAAAATAGTGTTAATAAAGGGACAGGATACTTATGAAATTGTGACCTGGTCTACGGACGTTATTCTTCTACCGAACACAACATGCATTAATGTTCTCAACTATCTGGTTTTCACCCCAAGTCCTTATACAGACGAAAATCTTCAGTGTTACAAAGGACTTGACACTTACAATCGGCTAGTGTGTGGCTGGGTGCGAGAAGTCGTGTCCTGTGTCATCAATGACAGATGTGTAACAACTGCCAAGGTAGATGAAATAGTTTTCATTAGCAATAAAGTTTAGAAAAAAATGGAAGCATTCCTACTTTCTTTCACTGTTACATCAGATTTAATTTTACTTGCAGATTTCTATTTGATTTGCCATATATTATTGGCAAACTGTTGGATACCACCTTTAAGCAGTCACATAAATTACATGGATATAATGCTTTATAATTTCAGCGCTTTATGGGTGTTAGACCATTACTCGCATCGTTTGAGTGTCGTGGGACGGTTTTTATTCACTGTAGATCCGGATCTCTGTACTCAGCTCTTTTGTTTGTCTACCAATATGGTGATGACCGGTGCGCGTGATGTCATACGGGTATGCTCCATTCTCAGTCTCTCTGCAGTTTTTAATTATTGCTGGTATTTTGTCTTTCTCAAAGTTAACTTTACAGACAAAAAACCTAACCACTTTCTGCAAAATGTCACAGTAGTATTTCCTAATCAAAAGTGTAGAAAGGGTGTTTAAATAGAACAAATCAGTCTCAGCCAATCGGCTAAAACAGTTTCCTCAAGTACTTGCACTTTTTTTAGGTATTACTCACAAGTATTTAAGCACAGATTGTGGAGAATAGCCGTTTTAATTACAGTACTTTTTTTTTTTATTATGAGAGAAAGACAAATTAACAAATCATATGAGCTTATACAAATGATCAGTTACATACATACACATATAGTGGGTAGAGAGACAATAACAAATTGAGGGGAAAAAAAGACAAAAAACAAACGCTGAATATAGATGTAGTGATATAAATGTAGGTTAAGTTTAATCAATGGGGTATTTTACATATAAAGATGTAGATAAGGGTAATTTAAGATGTTCATAATAACACTGAAACATTTATACTTGAGGTAGTATTCATACCTAAAAAATAATAACAGTAATGGCGGTAGTAGTAATAGCAATAATATATATTACAGTAATAACAGTAATAATTACAGTAATAATAACCATAATAATAATAAGTAATAAATAGAGGTAGCATTAATAATTAATAGTAATAGTAATATTAATCATGATAGTAATATACTAATACGACCAGGCAATACAATTATTGTGGAGATACACTATGGTCTAGGTCAGGGAGCTGCTCCAGTGCTGCCAGCGAGCCCAACCAACCAACCCCCCGGACACAAACCCCTCCATATTATCCACCTGGTACTCTCCCCACCGCCAGTAACACGCAACTCAGTTGAACTTCAATGCTCTGTTAAGTCCTTTTTACATAAAATAAACTTGGGCATCATTACAGGCACCTCCAAACCAGGCTCCCTTAGTTTGGATATGACCTGGAGTAATACAAGTCAGAAATTAATTTATTTTTTATTTGTGTGTTTTTTTTTTAATCTGTGGTATGGACCCTGGTGTACACCGGTTAGCTCCCCAACCAGCAACACCACATCCAGCCCAGATTTTAATCCAATATAGCTAATTTATATCAGAGGAGGGATTTGAGGTTGAGGTGGCAAAGGGGGAGAGCACCGAATCCGTCCTCACCGAATCTGAGTCTGTAATCCTGAACCTGCCAGGAGGACGTGTCAGCTGCGCCCACTAACAGCACCAGAACAGCACCTGACCCGGACCACTTATATTTTATAAATTCAAATAGGCTATCCAAAATTTATACATAAAGTTTTCTTAATGCGATTTATAATAGAAGAGATGAATATCTATACCACTATACCTAATACCACCATTACAAAAAATATATATACATATAGTATTAATATGCAGCTTTATGTATATAGATAGTTGTATAATTTATGAAACATTGAAGAAATATAATACATTAGAATATAATATAATAAGTATAAGTATAATAATTTTCATATTATTATTAATCAATTTAATATACCATAGGGCTTGATTGAGGCATCAACTCATTAGCTAGTTTTAATCAATATGTAAAGATGAGAGTAGTGGATTGAATATTGTATTAAATTTGTGTAGTTGATTTTTAGTTGCTGATGTTTGTTTCTCTTTGATAACGTGCACTGTAAAAAAAAAATCCTAATTTTACAGAAAATAACTCAGTATAACTCATTTTTACAGTATTTTTTTGTAAATCTAAATTATGTTTAAAACTATGTAAAATTACAATAAATATCAGTAAATTAATATCTTGACTGTTATTTTAAGGATTATATCATTAAATGATGTTTTATTAACAAAGTTCGGGAGGAGCACGTTCAAAGGATTAACGCAAGCAACACGTCATCACCAATTACACCTCATCCTATCAGCAGGAGAGGAAGTACGTATATATAGACATGTTTGACTCACCTACAGCTCTCTGACATTTTTCGGCATCCCTCCACCACCCCAACTCCTCACATTTTTAATTGTTCCTTCAAAATCAGGATACGGGGGGAGTGCTCTAGGTTCGGGCTAAATACTGAGCTCAGAGCCCTCTCCTCGGACAGCACGCCAAATATCGTAAGTGTGAACTCGTGAAATGATGTTTTATCAACAAAGTTCGGGAGGAGCACGTTCAAATGATTCACACAATCAAAACGTCATCAGCAATTACACCTCATCCTATCAGCAGGAGAGGAAGCATGTATATATAGACATGTTTGACTCACCTACAGCTCTTTGACTTTTTTCGGCTTCCCTCCACCACCCCAACTTTAAATGATATTGCTGAGTTCTATGGCTAAACACTGTTATTTTACAGGTATTTACTAAATTATTACAGTCAAACACCTTTAATTAAATGATATTGCTAAGAGTTCTATGGCTAAACACTGTTATTTTACAGGTATTTACTAAATTATTACAGTCAAACACCTTTAATTAAATGATATTGCTAAGAGTTATATGGATAAACACTGTTATTTTACAGGTATTTACTAAATTATTACAGTCAAACACTTTTAATTAAATGATATTGCTAAGAGTTCTACGGATAAACACTGTTATTTTACAGATATTTACTAAATTATTACAGTCAAACACCTTTAATTAAATGATATTGCTTAGAGTTCTATGGATAAACACTGTTATTTTACAGGTATTTACTAAATGATTACAGTCAAACACCTTTAATAAAACGACAGTGTTAAGAGTTCTACAGATACACACTTATTTTACAGATTTCCTAAATGATTACAGTCAAACAATAAATAGTCAAGACGTGCTCAAGATTTAAAATTACGTTTTATTTTGGCAGATAAAATAAGTATAAACAGTATAAAAAATAATTAAAATCATCTCAAACTTCAATTTGCAGCATTTGTTTACATATAATTTAATAGTGTTTAAATTATGTAAAACATGTAATCTAAAATCACAATTATTGAATAAATAAAATACAAAATTTAAATTACTTCAGTAATTAACAATAGTTTATCAAATTCTCAAACTAGGATTATGGTGACAATCTAAACATACTGAAAACAAAACTGTAACAGTTTACAAAATGAACAGCACTTATACAGCGTTTATTAAAATTATACAGCATTTATTTATTAAATTTATGACTGGAGTAATGATGCTGAAAATTCACCTTTGCTAACAAGAATGAATTACATTTTTAAATATTTTCAAATAGAAAAGTTATTTTAAATTGTAATATTATTTCACAATATTACTGTTAGTATGAGTAATTAAATAAATGCAGCCTTGCAGGTGAGCAGACGAAACTTCTTTTAAAAACATAAAAAAATCTTACGATCCCAAACTTTTGAACAGTGTTTGTGTGTGTACACTACCGGTCAAATGTTTTAGAACAGTAATATTTTTGTATGTTTTTAAAGATGTCACTTCTGCTCACCAGGGCTGCATTTATGCTATTAAATTATTTAAAAAAAAATAGAAAATGAGCTGTAATATTGTGAAATATTATTAAAATGCATATTAACTGTTTTCTATTTGAATATATTTTAAAATGTAATTTATTCCTGTGATGCAAAGCTGAATTTCCAACATTACTCCAGCCTTCAGTGTCACATGATCCTTCAGAAATCATTCTGATATGAGGATTTACTGCTCACTCATTATCTATTATCAATGTTGAAAACAGTTCTTTTTATGATTCTTTGATAAATAGAAAGTTCAAAAGAACTTTATCTATTTATCTGAAATAGAAAGCTTTTGTGACATTGTATACCGTTCAAAAGTTTTGGGTTGGTAAGATTTTGTTTCTTTGGGAAAGAACTTAAAGAAATTCATACATTTTTTCAGCAAGGATGCATTAAAGTGACACTATAGATATTTATAACGTTGCAAAAGCTTTATATTTCAGATAAATGCTGTTCTTTTGAACTTTTTATTCATTAAATAATCCTGAGAAAAATGTACACAGCTTGTAACGAGTTATAGTGGGTACTGCTCCTTTATGGTGGAGCGCTTTTTCCCTCTCAAGAGCAGTAAGAGCAGGTCGTTCGAACGGTGCGCGAGCAGGGAAGCATCGCATGTATGTGGAGTGAAGTGTTTCACACAGTTTTCGTTTATTTTGCTCTTACTATTGTTTTGTTGTTGTTTAGTAACGCGATTGTGCGTGAAGCATTGTTTGCCAACTGCCCCTGTGTGTGTAGAATGGACAGTTCCTGTTAATAAAGGACCCCTCATGTGGAATATCAGAACTGATATTTGTGTCTTAGTGCTTTACTCTACGTTTAGGCGAGCTATCCGACCTCTCCTAGAGAATAAACGCGTAACAAGCTGTTTTCAACATTAATAATAATAGTAAATGTTTCTTAAGCAGCACATCAGCATATCAGAATGATTTCTGAAGGATCATGTGACACTAAAGACTGGAGTAATGATGCTGAAAATTCAGCTTTCCTAATGTTAGTTTCACGAGTTCACACTTACAAATGATTCAGGAGCAATAAATGGTAAGCGTATTTGGCGTGCTGTCCGAGGAGAGGGCTCCGAGCTCGGTATTTAGCCCGAACCTGGAGCACTCCCCCCGTATCCTGACTTTGATAGGAATGGTTAAGTGTGAGGAGTTGGGGTGGTGGAGGGATGCCGAAAAATGTCGAGATGTGTGGATGAGTCGAGACATGTCTATTTATACACGTTTCCTCTCCTGCTGATAGGATGAGGTGTAATTGCTGATGACGTGTTAATCATATGAACGTGCTCCTCCCGAACTTTGTTAATAAAACATCATTTCATGACTTCACACTTACAAATGATTCAGGAGCAATAAATGATAATAAATTTGGCGTGCTGTCCGAGGAGAGGGCTCCGAGCTCGGTATTTAGCCCGAACCTGGAGCACTCCCCCAAAAATTGCAACCTAGTCGGACAGCCGCTAAAGATTTTGATGACCCCCCAAAGAATTGCGAGGTTACAGCTGAGGTGGGGGGGGGGGGGGGGGGGGGGGGGGGGTTAATTGAGAGTTCGGGAGGGCAGATAAATGTTACTGTAGAGGGCTTGAGGTGCGAAGGGGATGATATGGCTTTAGCATTGGATATGTGTTTGTAGTTCAATTTGTTGCAAGAAAGAGAATTGGGTGTAATTTGGTTTCTGGGAGTATGAGGGGTACCTCTGAACTCCTCCCCTGGCTGCCATAGGAGTAGGGAGGTATGTAGCCACCGCGGTAGGGGAAACCCCTCGGGGCCGCTGCGGGAGGCAGGAGGTACGTCGCTGCCGTGATGGTGGAAACCCCTCGGGGCCGCTGTGGGAGCAGGAGGCACATCACTACCGTAGCAGTGGAAACCCCTCGGGGCCCTCACAGCAGCAGGAGGCACGTCAACGTCGTAGCAGGGGAAACCCCTCTGGGCCCCCACGTTGGCAGGAGGCATGTCGCTACCATTGCATCAAAAAAAACCTCGGGGCCGCTGCAGGACCAAAGAGGTACGTCGCCGCCGTGGTGGTGGAACTGATTTTGGAGAGATTGGCTCCCTTGGGAGTATGAAAGCACATCAACCCTATAACTGAGCTCCTGCGGGAGCGTCACTGCTGCGGCAGTGGAAGTTTAGAGAGAGCTTGCTCCTGCGGGAGCGTCACTGCTGCGGCAGTGGAAGTTAGAGAGAGCTTGCTCCTGCGGGAGCATCACTGCTGCGGCAGTGGAAGTTAGAGAGAGCTTGCTCCTGCGGGAGCGTCACTGCTGCGGCAGTGGAAGTTTAGAGAGAGCTTGCTCCTGCGGGAGCGTCACTGCTGCGGCAGTGGAAGTTAGAGAGAGCTTGCTCCTGCGGGAGCATCACTGCTGCGGCAGTGGAAGTTAGAGAGAGCTTGCTCCTGCAGGAGCGTCACTGCTGCGGCAGTGGAAGTTTAGAGAGAGCTTGCTCCTGCGGGAGCGTCACTGCTGCGGCAGTGGAAGTTAGAGAGAGCTTGCTCCTGCGGGAGCGTCACTGCTGCAGCAGTGGATAGTTTGAGGAGAAGATTTAGTTTGGGAAAGGAAATTAGGAGGAAAAGAAGCCGGGGCCGTATGCGGAGCAGCCTCACGCTTAGGTCGGCCCCTGGGGCTTGGGGAGGAACGGAAGGATTAGAAAGAGGAGAGTTTGGGAAAGGACATTAGGAGGAAAAGAAGCCGGGGCCGCGTGCGGAGGCAGCCTCGCGCTTAGGTCGGCCCCTGGGGCTTAGGAAGGAACGGAAAGATTAGAAAGAGGGATAGTTTGGGGAAAGAGGTGGGGAGTCTGGGCCTGCACCGCTAACGGAGGCAGCCTCACGCTAGGATTAGATGGGGGGGGGGCTGCAGGCCAGACGTAAGGGAGAGAGTTAGGAATGGGTATGAATTGATGAGAGTGTGCAGTGTCAGTGAGTGACGGGAGTGTCAGTGCTGCTGCAATGGAAGCAGTGGCCATGAATTTGTAAGTGGGGAGGAGCTGATGCATAAACGGAAGACCTTGTTTGATGTGCAATCTGTTTGATCTGATGTGGCTCTTGAAGCTTCTGAAGACCAGCAGCGCAATGCTTGTATTTGCTGTTGGGAAAGGCCTTTGCGCAGCCGTGGTTGCTGCACCTATGCAAAATAAATGGCTGGATAAATGGTCTGTTGGGAATCCGGTTTGGGTAGCATAGCTTTAAGAAGTTTGGAACCGGAACGTGTAATGGGGTTGGAATCGTCTATGGAGAGTGGGTCGGATGGGAGTTTAGCCTGCGAGTTTCTGAAATGAAAGTAGGCTGAGTGGATGTGATGGTGAGTTATGAGCATCTGAGGAAACCTAAGCCAGTATGAACATGGCTTCACTGCTGCGGCAGTGGGAAGATTCCCCCTTGGCTGACTCCTGCGGGAGTGTGGGGGAACATCATTGCTGCGGCAATGGAGGCGGCAGTGGAATAATTTCCGTTTGAACTGAGCTCATGCGGGAGTGTGGAGGTGCGTCACGTCTCCCTTACTTTCGTTGCGCTGCGCTGACGAGTCGGAATATGGATGGATTTGGATTAAGGTTGGATGTGATGGAATCTGAGGAACTGAAACCTATATGGCTCGACCATGGCGTTGAGTGGTCGGACGACATTTGGGTGGAATCCTTGGCGGAGAGTAGGGATACGGATTTCCAACACAATGGTTGTCTGGTGTCTGAGCTGGTGGGTTGAGTTCTTGATATACCTTTGATGAGCAGAGGATTAGGTTTCGGCAGTGAGAAGTAGATTTCACCTAGGTAACCCTTGGTGAAGCTGGCTTGGAAGTTCTTGGTGTTATTGGAATGTAATACGAATCGGCGGCAGTGGGTAGAGACCATGTGGAGCAGACCATATGGTTTTGAACTCTTCCACTCCACATATAATCCTTCAAAAGAGTGGTTTGAAGCGAAAAAAGGCTTGAAGAATGGACATTTAGAGGCGTCGATAAATATCAACTCTGAATATTGATATACTGGTTGGGAATAGGTCCACCTCTGGTGGCAGCAGCCTTAACTTCAGTTAGGATTTGTGTTCAACTGTTGTTGGCGACAGAGGTGGTTCCAAGCAGCAGTGTTTGTGGAATGGCATGAGCATAGCAGAGAACAGGATGAAAGGAGAATTAGCATGGTGGAGAGAATTAGGTGGAAAAAAGGCCAGGGGCGAAGCCACTTGCGGAGGCAGCCTCAAGCTTGGGTTGACACCTGGAGCCGGGAGAGAGACAGAAAGGGTAGAAAGGGAAGATAAGACAGTGTCTGGGCCTGTGCCGCTAGCGGAGGCAGCCTCACGTTAGAATCGGAAGGCAGGGCTGCAGGCCAAACATAGGGGAAAGGTTAGGTACGTGCTGCCGTTGCTGAGCCTGCACCGCTGGCGGAGGCAAGCTCGCACTTAAAGGGCGGCGTTTGTCGCTAGATGCTGGCATGTGAGGTGCAGTGCTGGAAAACTGCAGTGTGCTGCTGCGTCTTAACGCTTGAAGATCTGGTTTTGCAAGGGAGAGAGATGAAGATTTAAGGAACGTACGTTTGAGGCATTTTGAAGGTAGAGTTGATTTGGAGATGGTACAGCTGACTGGAGCGAGACCTATTCTAGTTAGTTTTGCTTTGATCATCCTCCTTTACTATTGATAAGAGTGCTGAGGTGTCGTAGGAAGTTGAGCAAGAAGAAGGTGGATGTCTTGATGGTGGAGGTGAGGGCAAGCCTCGGCGTCATAGGGTGCGACAACGGAGCGGAAGAGCTGACGACCGCGTGGTGTTGTTGGAGGCTCGGTTGCAGTGTTTGTTGAGTGCAAGAGCTCCTTTCGACAGTGGGATACAGTGAAGGAACTTGAGAGGAAGAGTTTATCGTGAAACTGGTACATCTCAATCTTGGGCAATGTGGCGAAAGGCGGGGCATCACATGATCGCCTGCTAAATTTGAACACATTGGCTGGCGCTGAGCCAGAGAAAGTGCTCAACGCTTGTTGCTGTTCAGTGTTTCAGTCTCTTGAAATTATTTTGGTTACAGACGTCTAAATACACTCAAGAAATAACAAAATCAATATGGTTTGTAAAAAGCATAAGTAAAACCTTTCAATTATAAATTGACAGTTGAATTTATATCAGATGCATGTTGCATATTTAATTTCAAAACAAACTTACCTGTTGGAAATCGGAATATCAAAGTTTATGAAAGTTCACAAACTTATTGGCTTTGAATAAACCCTGAGCAGGGGTTCATCCAAATATCATAGACTTATAAGCTTATCATAGACTTAAAGGATTGAAACAGTGAAGGCAGAGAATTACTTTGAAATAGGAAGTGCATATGGTTTCTTTCCAGTGAGTCCACTTAATAGCCGATAAAGTTGAAACAACAAGGCAGCGTTGGCAATAAGTACTTGATTCTTGTGTGGGCGGCTGAGCGAGCGATCGACTGTAATGAGCGCGATCTGAAGCAGCGCATGCGATCGGACTGTACTGCACGCGATCTGACTTCTGAGCTGCGCGGAAGCAGCGCGTTACTTTAAAAACAATCACATTTCAGACGTGGGTTCCCCGGAACAGTAGCATTGAGATGGCACAAACTGCTTGTGATTTAGCGATGCTGAAATAAAAGCGCCGGGAAGGATTACAGCTGCTCTTGTTTGTGTGAGTGTGAGCTGAAACTGCAGCGCGGTCTGCTGAGGCTCGCGGTGGCCTGGCTAGCAGGAAGAAAGCGGCATTGTCTGAGAGTCGAGCTTGCTGCTCAACCAGCTTTATTATCCTTTCTCAATGGCAGGAGCGATTAAAAAGGGCCGATGTAGAGCTGCTGGATACGGATGTTTGCTTGGTGGCGAGAACAGGCCTCGCGTCTTACTCTGCGTTTGCTTGTTGTTGCTTAGGACCCGTTTGTTTGGTCTGACACCCGTGATGTATTGCTGAGGGTGATATAATATAGTTAGCATGGTGTTAGGCGGATGAGGATCGCTACTGGGTCCGGAGGTTTTCGTAGAGAATCCATCTAATGAGTGGAGCTCGATTTCGGGTGTATCGCGACCAGAAGGCGGAGCCACAATGCCGTAAACTGTCGAGCTGCCGAAAAATGTCGAGATGTCTGGGTAAGTCGAGACATGTCTATGTATACACGTTTCCTCTCCTGCTGATAGGATGAGGTGTAATTGCTGATGACGTGTTAATCATATGCACGTGCTCCTCCCGAACTTTGTTAATAAAACATCATATGTCAATACTCACCGCTCCTGAAGATCGTGTGGCTGGATTTTTTCTTCCTAAAATGTATTTTACACACACAGACACACACACACACACACACACACACACACACACACACACACACACACACACACACACACACACACACACACACACACACACACACACACACACACACACACACACACACACACACACACACACATTAGCCATTTACTTACTAACAGGGATTTTCATAAGAGCTTGTACAAGATTCCGTTCTCAGTTCACTCATTTACAAAGCTCTTGTATAGATTTTTTTTTTATCTTAATCCTAGTTTACAATATTAACACATACTGACGTTAACGTTAGCTAGTACATTGAACTATGTAATCTCGTTATCGCGATTAGATTATTACTTAAACACATTACATCACAATGTAGCAGACTATATTTTTTTAATAAAAGCTAAATTATTTAACTTACCTTCTGTAGTTGTCTTGTAACGTTACACGTTGGTAAAAGTCGTTGGCCATATTGCATTTTTTCTTGTTTGTTCTTCATTAACAACCCGCAACTTAAATTTGCCTAAAATATAAAATTTTGCAGTCCGATGTAAAATAATCAATGTAATAATCCATGCAAAACCGAGCTGAAGTAGTACTGTGCACTGCAGATGGCGAGCTGCAACGCACACAGACAGATAAGCGCGCGCGCACACTCGCTTTCCAACAAACGGATTCAAATTTGAAAAAAGGCACGCACGCTGTAGAAGGCACGCACATTTGTCATTGGCCAGATTCCTGGATGAAACTCAGCATAGCCAATCATGCTCAAAGCAACACAGACATACAATAGCCTAATGTGGCATTTGTAGGCTGTTGTATTAAATAATTGTTTAAATTGGGTTTTTATTGCACATATATATGTGTATATATTGAGTATATATTATATATTGTTTTTTTATTGCAGTGCATGATATATATGGTAATACAATGGTAATATATATGGCAATCATGCACTGCAATAAAACACAATTTATTTACCTGACATTGACTTTAGAAATACTCTGCCTAATAATGTCAACTCTCATTTTCACTTTTACTGTGTGCCACTGTTACACAACCTGTTGGTTTAGGTTTAATCTTCTGTCCAAAGCAACACTTGTTTGCTAACATTGCATAATCAGGCATAATATTATAACCACCTTCCTAATATTGTGTTGGTCCCCCTTTTGCTGGTAAAAAAAAGCCCTAACCCCCAATATGTTAGCAACAGATCCTTTAAGTCTTGTAAGCAATGCACACACACCTGGCCACCATCATGGAAAAGAAAATATGATTCAGCGGAATCTGTGCTCCGTGGTCCAGTTCTGATGCTCACTGTTCCAATGCCCACTGTTGGCACTTTTGGCGGTGAACAGGAGTCCGCATGGACACCCTGACTGGTCAGCGGCTATGCCGCCCCATATGCAATAAACTGAGAAGCTCTGTGTATTCTGACCCCTTTCTATCAGAACCAGCATTAACTTCTTGAGCAGTTTGAGCTCCAGTAGCCCATCTGTTAATCCTTACGCATGCCCATTTTTTCCTGCTTCTAACACATCAACTTTGAGCACAAAAACAGCTTGGGCTTTTGCATGGCTTTTTGTTTGTGGACTTCTCTTCTGCATTTAATCCTTTGCAGCCTTGTAATTTTAGGACAAAAACTTCAGTTTCATTTTAAATGATGTTTTATCAACAAAGTTCGGGAGGAGCACGTTCAAATGATTCACACAATCAACACGTCATCAGCAATTACACCTCATCCTATCAGCAGGAGAGGAAGCATGTATATATGGACAGGTTTGACTCACCTACAGCTCTTTGACTTTTTTCGGCAGCTGGACAGTTTACGGCATTGTGGCTCCGCCTTCTGGTCGCTATACACCCGAAATCGAGCTCCACTCGTTAGATGGATTCTCTACGAAAACCTCCGGACCCAGTAGCGATCCTCATCCGCTTAACACCATGCTAACTATATTATATCACCCTCAGCAATACATCACGGGTGCCAGACCAAACAAACGGGTCCCAAGCAACAACAAGCAAACGCACAGTAAGAGGCGAGGCCTGTTCTCGCCACCAAGCAAACATCCGTATCCAGCAGCTCTACATCGGCTTTTAATCGCTCCTGGCATTGAGAAAGGATAATAAAGCTGGTTAAGCTGCAAGCTCGACTCTCAGGCAATGCCGCTTTCTTCCTGCTAGCCAGGCCGCCGCCGCCGCCGCGAGCCTCAGCAGACCGTGCTGCAGTTTCAGCTCACACTCTCTCTGTCCGTCAGCTCACACAAACAAGAGCAGCTGTAATCCTTCCCGGCGCTTTTATTTCTGCATCGCTAAATCACGAGCAGTTGTGCCATCTCAATACTACTGTTCCGGGGAACCCACGTCTGAGATGGGATTGTTCTAAAGTAACGCGCTGCTTCCTCGCAACTCAAGCAGTAGCGCGCACCGAAGTCAGATCGCGCGCAGTAGCCTATAGTCCGATCGCACGCGCCGCTTCAGATCGCGCTCATTACAGTCGATCGCGCGCTCAGCCGCCCACACAAGAATCAAGTACTTATTGCCAACGCTGCCTTGTTGTTTCAACTCAATCGGCTATTAAATGGACTCGCTGGAAAGAAACCATATGCACTTCCTATTTCAAAGTAATTCTTTGCCTTCACTGTTTCAATCCTTTAAGTCCATGATAAGCTTTATAAGTCTATGATATTTGGATGAACCCCTGCTCAGGGTTTATTCAAAGCCTATAAGTTTGTGAACTTTCATAAACTTTGATATTTCGATTTCCAACAGGTAAGTTTGTTTTTAAATTAAATATGCAACATGCATTTGATATAAATTCAACTGTCAATTTTATAATTGAAAGGTTTACTTATGGAAATCAATGTTTTTTACAAACCATATTGATTTTGTTGTTTCTTGCGTGTATTTAGACATCTGTAACCAAAATAATTCAAGAGATTGAAACACTGAACAGCAACAAGCTTTGAGCGCTTTCTCTGGCTCAGCGCCAGCCAATGTGTTCAAATTTAGCAGGCGATCATGTGATGCCCCGCCTTTCGCCACATTGTCCAAGAACAGGGGTGGCCAACCCGCGGCTCGCAACCGGCTCTCATCCGGCCCGCGGAGACCTTTTTGTCTACAAAAAAAAAAAAAAAAAAAAAAAAACACATACATTTACATGTATTCTGCCAAGATCAGCCGCCGCTCACGTGGACGTGATGTTTTTACCGAATTCAAATAGAGGCGCGCAGAAGCGCGTTCCCTTTCGAGAGTGGGAACGAGATGTTTAATGAAATGCATTTGGGAACTCCTCCCCTTCATGGATAACAGCAGTTGACAACTGGCCAATCGTAGCGCGATGCATATCTGGCTGCCAGACGGTATAAATATCATAAATAGCATTTCCTTCATACTTCTCTAAACGGAATATGATAAAATAACAGAGGTTACGATAGTAACCAGAGATGTTTTCCAACCGATCACTACATTACCAAACCGCTGCTTACTTTTTATACTTCCAGTCACCGTCAATGAGATGATATACCGTTTTTCCCGCATATATAATTAACAGACGCATTTTCTCTGCATGCTCATATAGCTCGCGGGTGTTCCCTATGTTTGGCCTGCAGCCCGGCCTTCCGATTCTAGCGTGAGGCTGCCTCCGCTAGCGGCACAGGCCCGACAATGTCTTATCTTCCCTTTCTACCCTTTCTGTCTCTCTCCGGGCTCCAGGTGTCAACCCAAGCGTGAGGCTGCCTCCGCAAGTGGCTTCGCCCCTGGCTCTTTTCCACCTAGTTCTCTCCACCATGCTAATTCTCCTTTCATCCTGTTCTCTGCTATGCTCATGCCATTCCACAAACACTGCTGCTTGGAACTAGCTCTGTCGCCAACAACAGTTGAACACAAATCCTAACTGAAGTTTAAGGCTGCTGCCACCAGAGGTGGACCTATTCCCAACCAGTATATCAATATGCAGAGTTGATATTTATCGACGCCTCTAAATGTCCATTCTTCAAGCTTTTCGCTTCAAACCACTCCCTCGGAAGATTACATGTGGAGTGGAAAAGTTCAAGACTTTCCACTCCACATGCGGTCTGCTCCACATGGTCTCTACCCACTACCACCGATTCGTATTGCATTCCAATAACACCAAGAACTTCCAAGCCAGCTTCACCATGGGTTACCTAGGTGTAATCTACTTCTCACTGCCGAAACCTAATCCTCTGCTCATCAAAGGTATATCAAGAACGCAACCCACCAGCTCAGACTCCAGACAACCAATCAGGTTGGAAATCCGTATCCCTACTCTCCGCCAAGGATTCTACCCAAATGTCGTCCGACCACTCAACGCCATGGTCGAGCCATATAGATTCCAGTTCCTCTGATTCCATCACATCCAACCTTAATCCTAATTCATCCATATTCTGACTCGTCAGCGCTGCACAACGAAAGTAAGAGAGACCAAACTGTAAGGCTTTCTTACTCCAACAGCAACAATCCTTCCTTGCCAACCTTCATTTAAGAGATCAGGCCAAACTCCCATCCGACCCACTCTTCACAGAAGACTTAAATCACCCCACCACATGTCGTGTCCCAAAACCAGCAGATCCAAGCACTGGGCCGCAGGTCTTCGGAAGCTTCAGGAGTTACATTCGATCAAATCAGTCTCTCCAGAAATGGCTTTCACCGCCACAAGAGACAACAGAAGTCGAGGAAATGGACAATCTCCATCATCCAACTCGCGATTAGTTCAGAGGAAGTTCTCCTTTTCCGCAGTAGTGAGGCACCTCCACACTCCCGCATGAGCTCAGTTCAAATGGAAATTATTCCACTGCCGCCTCCATTGCCGCAGCAATGATGTTCCCCCACACTCCCGCAGGAGTCAGCCAAGGGGGAATTTTCCCACTGCCGCAGCAGTGAAGCCATGTTCACACCGGCTTGGTTACCTCAGATGCTCATAACTCACCATCACATCCACTCAGCCTACTTTCATTTCAGAAACTTGCAGGCTAAACTCCCATCCGTCCCACGCTCTATAAACGATTCCACCCCATTACAAGTTCTGGTTCCAAACTTCTTAAAGCTACGTTACCCCAAACTGGATTCCCGACAGACCATTCATCCAGCCATTTATTTCGCATAGGTGCAGCAACCACGGCTGCGCAAAGGCCTTTCCCAACAGTAAATACAAGCATTGCGCCACTGGTCTCCAAAGCTTTCAAGAGCCACATCAGACCAAACAGATCACACATCAAACAAGGTCTTCTGTTAAGCATCAGCTCCTCCCCACTTACAACTTCATGGCCACTGCTTTCCATTGCCGCAGCAGTGACGCTCCCGCAGGATCAAGCTATCTCTAACTCTCTCTAACTTCCACTGCCGCAGCAGTGACGCTCCCGCAGGAGCAAGCTATCTCTAACTCTCTCTAACTTCCACTGCCGCAGCAATGACGCTCCCGCAGGAGCAAGCTCTCTCTAACTTCCACTGCCGCAGCAGTGACGCTCCCGCAGGAGCAAGCTATCTCTAACTCTCTCTAACTTCCTCTGCCGCAGCAGTGACGCTCCCGCAGGAGCAAGCTATCTCTAACTCCCACTGCCGCAGCAGTGACGCTCCCGCAGGAGCAAGCTCTCTCTAACTTCCACTGCCGCAGCAGTGACGCTCCCGCAGGAGCAAGCTCTCTCTAACTTCCACTGCCGCAGCAGTGACGCTCCCGCAGGAGCAAGCTCTCTCTAACCTTCACTGCCGCAGCAGTGACGCTCCCGCAGGAGCAAGCTCTCTCCAACTTCCACTGCCGCAGCAGTGACGCTCCCGCAGGAGCAAGCTTCTAAATTCCACTGCCGCAGCAGTGACGCTCCCGCAGGAGCAAGCTCTCTCCAACTTCCACTGCCGCAGCAGTGACGCTCCCGCAGGAGCAAGCTTCTACATTCCTCTGCCGCAGCAGTGACGCTCCCGCAGGAGCAAGCTCTCTCTATCTTCAACTGCCGCAGCAGTGACGCTCCTGCAGGAGCAAGCTTCTAAATTCCACTGCCGCAGCAGTGACGCTCCCGCAGGAACAAGCTCTCTCTATCTTCAACTGCCGCAGCAGTGACGCTCCCGCAGGAGCAAGCTCTCTCTATCTTTCAAATCAGTTCCACCACCGCAGCAGCGACGTACCTCTTTGGTCCTGCGGCAGCCCAGGGGGGTTTTTCGCTGCAATGGTAGCGACGTGCCTCCTGCCGCCGCCGGGGCCCCGAGGGGTTTTCTCCTGCTGTGACGCTGACGTGCCTCCCGCCGCTTCAAGGGCCCAGAGGGGCTTTCCCCTGCTACGACGTTGACGTGCCTCCTGCCGCTGCAGGGGCCCAGAGGAGTTTCCCCTGCTACGACGCTGACGTACCTCCTGCCGCTGCAATAGCCCAGAGGGGTTTTCCCCTGCTACGACGCTGACGTACCTCCTGCCGCTGCAGTAGCCCAGAGGGGTTTCCCCTGCTGTGACGTTGACGTGCCTCCTGCTGCTGTGAGGGCCCCGAGGGGTTTCCACTGCTTCGGTAGTGACGTGCCCCCTACTCCCACAGTGGCCCCGAGGGGTTTCCACCGTCAGCGGCGACGTGCCTCCTGCTCCTGCAGCAGCCCTGAGGGGTTTCCACCGTCACAGCGGCGACGTGCCTCCTGCTCCCACAGCGGCCCCGAGGGGTTTCCACCGTCGCAGCGGCAATGTGCCCCCTGCTCCCGCGGCAGCCCCGAGGGGTTTCCACTACCACGGCAGCGACATGCCTCCCGCTCCCGCAGCGACCACGGGGGTTTCCTCCACCGCGGCAGCGACGCACCACCTTGGTCCTGCAGCGGCCACGGGTTTCCGCTGCAATGGTAGCGACGTGCCTCCTGCCGACGTTGGGGGCCCAGAGGGGTTTCCCCTGCTGCGACAGCGATGTGCCTCCTGCCGCTGCGGGGGCCAGAGGGGTTTCCCCTGCTAAGACGTTGACGTGCCTCCTGCTGCTGTGAGGGCCCCGAGGGGTTTCCACTGCTACGGTAGTGATGTGCCTCCTGCTCCCACAGCGGCCCCGAGGGGTTTCCACCGTCACGGCGGCGATGTACCCCCTGCCTCCCGCAGCGGCCCCGAGGGGTTTCCTCTGTCGCAGTGGTAACGTACCTCCTGCCTCCCGCATCGGCCCCGAGGGGTTTCCACTATCACGGCAGCGACGTGCCTCCTGCTCCTGCAGCGACCACGGGGGTTTCCCCTACCTTTAATAACATGTTTTTTCACTAAAATTTTTAATGAAAATTTCTGTAAAATTATTGTTTTTGCACTTTATTTGAATTAAGATATTTTAGTTTAATTTTATGTTTTTTGTTTGGCAGCCGTAGCTGCCAGTCAATTACCGTTTTTTTTACGAGATTTTTTTTTACAGTGTGGTCTCTTAGTAGATGAAGCCATTGTTTAGTTGATATTTGGTGTTTATTTTTCCAGTTGAGAATTATTGTTTTCTTTGCGATAGCTAGAGATAGGAGCAGAGGTTTTGTATGTTGGAGAGGAGGGTTAATTTCAGATGTGTCATCTAGAAGACATAATAGTGGGAGTGCATTGATAGTATTTTTAAAGAAATCTGATAGTTTATTAGTGACATCTATCCAGAACTGATGATCCGGTGGGCAGAGCCAGAGTGCGTGAAGATAAGTGTCTGGTGTATTTAAACTGCAGTTAATACATTTATCGGAAGTTGCCAGTCCCATTTTAAACATCTTGTGCTGTGTTATGTGTGTTCTGTGTATTATTTTATACTGAATTAACTGGATGTTTGTGTTTGTACTTAATATAAAGGTATTTCTGCAAATTTGTTTCCAAAACTCCTCATCTGTGGTGATATTGAGATCTTTTTCCCCATTGTTTAACTGGTGCTCAGGGGCGATTCTAGGATTTTGATTTTAGGGGGGCTCAGCCCCCAATAAGGGTATGATTAAAAAAATATTATTTGACTATTAAGGTAGGGTGGTATGCTACTAACCTTACTGCAATCCACTATGCCATTGTATTCCCTGTATTTCATATATGGGAGTAGGGGTACCGACTGAGCCATATACAACACTGTAATAAAAAAATAATTATTGGATGTGACCACTAGAAAATAGGGAATGTTATCAATTTGCCACTTCTATAAATCAAGTACAAAACTAGTATAAATAGTATAAATCAAGAAAATCAAAAATCCCTTTACTCTACGCTTACTCTAATTTATGTATCATGACACTCCTCCCGATTCATTATTACTTCATACAAAACTATATTTAATAATAAAAAACAAAATAACTCCACATTCTCTCTCTGGGCCATCTAGTGCTTTCAGACAATGTGTGTCATTTCTGTGCATGGCTGCATAATGTAATGTCAAAATACATTATAATATGTCTATAATTGTAAAAAGAAAATTAAAATAAATCATGATCGTTTTCTGAATCTAAAGTATGTTTTCATGGGTGTTAATCACTTCATTTTTGTAGGAATAAAAAACAACTATCACCCAAGGGCTGAAGGTGAACGAAGCGAAAAGTATTGGTATTGGATGAGAAACCGAGCCGTCCCGTGTGCTCCCAATACTCCAGTAACATTACATTATGTAAACTACAATGCATTTATGACAAAGAACTGCACCGATGCAGGTGTAATATCATAGCATTAGCAATCTATCAATAAATGCACGCACACACGACACACACCTTGATGTTCACTCTGCTCGGCGCCCCTGCAGATTGAAAAATGCGCTAAAACCAAGCAGACTCAGATAAGGGGAGGAGCCGAAACTTGACGCAGCTTGCCGCTGTTTCAAATGAGTTTTTTTTAAAGGGGACTGAAGCGATCAAAAATTGATTAATCAAATATATTTTTTAGGGGGGCTGGGCAGAAGTTTAGGGGGGCTTAAGCCCCCCTAAAAAGGGCCTAGTGACGCCCCTGCTGGTGCTGCTATTGTTTTAGTATCTATAGATAATATTAAAGTGTATAATTTACTAAGTGTTTTAAATGAATTACTAATTGTGGTGATATGTTTTAGAATTGGGGGAGGTTGTGTGATATCTTGGTTTCCAATTGTGGTTTTAATAGAATTCCTGATTTGTAGGTAGTAGTAATGATGTTCTTTTTCCAAGTTAATCTTCTGACTTAATTCAGTAAATGTAGTGAAGGTGTTGCCAATAAACAGGTGATGTAGATGTGTGATGCCTTTCTCTTTCCATTTAATATTGTTTAGTGAAGCTTTGTTTATTGTAAAATCAGGATTATGCCATATGGGTGAGTTGATGTGTGGTGTCAGCTCATGTTGTGCCAGTGTGTTAATTTGCCACCAAGCATTGAGGGTTGGTTTAATTGTGACGTTTTTAAAAAGGTCATTCTGTTTAATTTTTTTTGTGAAGAGAGGAAGATCGGATATGGTTATTTCTTTGCATTCTGTTTGTTCTAACTGTAGCCATGGGTTTTGGGAACTGTCACCTGTGATCCATTTGCAAATATATTGTAATTTTGATGCCAAGTAATAGTTTTGAACATTTGGTGCTGCTAGACCGCCCTGAGCTTTATTTTTTTGTAATGTTTTTAAACTTATTCTAGGATTCTTTTTTTTCCCAATAGAATGTGTTGATTATTTGATTTAATGATGTAAACCATTTCTTAGTTGGCTGTACCGGAGTCATATTGAACAGATAAAGGATTTTAGGTAGAATACACATTTTAACTGTTGCAATACGGCCCATAATGGAAAGTGGTAGGCTCATCCATCGAATTAAATCATCTTCTATTGTTTTCAGTAGAGTGATAAAATTCAGATTGAACAAGTCAGAGAGGTTTGGGGATATGTTTATTCCTAAGTATGTAATATTATTAATTTTAAACCGTGTGTTCTGTATACTCCTATCTCGTGGTTGTATATTTAGTGGTAAAATTGTTGATTTGGTCCAGTTTATGGAGTAGTCTGATATGGCGGAATATTTGTTGATGAGTTTAATTATTTCTTTAAGTGATGTTTCAGGATTTTGGACAAATAATAGTATGTCGTCTGCATACAGAGAAAATTTGGGACTAATTTTACCTGATAAATCTCCAAAAATGTTTTCATTCTGTCTTATTGCAGCAGCAAGAGGTTCTATAAATAATGCAAAGAGTAACGGTGATAATGGGCATCCTTGATGAGTGCCTCGCTGGAGTTGGAATGGTGATGATATTATGCCATTAGTTAAAACAGATGCTAGTGGAGAATTATAGAGTGGTTTAATCCAGTGAATAAAGCAGTCTCCAAACCCAAATCTTTTAAGTGTTGTATGAAGAAAGTACCAATTAACTTTATCAAATGCTTTCTCTGCGTCTAGTGATATGATTATGGTCTTTTTTTTTTTTTTTATTACATAGGTCCATAATATTAAATCTTCTAGTATTGTTTGATGATTGGCGTCCTTTGATAAAACCTGTTTGGTCTGGATGGATGAGAGATGAGATTACTGATTCAAGTCGTGTTGCCAAAGCTTTACTAATAATTTTTAAGTCAGTATTTAAAAGAGACAATGGGCGATAACTAGTGCATAATGTTGGGTCTTTATTTGGTTTAAGCAGGACTGAAATTAGTGCTGAATTCATATGAGGTGGAATAGATGAAGTATTTTTAATTTCTGCGGTCATTCGCATGAATAATGGTGATAAAGTTGACCAGAAATGTTTGTAATATTCTGGTGGGTATCCATCTAAACCTGGGGCTTTATTGTTTGATAGAGATTCAATAGCTTGTTTATATTCCGTTTCTGAAATAGGTTCTTCCAATGATTCTCTTTGTGTTGTGGTCAAACTGGGTAAGGATAAGTTGTAAAGGAATGATTTAGAGTCATTATTTTTTGGTTCTTCCGTGTTAGTGTATAGATGTTTGTAAAATGTGCGAAAAGTATCATTGATGTCTTGTAGGGTGTGGAGAGTCTTTCCTTCTGGATTCTTGATTACCGGGATACGTGTTTTTTCTCTATTACGTTTGAGTAGATTAGCCAGATATTTACCTGATTTATCTTTATGTTCAAATTGTGTAAATCTTAGACATTGTTTTTGGAATTCTATCATTTTATTTAATATGTCTTCATATTCACCTTTTGTTGTATTTATTTCCTTTAAAATCTGTTCATTGGGATTATGAGAGTAAACATTGTGTAATGTATTCAATTTATTTTCTAATTATTTTTCTCTACTTTGTTCCTTTTTGTGTTTGTATGTGGAGTATGAAATGATTTTTCCTCTAAGTACCACTTTAGCTGTTTCCCAGAGAGTTGCAGCAGAGATGTCTGGTGTGTCGTTTATTTCCATGAAAGATGCCCATTCCTTTTTAAAGTAGTCATTAAATTCTTTGTCTTGAAGTAATGATATATTCATCCTCCATCGCAATGATTTTTTTGTATAGTTTCTATTAGAAATAGTCATAGTGATTGGTGCATGATCAGAGATGATGATAGGGTTTATTGTTAAAATATCAGGGATGAGGGAGTTGCTTGTCAAAAAATAATCAATGCGTGAATATGATTTATGAACTGCTGAAAAATAACTGTATTCTCTTGAGTTTGGATTTTTAAGTCTCCAGCTATCGCCAAGACCAAGGTCAGTTATGTATTGTTTAATGGTTTCTGTAGATTGCCACGGTTTAAAATGTGATGGTGTATTGGATTTGTCTACAGTTGGATCGAAAACTGTGTTAAAGTCTCCTCCGATTATGATGGCTGATTGGGAAAGGTTAGCTATTGAGGAGAAAAAATTATGGAAAAATTGGGGGTCATCTGTGTTTGGTCCGTAGATATTAGCAATGGTCAGTGTTTTATTGTTAAAGATTATATTGACAATGACATATCGTCCGTCTGGGTCACATATGGTTGAGTGATTAATAACAGGTATATTTTTGTTAATTAATATAGCTACACCTTTTCTTTGAGTTAAATGAAGCAGAGTATATTTGTGTTAATTGTGTATTTGTTAATTTCTTGTGCTCTGGATCCAAAAGATGAGTTTCTTGCAATAAACATACATCTGCCTTGAGTTTTTTGATGTGGTTTAAAAATTTTCATCTTTTGGATATAATGCTTTATAATTGCAGCGCTTTATGGGTGTTAGACCATTACTCGTGGGACGGTTTTTATTCACTGTAGATTCGGTACTTTTTAACAAAATACAAGACTGTGTAACTCAGCTTTCCATTGTTAGAGTACTTCAACCAGAAATGGTCTCAATTAGTTAGATTATGGTGGCTCTTAAAAGAGCCTTTTGTGTTTTGGTGCATGTTTAAGCACGCTCTCCGCGGATGCGGCGCACCAGCTGAATATCTTTGGGCATGAAGGTGACCCTCTTGGCGTGAATGGCACACAGATTGGTGTCCTCAAACAGACCCACCAAATAAGCCTCGCTGAGCAGAGCAGAGCTCTGGAAACGCAGATCAGTCTTGAAGTCCTGAGCGATCTCTCTCACCAGCCGCTGGAAAGGCAGTTTGCGGATCAGTAGCTCTGTGGACTTCTGATAGCGGCGGATCTCTCGTAGCGCTACGGTCCCGGGCCTGTAGCGATGGGGTTTCTTGACGCCACCGGTGGCCGGGGCGCTCTTACGGGCGGCTTTAGTCGCGAGCTGCTTCCTTGGCGCTTTACCACCGGTGGATTTACGAGCAGTCCACTGTTGCCAACTTTTTTCAAAAAGGAAAGTCGCTAAAGCCTGGCAAAAAAGTCGCTAAAAGTCGCTAGATGACGTCATGCATAAAATTAGCATATTCGTGACGTCATCACGCTGTACTAGACTGCATACTTAGAAGGCGGGCTTATGTGCACACAGAAGCGGATGATGATGAATATCTAATGTTATTCATAATGTAGCCTAATTAACGAACAATAACTATAACAAAGACATTTTTATCAGATTATTGGAAATTAATATAATTCCATTTGTAGCCTTCAGTAAATTAAAAAAGCTCAGCTTTTTTCAGCCTGTATCAGGCATAAGATTAGTAATGAATGTGTGCATATTGTGAATTAATTTAATAAGCTAAGTTACCTATCTTTCCTGGTAGCTTTTAAGAAATTAACATATCTATGAAAAGGATGAATAAAACATATAAATATTAGTTAATTAGTTAATATGTTTACTTTCTTCAATGATGAAAAAAATCAGTCAAAGCTCAACTTTAGGTGAAGAGACAGGGCAAAATAAAAACAAAGAGAAAAAGAGAGATCTGGGGATAAGAAGAAAGACAAATAATCCACTGCCCACTGACATGGTTTTCAAGCTATATTGTTATCATATTGTTTGGCCTTCAGAACATCTTACATCATAGAAATCAAATTTTTCTCAGGGGAGCATGGCCCCAAACCCCCCAACAACCTCACATCTGGGATTTCGCTGATTATAAAACTATAAGTAAATTTCTATGTATGATTAAGGGATGTACAATATGATCATGGAGAATAAGGCATTAATATTTTACATTTATAATTAGCCTAGTAAATGGACAATATCCTAATTTGCATGCTAAAATAAAACCCTACTAGTTAATAGTGAGAATTGGACCGTAAAATAAAGTGTTTCCAGTTAGGGTTTAATTATGTTTAGACAGAGAACATTTTACATCCCGTGCTGCCATTGGCGGGAACACCCAGCAGCGGCTTCCTGCACATGCGCGATTCATTTGCAGTCTGGACTTGGAGGAGTGAAGATCTTCTGCTCTCCCTGCATCTGGGAACAGCTGCTGCGCGAGGATTGGGCCGCCTGTGAGTGCTTTGGGATGGGGATGCAGCCCATGGCTGCACTCGCTGCTCCTTGAGAAGAGTAAGAACGATATGTACTTTCACTTCAGAAAGTCGCCAAAAGTCGCCAATACCTCCGGATAAAGTCGCTAGATTTGTCGCTAGTCGCTTTTTTGAAAATTTGTCGCTAGAGGGGTCTGAAAAGTCGCTAAATATAGCGACAAAGTCGCTAAGTTGGCAACACTGGAGCAGTCTGCTTGGTTCTTGCCATTGCTGCGGTTCAACTTCTCTCTATCCTGCTGACGCTGGAAAAATTTTGCTTTTCGTTAAACGTCTGGAATTAAAGCATTGAGCCGTCATGAGCACACAGTGATGTGACCTGAGCAGAGACTCGTGATTGGCTAATGTGTGACGTTGCAATGACTGATAGCCAATGAGTGCGCGTTTCCTCTTTTCAAACAAGCGCACGGTTTCCCGCTCGAAGTTTCAAGTTTTGCTTACTATTTTTCTCAGAAATCAGTGATTTCTGAGAAACTACACTTTTGTGTTTATTCTTAAATTTTTACTTTCTTACTAACGGTTTAGGCACAAAAAAATCTTTCCATTTCAGGATTATATTCTTAAGCATGTATGCTTTCATCCTGCTATTGTTTCTATGACGTCTCTAAGAGATGAAAATGTGTGGCTCTTAAAAGAAAATTGTTTGACCAATCAGTCTGAAACCAGTTTATTTGGATTTCGAGAAAGAACAATTTCTCTCCGTTTCAGGGGTCTCATTTATAAAACTGTGCGTAGGATCCTTACTAAAAGTTTATGTGCGCCCAAAAGCAAAAAATGTCTTACGCAAACAAAAATTGAGACTTATAAAACCGTGCGCACGCACACCTGCTCGCAGTTTTCCATTTATAAATCACAGTCTAACTGATAATTTGCGCACGTGAAAAAAATCGACATCCCGCCCTTTACCCGCCCCCTTTCAACCATATATAGCCCATGCAAATCAGCTCATGATTATTATAATAACGCCGTGCATATTAATATAAAGGAGCAAGAGGTTCTTTATGTGTAAAAATGGCATCAATGGAAATTTCACAGACACTGAAACAGAGGTTCTTGTGACAGGTGGAGGAAAGGACATTTATTTTGTTTGGTAGCCATAGTATTGGCGTCACTAACACACACAAAAAAGTGTGGAATGGCAGCATGTGACAGCCGCTGTAAATGCAGTTGGTTCAGCTGACCAAACGGTTCCCGAAATAAAAAAAGAAGAGGTCCAACTTAAAAATGGGGGGAAAAAGGCTCGCCAGTCACTGACAGAGTGTATTGCCATTGGTATTGGGATATGGCAACACCAACTGCCATTGGCATAGTCCTCCAGCAATGCCAGCGCATCCATCATGCCGTAGATGCAGGAGTGTCACTGTAGTATTTATGTTTACAGCGATAGCATTAAATCCTTTACACCAGCTCATACGAATCAGACAATGTACATAAACCCAAAGATCATTAGCAAGTGAAAGTAAAATAAATTAAATTGATACACTTTTATTTGATAATTTATTACCATTTATTTATTTAAATTGCTATTGTGGACATGCATGTTTTATAGGACGTTTTATCCTAGATAATGAGGATTGAAAGTGATTTATATGTTAATGGTTATATGGATAGGTCTATATGCGTATGGAAGTCCGTTTCCACCACAGTTGAGACAAAAAAAAAAGATTATTTCAGTCGAAATAATGACTTAGTATCTCGAAATAACGAGAAACATTCTCGAAATAATGACTTAACCTCTCGTGCTTCTCCGCATGGTCAAAGCCTGTAAATGCGAGATATCAGCAAACATGACACATTCTGTAAAACAGCTGTTAAAGTCAGTGTGATAATCAATAATTAAAGAACATGAAAGATAAATCATCAGTATATAAGAGGGGATTCCATAGTATTGTAACAAAGGACTCACAGGCAGGGATCCAATCGCAATGTCTTTAATAAGAATGGTCATACAGGCAGGGGGTCAGGGCAAAACAGAGAGCAATCGTGGTAAGTAATCCAAGCAGGGGTCAGGAAGGCAGGCAGAACAGATACAGAAACGATAGTCCAGGCGAGAGGTCGAGGCAGGCAGATATCAGTCGTAAACGTTATTCCAGGCACAAGGTCGGGGCAGGCAGAACAGGATCAAGAAACAGGTAACAGGCAGAATCGGAACAGATAAACAGGATAGGAATAAACGCTCAGAATGATAGCTATTGCAAATCGAGACCTCGCCGTGAGTGTGTGTGTGGAGCAGTCTTATATAGTACAGGATAATGATAGACAGGTGGTGTGGCAAACAGTGAAGATGGAGTCCAGGTGTGTGTAATCAGTCTAGTGTGATGGTTGCTGGGAAATGTAGTGTGTAGTGAAGTGTCAGTATAAGTGAGTGAGCTCCTTCTGGTGGCCAGGGAGGGGAGCGCAGAGCTCATATTCATAACAGAGCCCCCCCCTAAGAGCGCCTCCTGGCGTGAGGCAGCTAACAGGCGCCGCGCACCACCATGGCGGCGCCCAAAGTTCAATGTTCCAGGGTGGTGCCGGGGGCACGGACCAGGCTGGTTCAGGCAAGGCTGGCGGGTCTGGGAGGTCTGTAAGGTCCCGGGACGTAGCCGACGAGCCGAAGGACCCGATCGACACCGCTGGTTCCGGAGACCGAAGGCCAGCCGCAGCGACGAATGACCGAGGCGGAGTCCAAAGGAGCGAGAGCAGAGTCGGAGACGGAGTGACAGAGGACATAAGGTGTAAGCCGGAGGGAGGAAGGAGCCAGCTGGAGCCGCAGGTGTAGGCAAGGCAACGCACGACCAAGGTGGAGCCTGGAGGACGAGGGAACCCGATGGAGATGATGGTCGAGGGACTTTGGTGAAGCTGAGGGAGTGAGAAGCCAGGCTGTGCCGAAGTGTTGACGGACCGAGGTGGAGAGAAGGGGTCTGAGGCTGGAGGCGGAGTCAGGCATTCCCCGACTGCCGTCGAGGCTGGAGTCGGCAGGATCTGCAGCGGTACCATCCAGCTGAGCACATGCAGTGGCGGTGCAGGACTGACGATCTCTGGCAGAGCCAGGGCAGGAGGGCTGGCAGACACAGACAGGGACAGAGGTGATAATGGGTGGGATAGGGTGGGAAACAGTACCTCAGGCTCTGGCTGACGGGTCGTTGCAGGCTCTGGCTCTGGTTGACGGGTCGTTGCAGGCTCTGGCTCTGGTTGACGGGTCGTTGCAGGCTCTGGCTCTGGTTGACGGGTCGTTGCAGGCTCTGGCTCTGGTTGACGGGTCGTTGCAGGCTCTGGCTCTGGTATGTCCCAGAAGTCCAGCGGCGGGTCGGGCCACAGTTCAGGCAGCTCTGGCGGTTCGGGCCACAGTTCAGGCAGCTCTGGCGGTTCGGGCCACAGTTCAGGCAGCTCTGGCGGTTCGGGCCACAGTTCAGGCAGCTCTGGCGGTTCGGGCCACAGTTCAGGCAGCTCTGGCGGTTCGGGCCACAGTTCAGGCAGCTCTGGCGGTTCGGGCCACAGTTCAGGCAGCTCTGGCGGTTCGGGCCACAGTTCAGGCAGCTCTGGCGGGTCGGGCCACAGCAGCTCGGGCTCTGGTTCTGGCAGGTGGATCTCTGGATCAGGCTCTGGCTGGCGGATCTCTGGATCAGGCTCTGGCTGGCGGATCATTGTGGGCTCCTCGGAAGCGGCAGGTCCGTGCAGCCTCCAGGCGTGCACAGCTGCCGCGGCAACGAACCACTGCGCCGTCCTTTGGGCAATGGCGGGGGTGATGACGGAATCCATCTTTCCCCTTCTAGAAATAGTCTTTGTGGGCGACCAACCAGGTAGGTCCGGGTAGACAGCTGGATCTTGTTGTGGCGAAGTCTTCTGTAACAAAGGACTCACAGGCAGGGATCCAATCGCAATGTCTTTATTAAGAATGGTCATACAGGCAGGGGGTCAGGGCAAAACAGAGAGCAATCGTGGTAAGTAATCCAAGCAGGGGTCAGGAAGGCAGGCAGAACAGATACAGAAACGATAGTCCAGGCGAGAGGTCGAGGCAGGCAGATATCAGTCGTAAACGTTATTCCAGGCACAAGGTCAGGGCAGGCAGAACAGGATCAAGAAACAGGTAACAGGCAGAATCGGAACAGATAAACAGGATAGGAATAAACGCTCAGAATGATAGCTATTGCAAATCGAGACCTCACCGTGAGTGTGTGTGTGGAGCAGTCTTATATAGTACAGGATAATGATAGACAGGTGGTGTGGCAAACAGTGAAGATGGAGTCCAGGTGTGTGTAATCAGTCTAGTGTGATGGTTGCTGGGAAATGTAGTGTGTAGTGAAGTGTCAGTATAAGTGAGTGAGCTCCTTCTGGTGGCCAGGGAGGGGAGCGCAGAGCTCATATTCATAACAAGTATTTAATATTTTATTCATTTGTATTATTGTGTATGAACAAGCAGCAGCACAGTGATCCATGGATTTCAAACAGAGGAATTATAGAATATATAATTTGTTACATTTATAACAAATATATTTGTTATATAAGATGTATTATATTATTGTATTCTATTGTATTATAGTGACTCTTTAAGATGAACCTGCACATCAAAGAGCATTCGCGAAATTCGCGTTAATATTAACACATGTACTCATGCATTTTATGAAGACTTTACACTTAAACCTAACGAATAAACCTAACGAATAAATCCAGCATTAATCCGATAGTTTTGTAAATCGTGCATTTTTGATGCAACAGTTTTCACCGGCTCCTCGATATCATGGTAACCGCCTCGCTTAATAACCACCTTGCCTCGCTTTAATTCTGTTTCACTTCCATGCCTTCCTATGCACATGGAAAAGTGTGCAAAATATACTGATAATTTATAATTCATGTTGCTACAGATTGCATTTTATATATTACACGACTTTAACTAAGACAGCAGTTTTTACAGAACTTGTCATGTTTGCTGTATTCTCGCATTTACACGCTTTGACCATGCAGAGAAACAGAGAAGTTAAATCATTATTTCGAGTAAGTTTCTCTTTATGTCGAGATACTAAGTCATTATTTCGACTTAAATAATATTTTTTCCCTTTCTCAACCGTGGTGGAAACTGGCTTCCATAATATGCACAACTTTCAAGTTCAATGTGTTTAATTTCATTAATTCTACTGTCAATCCCTCAGCTCACCATCTGTTGTCGCCAAAACCGCTCCGTCTCCAAAATGTTCGTACGCATGGGTCACAATTTGTGTGCTTTTACGCAAATATTCCCGTCAAGTTTGTTTTTATAGATCTCAACCTTTGCGTGGGAACTGGCGTACGTACGTTTCCAGCCCCGTTTTGTGCGTACGCACGCTTTATAAATGAGACCCCAGGACTTTATTAATAAACATACCACTTCACACTGTTAGATTATATGGCCTTTTATATGTACTGTTTCATCATATTGGCATATGAAGATAAGTTATAATAAAACTTGAAACGCTTTCAATAATTCTTATTAAAGTAAGTGATATAAAATATCTCAAGTACTTTATGATCCAAATGAGTTTGTGGTGTTATCAACTTGTAAATTGCTCTCTATCAGATGAAATGGGTGGCTCTTAAAAGAGCCTTTAGTCTCATTCAATTAAACTGGAACCCGTTTATTTAGATTTGACGGGTTTCTCTGTCTTCTTGGGCAGCAGCACGGCCTGGATGTTGGGCAACACGGCGCCTTGAGCGATGGTCACTCCGCCCAGAAGTTTGTTGAGCTCCTCGTCGTTGCGCACCGCCAGCTGCAGGTGACGGGGAATGATGCGGGTCTTCTTGTTGTCCCAAGCGACACAGACAGATACGTGCGCACACACTTGCTTTCCAAAAAAAGGATTCAAATTTGAAAAAGGCGCGCACATTTGTCATTGACCAGATTCCTGGACGAAACTCAGAATAACCAATCATGCTCAAAGCAACACAGACATACAATAATGTGGCATTTGTAGGCTGTTGTATTAAATGATTGTTTAAATTGTGTTTTTATTGCACATATATATGTGTGTGTATATATATATATATATATATATATAAATCATTGTTTTTTTTTTATTGCAGTGCATGATATATATGGTAATACAATGGTAATATATATGGCAATCATGCACTGCAATAAAACACAATTTATTTACCTGACCTTTCCTTTAGAAATACTCTGCCTAATAATGTCAACTCTCATTTTCACTTTTACTGTGTGCCACTGTTACACAACCTGTTGGTTTTAGGTTTAATCTTCTGTCCAAAGCAACACTTGTTTGCTAACATTGCATAATTGGGCATAATAATATAACCACTTTCTAATATTGTGTTGGTCCCCCTTTTGCTGGTAAAAAAAGCCCTGACCCCCAATATGTTAGCAACAGATCCTTTAAGTCTTGTAAGCAATGCACATGCACCTGGCCACCATGATGCAAAATAAAATATGATTCATCGGAATCTGTGCTCCGTGGTCCAGCTCTGATGCTCACGTGCCCACAGTTGGCCCTTTTGGCGGTGGACAGGAGTCCGCATGGACACCCTGACTGGTCAGCGGCTATGCCGCCCCATACGCAACAAACTGAGATGCTCTGTGTATTCTGACCCCTTTCTATCAGAACCAGAATTAACTTCTTGAGCAGATTGAGCTCCAGTAGCTCGTCTGTTAATCCTTACGCTTGCCCATTTTTCCTGCTTCTAACACATCAACTTTGAGCACAAAAACAGCCTGGGCTTTTGCATGGCTTTTTGTTTGTGGACATCTCGTCTGCATTTAATCTTTTGCAGCCTGTTATTTTAGGATAAAACTTCAGTTTCATTTTAATCATGGTATAGTCTCATGAGACAGACTTTTTAGACAGACTTCGAGTGATTGCCACTGTGGCAGCGTTTTAGGATAATTTGATGTCCTACAAATCATTATAAATGTACTTTTGTGCCTGAGGCAATTCATTTATGTAATTTATGTCTTTGTGGCGAGCAGGGCGGGGTCGAGGGACCGTGAGAGCGTCACGAGAGCCGGTGGTGTGATTGGTAATGAGCGCCACCTGCGAAGCGCCACCTCTCGATTCTCACGGAGGAGCGGAGACTTAAAAGGAGGAGCGACGACAGTGAAGACGAGAGAGGACCAGGCCTGGAGTTTTGTTATGTTTTGTGTGGGGCGAGGGGCCGCCGCCATTACTTTCGTTTTGAGTTTATGTTTTATTTTCACCATTAAAGTGTGTTCAACGTCTACCGGTTCCCGCCTCCTTCCTCCCTGAACAAAGACATTGTTACACTGGTGCCGAAACCCGGGAGGTCGGAGGGACACGCTGTCAAAGAGCCCTCGCTGCCGGGAGGGCTCGCGGTGCTGCGGAGGTCGGGCAGCACGAGAGAAGACGAGAGGTTCGTCAGGTGCTGCCCGCGGCGGTGGCGCTGGAGCGCCGAAGGTTCGTGTGGGACGGGGAGCCCTGCCGTGCTCCTGGGTCGAGGTGAGAGGCTGCCGTCCGCGAGGGAGGGGAGGAGTCGCCCGTTCGCCAGCGCGCCGGAGCCCGCTGCCGTCTGCCGTGAATGGGGAGGAGCGGGGAACGGGGACTCGCTGCCGACTGCCCTCGCCAGGAGGAGTCATCGCCGGCCGCCAGGAGGCGGAGGAGCGCCAGCCCGTCCACAGAACAGCGTCCAGTGCCATCGCACGGCACCGTGAGGAAGAAGCTCCCGGGCGGTCGAGGACCGGGAGGCAGCGTGTCGGGGAACCGGACCAAGATTTTTTTTTCTTTCTTTTTCCTCTCTCCCCTCTCTCGTCGCTGTCGCTCCTCTTGTCTCCGTTTCCTTTTCCCTCGCCTCGTCTGTCCTTACCCCCAGGTACCGCGGCCGCCGTGATCGCCCCCCCCCCGGAGGAGGGGGGGGGGGGGGGGAGTAGAGCGCAGACTCGTGGGTACCCCCCGGCCTGCGAAGGGCGTTGGGGGTATGTGGCGAGCAGGGCGGTGTCGAGGGGCCGTGAGAGCGTCACGAGAGCCGGTGGCGTGATTGGTAATGAGCGCCACCTGCGAAGCCACCGGTCTCTCGATTCTCACGGAAGAGCGGAGACTTAAAAGGAGGAGCGACGACAGTGAAGACGAGAGAGGACCAGGCCTGGAGTTTTGTTATGTTTTGTGTGGGCGGCGGTCGACCGCGAGGGGCCGCCGCCATTACTTTCGTTTTGAGTTTATGTTTTATTTTCACCATTAAAGTGTGTTCAACGTCTGCCGGTTCCCGCCTCCTTCCTCCCTGAACAAAGACATTGTTACAGTCTTATTATTATTATTTATTTATTTTATTTTTGCTGTTTATTAAATATACTTAAATGTCTTGATTGAACTAAGGGCTAATCCTAGCTTAGTCTTAACCCTGTCTGTGAGACCAGGCCTGGGTTTGGGGTTAAGGTTAGGATTAAGCACCACAGTACTGTAAATTCGAGTGGCATACACTTGTAAGTCCTGATCTTTATGAGTAGAAGATGTGTCAGTTAGAAACATGTCAGAATACCACAATATTTAAAGGTATTTGGCATTGACATTGTCAGGCTTTTAGGGTTAGGGTTAGGGTTAGGTAAGCTAATGCATAAAACTTGGCGTTAATCAAATGTATATGTGATGTGTAAATAATGTACCTCGATAGCGCGCGCGCTGACAATGTCGCAACACACAGGAAGTGTTTGTTGTATGTGTTTTAATGCTTTCGTTACTCGTTGTTTCTGTTAAGTGTAAAGCTATGTACTTGTTGTTTATCATTTCTGTATACAGGAGTGTTACATATATAAACAAAGTTTACTGTGGCTTCTTAAGAACACATCTGATGCACATTCTTGGATCTTCATTTTCTAGAAGTAGGCTAGAGTTATTAATTTACAGAAAAACATGGCATAAATAAAACAATGTATTAATTTACATATATTGTTCGTAATTTTACATGGATTTGTATGTATTAAATGAAAACAGAAAAGATAATAATAAGGTAATTTTTCTGTATTAAAACTGGAAATTACTGTACCTCTGTTCCAGCAGAGAGGTTGTTCTCCAAGGCAGGAGAGACAATTAGTCAGAGGCGAAATCGTCTTAAACCCAAAAATGTTAACATGTTGCTTTTCCTAAACACAAATCTGAAGCTTAAAGATTAGGAAATCTTTAACAACAATTCAAAATGAAAAGACACTGAAATGTCTTTCTGAACATTGCTAAATTGGAAAAATATGTACAAAATTGAAAATAAAGAAAAACAATAGCCTGTTTAAAAATAAGAAATATTTCGTACAGTGCAAATATGCACAATTTTTGTTGTTAGTTTTTTTTATTATATTAATCTTTGTTATGATGTATTTTATTTAATCCATTTTTTTTGTAAAATACTGTATTACTTTAAACATTTTTATGTATTTGTTGTCCATTTTACTTTTGTAATACATTTTTAATGGCCAATATGTCTTATGTATATATATATATATATATATATATATATATATATTTATTTATTTATTTATTTTTTACTTAAAAAAAAAAAAATCACATACACATTTAAAAAATAAGTGGTATCGGTATTGATATCGGTAAAATTATACCCAAAAGTATCAATATCGTATCAAGTTTAAAAAGTCAGGTATTGCCCATCCCTAGTTTCCAGCCAGTTCCAGGATCTCAGCGGTCAGACACTCGAGCACAGCCGCCAGATACACCGTAGCACCGGCACCGACGCGCTCAGCATAGTTGCCTTTACGCATAAGCCTGTGAACACGGCCGACGGGGAACTGAAGACCCGCCCTGGAGGAACGAGTCTTAGCTTTTGCTCTGGCTTTGCTACCGGTTTTGCCTCTTCCGCTCATGATATACAGTTCAGATGTCTCGTTAGTACAAACTCAAGTGATCATGAACGGGACCGTCAGGATTTATATGAGCTTGCTCGTCGTCTATTGGTCAGAATCTGTCACAATTGAAAGCCAATCATTGCTCGTCCCTCCAAATATCAAACCTTCCCCTCTCTTCCGGCCTGAAAGACCTCTTCATTTCAGTCTATTATCATAACGATAACTTGAATGTATTTGCAAGTAAAATAAGTTAATTAATAAAAAAACTTATAATGATAAAAACCCTTAACATTTTCTTTTTTTTTTCATTTCTTTTGAAAAATGTTTATTTGTGTATTATATTTAGGTGAACAGTTTAGTGAACACGTGGCCTATTACATATATTATGTACCTCAAACATACATTGTCTGGATTGCTACTGAAACCCCATAGATCACTCTGTGAAAATGTCAAGTGTGTTTCCACACAAAGAGTTGATATTGTTGAAAGGAAAAAACGAATAGACGGACGCAGAGCTATGACAATAAAAATGAAAATAATACAACAATAAGAAATTGGTAAAACAATCAAACAGTGATAAAAAATAAAGAAAATACACAATAAACAAAATAACACATGCACTGAAATGCAATTAACAGATATTTATGAGTAAATGAAAATGATATTCAGTGTTGATTCAGTGAATTTATATGCATTTGTAGGCTTGTTTTAATGGAATTTTTGTGCATTTATATAAATTTGGGCAATTTGGGCAATTACAGTTAAGACCCAAGGACCAGATATGTTGAATGAAGACCAAGAGTCAGAAGTGCAGTCAATAGAAGACATTTTAGTGAAGTTTAGTTTGCAGTTTCATCAGCAGAAGCCAGCTTCAGGTCTCACAAAGAGTTCATAGGCCGCCCCACATACAATAACATTGTTACAGCAATTATACTCTAACAGAGGGTGCTAACTGTGTCAATGATGACAGTTAAATTATTCTGATTGGCTAAGAAAGAAAGAAAGAAAAGTAAACAAAGCTGGTAATTTTCCAGACAAGAACAGACAGTCTGAAGCATATCTGCGTTGATCACATGGTTGACGGGCCTTCCACGTGGCTTGTCAAGAACAACAAGTCATTCCTCCTTATAGTGCCAGTTAATCACCTCACCAATACAGACCATATTAACACACGCACACACACACACACACACACACACACACACACACACACACACACACACACACACACACACACACACACACACACACACACACACACACACACACACACACACACACACACACACACACACACACACACACACACACACACACACACACACACACACACACTCTCCAAGGCTGAACTCGGCTCAGGCTCCAACTATCAACAGAAACACTACCCAAAACATTTTGGTAACATATTCTTTCTGTTGAGAAGTGTGGACAATATTCATCACTTTTCTATGGAAAATACAGAATAGTAAAGAATTACATCCTGCAAATTCTGACTTGTCAGTACTGGACAATGAAACCATTTCTTCTTCAACAAATGAAGACAGGCCATTTCACCTACATCTTTAATATTTAATCTTCCATCACCAATCCAACCATACCAAACCCTCCTACCCTACCTCCATTTCAGAAACTCGCAGGCTAAACTCCCTTCCGACCCACTCTTCATAGACGATTCTAACCCCATTACACGTTTTGGTTCCAAAACCCACGACGACGAGGCTTGCCCTCACCTCCACCATCAAGGCATCCATCTTCCTCATCTCCAGCGTCATCCGACACTTCAGTACATTCAACGATTCCTGCAATAGAGAAATGGACAGTGTTGGGCTTAAGACAGGCTTTATCCAACGTAATATCAGCGTCCACACGAGACCACTAAAACCGACTGACAACGGTGTAGTATATATGCCAGACCAGTATGGGGCGCTGTAATTCTGCCACAAATAATACACTATACACAGAGAAGACGACTTTTAGCATGCGCATTGTTGTTGCAGTTCAGTGTGGCCAGATTGCTAGTTACCTTTTGGTCACGTCCGACCGGGAAAAATGCATTGGGCTGGTTGATAAAATTTGGGCTGGTTTTTGATGTAGAAAATCGCTTTCATTACTTATAAGACTACGCACTTTGGGATGGTATTTTTTTTAAATGGGTGGGATTTAAGCTGTAGTTGGGCTGGAAATCTTCAGTCCAACACTGTTGCTGTTACATGTGACGCAGCCGACACGTGATGTGATGACATCATCGGTTCACAAAAAAATATATACGGATTGGCCGTCCACACGAGACCGCAAGGGTGTCGGATTCAGATCTATCCACTTTAAGACTCGGTATCAAAAGAGAGCGGATTCAGTCTCCCAAAACGCCGGATCCGTGTGGACAGAACGCCAATCCGATAAGAAATGTATGCGGATGCAGTGATACCGTGTGGACAGGCCCTGAGACTCTTGAAACATTTCAAGTACTCAAACCAGGACAGAAACCTCTTTCAAACGGAAGCATGAGCTAACAATGGACATTTGATGACTGAGAACAGAAGCTGATTAGCATGTAAGACCCTGAGAGAGTCACACTCACTACAGTAAGCTAATCATCTCAAAACTCTTCAACCTTTAACACCTTTTGGTTAATCTTTATGGGAATAAGAGCTTTATACCATTCGCACTGAGACATTTCAAATAATACCAAACATGTATAGTTACATGTATAGATTTTGAGAAGATTTTGAGAGGGGGAGAAGAGGGGGAACAGAGAGAAATGTAAAAGTGAGAGTAGGGTGTGAATCGCCCAGTGTGGTGCGTCTCATGGCCCGTCCAAACAGAGACACGTTTCTCTGTATAGGTATACATTTTTATAGTGTATATCTGTGGCAGAATTACAGCACCCATACTGGTCTGGCATATACTACACCCTTTTCAGTTCTTGAGACGACGGCGTGTTTGCGGAATTTTTTTTTAGTATGAGGAAGAGAAAAAAGATTGGATATGGAATGCACCGGCTTCGTGTGGACGTGGCCTCAGAAAGGTCCTGCTGTAATTTAATTGTGAGGATGAGGTGTTTGCTGACCAGTGGGGTGCGTCTCGAGAACAGTTTGGTGTGATGAGAACACGGTTCCTCTCGTCGTGAGCTCCAAGACACTCGTTGGCCTTCATCACTTGGCATATCGTTTCCCTAGCATTTCGACGCAGCGTGAGTTCCCTTGAAAGGGAATGTGTCGGGTTACGTATGTAACCATAGTTCCCTGAAGGGGGATGGAGACGCTGCGTCTTTTGTCTCAGCCCCTTGCGCTTCTGGGCTTGCTTCAGACACTCTCTGTGCTGCCACTTCCGGTTTCCAGCAGCCATTTATGATCCTGTCACTGACCCGTGATGTTCATTCCACAATCGTTCGATCGATTTCACAGTGCTTCATGAGACTACATGCCAAGGCATTCCCCTTTTTTTGGGTGAGCTATCTTTTTAAGTCAAACATCGGATCATCTTCCATCACTGCAGTTAGACACCAAAAGAGATGCTGCTGAACTTGCCACACTACTGGAGGAGAGTACAAGGTCTTTTTTAAGACACGGCAGCAGGTATATGTAAAAACATTACCAACTACTACTAATGTTTCCACCAGTACAGTTCGCAACAAGTTAGCTAATTAACTAGCAAACATTTTCCAGTGTTTGGTAGTTGATCAGGAGACGAGGCAGCAAAGCAAAAGTTGGGTTTGTAGTTATCAGAGCGCAGGGAGAGTCACAGGGTTCGTGTTCTAGGGGCAGTCAAAGTCAACAAATCCTTGATTAAAATAATTTGATATCCAAACTACACTCAGTTTTCTACTGAAGCAACAAGGTTAATAGAATAAAGCACAATTAAACATGGTTTGTTGTGTAGTTACTCGCAATGATGGAACTGTTAGGCCATTGAGGACAAGCATATTACAAGCAAATTATAGGCAACGGTATTTGTTACACTGTTAAGAAGGAAATGTTGTCCGTTCTTGGGTAAACATTTATTTCTGTCAAAAGACAAAATCACAGGTTAAACACGGAGCTCTGCATTGTGTGTACACTGTCACTCATTACGTACTGATACTGGTTCTGTGCTGTTATTCTTACATACCTTCTCATAACACAATCGTACAAACCACAACAGGTCTTACAGTACAAATGTTTACGCAGGTATATGTCACTAGACAGGTAACTAGATGATCACACTCATTTCTCAGACAGACCTGCTCTAAATCCATTAACATTACAAAATAAATAGATTCATTCTTGATCTGTGCTCACTCATCCATCAAAGTATACATACAACAAATAACATCAAAGTATGAAAAACACTTTCAACATGAACACAAGCAAGTAATGCATACACTTAATAATCATAACACTGGAAATAACTATTTAGACCAGGGGTGTCAAACGTACGGCTTGCGGGCCGGATCTGGCCCGCCAGGGGGTTCAGTCCGGCCCGGCAGATAAATCTGCAATATGGAAAAAAATATTTTCATTTTCGGCGGAACTAACAGCAGATGGCAGCATCTGAGCTTCAGTGTCTGAGTGGCGTTTAGTTCTGTCAGTTTCAGTGTTGCCATAATTGGGCTCCTTTTGGTCTCGTCCGACCGGAAAATAATGCATTGGGCTGGTCGATAAAAATTGGGCTTGTTTTTGATGACAAACCCGCCCAAATTTCCTATATAAAGGCATATAAATTCCATTAAAACAAACCTACAAATGCATATAAAGTCCACTAAATTCCAGGAGGTCTCCCCCCCCCCCCCCCCCCCCATCTATATTTTTGTAGATGGGCGGGTTTTTTGCTCTAGTTGGGCTGGAAATCGTCAGTCCAATCTGGCAACACTGGTCAGTTTACGTGCTTTCCTGTTGGCCCTTGCAACCTCATCGTCGAAATTTCTTTGTCAAAAAAGAGAAAAGTGTACACAAAGTGAAATTTCTTTGTCAAAAAAGAGAAAAGTGGACACAAAGTGTCGGATTTTTCAAGAAAAATTGACCTCTTCCTATCCACGGAGGTGATTGGGAAACTGAAAATACAGAAGGTAAATGAAATGTTGGTAGGTCTGAGGAAAAAGCGATCTGTTTTCACCCGAAGCTGAGAGTTCAGTGAGGCTTCAGTGAAAGCCAGTTACGTGCAGCAAGCGTTCATCCTGACGCGAGGCAGTACAAAGACAAGATTTCAGAGTTGCTGAGGGAGTTTGAGAAACGATTTCAGGTCTTTAGCAAATTGCAGTTTTCGCAAATTGATAAAGTTAATTTGTTTACATAAAAAAACACATATGTATAAACTTGCACATTTTACAAAAAAATATATTTTTTAAAACAGCTGCCACTTAAGATTTTAAGTGTGTGAAGTCAATTCGTTCAATGTGTTCAGAATTGCTTCCCAGAGTTGGAAAATGAATTTTAAATAATTGATATTTGATTTATATTAACATGTTTTTAAGTTCCACAAAACTGAAACATCATCATTGTAAAATAACTGACAATTTTTTTATGCATAATGCACTTAAATAAATGTTAAACCGAGTAATGGTGTTTTTGAAATTGCACATACTACGTAGGTTGTTCATAATATATTTTGTAAAAGGACAATCATCATTCATTAATCATTCATTTAATTTAAAGATTTTCATTATTTAATATAATTTATAACATAATGCACTAATACAAAAAAGCGGACTTATTGTTAGTTCTATGTAATTTTGCTATGAGTTCACTGGTCTGGCCCCCTTGACATTAGATTAAGCAGTATGCGGCCCCCCGACCAAAATGAGTTTGACACCCCTGATTTAGACTATCCCCATTGCTTAACTGACTGGATTGATCCTTGTAGGAACCTTAATTCTATTTGTTATTGTTTTCTTCTCTCACAGGGTTTTGTGTTAGTCTTAGATGAAATACATTCATGACTAGTGATGTTCCGTCTGACACGATGTTCCGAGGCTTGCTTCAAACTTGAACGGTCCATGCAATGAACCACTGCTTCGGAGCTTGTATCATTACGTCACTAGTCACGTGAAAATGATTTTTGAAGCAAACACACTGCTTCACTCCTGTAGTGAACACCTGACTGCTCTGACAGTCCGGTCCAGTGTTGACAGCAGTCTGTCCTCAGGTGTGGTCCCTGAGAGTTTTAAACATGCAATAGTTCATTCCCTGATCAAAAAGTCAGGTCTGGATCATGCAGATTTGTCAAATTTCAGGCCTATTTCAAAACTTCAAAAAATTTTAGAAAACATTGTTTGTAGCCAATTAATGGCTTTTTAAAAAAAACACAATATTTTTGAAGTTTTCCAGTCTGGTTTTAAATCTCTACACAGCACAGAATCTGCTCTTCTGAAGGCATTTAATGATGTTTTATTAACAAAGTTCGGGAGGAGCACGTTCAAAGGATTAACGCAATCAACACGTCATCAGCAATTACACCTCATCCTATCAGCATGAGAGGAAGCATGTATATATAGACATATTTGACTCACCTACAGCTCTTGCCATTTTTTCGGCAGCTCGACAGTTTACGGCAACTCGACAGTTTGCGGCATACGGCTCCGCCATCTGGTCACAATACAGCCGAAATCGAGCTCTACACATTAGATGGATTTTCTACGAAAACATCTCGACTCCGTCTAAAACTATGCTGACCATATTATATCACCCTCAGCATTATATCACGGGTGCCAGACCAAACAAACGGTTCCGAGCAACAACAAGCAAACGTGAGGCCTGTTCTCGCCACCGCAAGCGAAACATCCGCATTCAGCATCTCTACTTCGGCCCATTTTAATCGCTCCTGCCATTGAGAAAGGATAGTAAAGCTCATTGAGCAGCAAGCTCGAGTCTCAGGCAATGCCGCCCTCTTCCTGCTAGGAACGGGCTTTCCATCAGCGCCAGGCTGCCGCCGCGGGCCCTCAGTAAACCGCGCTGCAGTTTCAGATCACACTCTCTGTCCGTCAGCTCACACAAACAAGAGAAGCTGTAATCTTTCCCGGCACTCTGATTTCAGCAACGCTAAATCACGAGCACTTTATGCCATCTCAATACTACTGTTGTGGTATCCTCGTCTGAAATGTGATTGTTCTAAACTAACGAGCTGCTACCTCGTTGCTCAAGCAATAGCAGGCACCGAAATCTGATCGCGCGCGCTGCTTTCAGATCGCACTCATTACAGTCTGATCACGCGCTCAGCCGCCCACACAAGTATCAAGTACTTATTGCCAACACTACCTTGATGTTTCAATTCAATTTAGTGGACTGGAAAATAAATCATATACACTTCTTATTTCAAAGTAATTCACTGCCTTCACTGTCTTCAATCCTTTAAGCTATGATAAGTTTTAGAAGTCTATGATATTTGGATGAACCCCTTCCAGGGTTTATTCAAAGCCAATAAGTTTGTGAACTTTCATCAACTTTGATATTCCGAATTCCAATTGGTAAGTGTGTTTTGAAATTAAATATGCAACATGCATCTGATATAAATTCAACTCTGTCAATTTTATAATTGAAAGGTTTTACTTTATGGAAATCAATGTATTTTACAAACCATAGTGATTTTGTTATTACTTGGGTGTATTTAGACGTCTGTAACCTAAAATAATTTTCAAGAGATTGAAAACACTGAATAGCAACAAGTGTTGAGCGCTTTCTCTTGCTCAGCGCCAGCCAATGTGTTCAAATTTAGCAGGCGATCATGTGATGGTCCGCCTTTCGCCACATTGTCTAAGATTGAGATGTACCTGTTTGATGAACACTTCCTCTCTCAAGTTCCTTCGCTGTATCCCACTGTATGAGGAGCTCTTGCGCTCAACAAACACTGCAACCGAGCTTCCAACAACACCACGCGGTCGTCAGCTCTGCCGCTCCGTTTTCACACCCTATGACGCCGAGGCTTGCCCTCACCTCCACCATCAAGACATCCACGTTCTTCTTGCTCAACTTCCTACGACACCTCAACACTTGCATAAATAGTGAAAGGAGGACGACCAAAGCCAAACTAATTAGAATAGGTCTCGCTCCAGTCAGCTGTACCATCTCCAAATCCACTCTACCTTCAAAATGCCTCAAACCTACGTTCCCTAAATCTTCATCTCTCTCCCTTGCAAGACCAGATCTTCAAGCGTTAAGTCGTAGCAGCAGCACACTGCAGTTTTCCAGCACTGCACCTCACATGCCAGCATCTAGTGACACACGCCGCCCTTTAAGCGTGAGCTTGCCTCCGCCAGCGGTGCAGGCTCAGCAACGGCAGGACATACCTAACCTTTCCCCTATGTTTGGCCTGCAGCCCTGCCATCCGGTTCTAACGTGAGGCTGCCTATGCTAGCAACGCAGGCCCAGACACTGTCTTATCTTCCCTTTCTACCCCTTCTGTCTCTCTACGGGCTCCAGGTGTCAACCCAAGCGTGAGGTTGCCTCCGCAAGTGGCTTCGCCCCTGGCCTTTTCCACCTAATTCTCTCCACCATGCTAAATCTCCTTTCATCCTGTTCTCTGCAACCCACTCTTCACAGACGACTTAAATCACCCCATCACATGTTTTGTTCCAAAACCAGCAGATCCAAGCACCGGGCCGCAGGTCATTGGAAGCTTTCAGGAGTTACATTTGATCAAATCAGTCTCTCCAGAAATGGCTTTCACTGCCACAAGAGACAACAGAAGTTGAGGAAAGAGACAATATCTGTTATCCAACATGTGATAAGTATCAAGATGAAATTCTCCATTACCTCAGCAGTGATGCACCTCCATACTCCCGCATGAACTCAGTTCAAATGGAAATTATTCCACTGCCGCCTCCATTGCCGCAGCAACGATGTTCCCCCACACTCCCGCAGGAGTCAGCCAAGTGGAAATCATCCTACTGCCGCAGCAGTGAAGCCATGTTCATATTGGCTTTTCGTTTTCCTCAGATGCTCAGGACTCACCATTACATCCAGCTTTAACCCCAAATTACATCCTGCAAATTCTGACTTGTCAGTACTGGACAATGAAACCATTTCTTCTTCAACAAATGAAGACAGGCCATTTCACCTACATCTTTAATCTTCCATCACCAATCCAACCATACCAAACCCTCCTACCCTACCTCCATTTCAGAAACTCGCAGGCTAAACTCCCTTCCGACCCACTCTTCATAGACGATTCTAACCCCATTACACGTTTTGGTTCCAAAACCCACGACGCCGAGGCTTGCCCTCACCTCCACCATCAAGGCATCCATCTTCCTCATCTCCAGCGTCATCCGACACTTCAGTACATTCAACGATTCCTGCAATAGAGAAATGGACAGTGTTGGGCTTAAGACAGGCTTTATCCAACGCCAACGTCCGTTTCTCCAGTAGGTTGAAAAAGCAGAATTATACCAACTATTCGTCTCTCTTCAGCCAGCTTCTCCTCTTCCAAAACCTCAAATAAAACAAGGAAAACCCGGATTACATCAAAACCACGTTCTCAAAATCCCTATCTCATCGCAGCAGGCCCTCTGCAAGTCTGGGTCGCGCGCCAGATTCTGCAGCCACCAGGTCCAGCTCGCCTCTCCTCACAGCCGAGCGACACACTGGACCTCTTGAGCCAGCCTCCATCGACATTCGCCATCCTTCAAGCGTGAGCTTGCCTCCGCCAGCAGTGCAAGCCCAGCCTCATCAATACATACCCATTTCTAACCCTCTCCCTTACGTCTGGCCTGCAGCCCCTCCATCCAATCCTAGCGTGAGGCTGCCTCCGTTAGCAGTGCAGGCCCAGAAACCTCACTTTTTCCCCAACCTCTCTCTCTTTCTCCCTCTTTCCGTTCCTCTCCAAGCTCCAGGGGCTGACCCAAGCGTGAGGCTGCCTCCACATGCGGCCCCGGCTTCTTTTCCTTCTAATTTCCTTCCCCAAACTCTCCCTCTTTCTAATCTTTCCGTTCCTCCCCAAGCTGCAGGGGCCGACCCAAGCGTGAGGCTGCCTCCGCATGTGGCCCCGGCTTATTTTTCCTTCTAATTTCCTTTCCCAAACTAAATCTTCCTTCACCCTGCTTTCCCAACAGCAAATACAAGCATTGGGCCGCTGGTCTTGTGACGGTCTTGTGACGCTCCCGCAGGAGCAAGGTATCTCAAATTCTCCACTGCCGCAGCAGTGACGCTCCCGCAGGAGCAAGGTCTCTCAAATTCTCCTCTGCCGCAGCAGTGACGCTCCCGCAGGAGCAAGGTCTCTCAAATTCTCCACTGCCGCAACAGTGACGCTCCCGCAGGAGCAAGGTCTCTCAAATTCTGCACTGCCGCAGCAGTGACGCTCCCGCAGGAGCAAGGTCTCTCAAATTCTCCACTGCTGCAGCAGTGACGCTCCCGCAGGAGCAAGGTCTCTCAAATTCTCCACTGCCGCAGCAGTGACGCTCCCGCAGGAGCAAGGTCTCTCAAATTCTCCACTGCCGCAGCAGTGACGCTCCCGCAGGAGCAAGTTCTCTCAAATTCTCCACTGCCGCAGCAGTGACGCTCCCGCAGGAGCAAGGTCTCTCAAATTCTCCCAAGCGTGAGGCTGCCTCCGCATGTGGCCCCGGCTTATTTTTCCTTCTAATTTCCTTTCCCAAACTAAATCTTCCTTCACCCTGCTTTCCCAACAGCAAATACAAGCATTGGGCCGCTGGTCTTGTGACGGTCTTGTGACGCTCCCGCAGGAGCAAGGTCTCTCAAATTCTCCACTGCCGCAGCAGTGACGCTCCCGCAGGAGCAAGGTCTCTCAAATTCTCCACTGCCGCAGCAGTGACGCTCCCGCAGGAGCAAGTTCTCTCAAATTCTCCACTGCCGCAGCAGTGACGCTCCCGCAGGAGCAAGTTCTCTCAAATTCTCCACTGCCGCAGCAGTGACGCTCCCGCAGGAGCAAGGTCTCTCAAATTCTCCACTGCCGCAGCAGTGACGCTCCCGCAGGAGCAAGGTCTCTCAAATTCTCCACTGCCACAGCAGTGACGCTCCCGCAGGAGTCAGTTCCATAGAATTTCTCCACTGCCGCAACAGCGACTCTCCCGCAGGAAAATTGGTTTCCACCACCGCAGTGGCTATGTACCTTTTCGGTCACCCAGAGGGGTTTCTACTGCCATGGTAGTGATGTACCTCCTGCTGCTGCGGGGGCCCAGAGGGGTTTCCACTGCTACGAAGGTGATGTGCCTCCTGCTGCTGTGGGGGCCCAGAGGGGTTTCCACTGCTAGGACGGTGGTGTGGCTCCTGCTCCCGCAGCGGCCCCGAGGGGTTTCCACTGACTTGGCAGCGACGTGCCTCCTGCTCCCGCAGCGGCCCAGAGGGGTTTCCACTGTCACAGCAGTGATGTACCTCCCGCTCCAGCAGCGACCACGGGGGTTTCCACCGCTGCGGTAGCCCCGGGGAGGTGTTTCAGAGGTACCCCTTTATACTCCAGGAACCAAGTTTCACCCAACTCGCCTTCTTGCAAACTGAACAACAAGCACATCTATAATGCAAAAGCAATATCATCTCCTCCATGCCTCAAGCCTTCTACAGCCACCCACCAGTGATGCTCATCTTTCTGGAAACACGAAAACACCAAACTTCCTTACCAACGAGACAAGAAGCCCTCCCGAACTCGCGACTAACCCCCCCTCAGCTTTCACCTCGCAATATTTTGGGGTCCATCAACACCTTCCCAGCGGCTGTCTGACTAGGTTGCAATTTTTGTGGAGTGCTCCAGGTTCGGGCTAAATACCAAGCTCCGAGCCCTCTCCTCGGACAGCACACCAAATAAGCACACCATTCACTGCTCCTGAATCATTTGTAAGTTTGAACTCGTGAAATGGTGTTTTATTAACAAAGTTCAGGAGGAGCACGTTCAAAGGATTAACGCAATCAACACGTCATCAGCAATTACACCTCGTCCTATCAGCATGAGAGGAAGCATGTGTATATATATATAGACATGTTTGACTCACCTACAGCTCTTGCAATTTTTTCGGCATCCCTCCACCACCCCGACTCCTCACACTTAATTGTTCCTTTCAAAGTCAGGATACGGGGGAGTGCTCCAGGTTCGGGCTAAATACCGAGCTCGGAGCCCTCTCCTTGGACAGTACCAGGGGCGTCACTAGGCCCTTTTTAGGGGGGCTTTTTAGGGGGGCTATCTGAGTCTGCTTGGTTTTAGCGCATTTTTCAATCTGCAGGGGCGCCGAGCAGAGTGAACATCAAGGTGTGTGTCGAGTGTGCGTGCATTTATTGATAGATTGCTAATGCTATGATATTACACCTGCATCGGTGCAGTTCTTTGTCATAAATGCATTGTAGTTTACATAATGTAATGTTACTGGAGTATTGGGAGCACACGGGACAGCTCGGTTTCTCATCCAATACCAATACTTTTCGCTTCGTTCACCTTCAGCCCTTGGGTGATAGTTGTTTTTTATTCCTACAAAAATGAAGTGATTAACACCCATGAAAACATACTTTAGATTCAGAAAACGATCATGATTTATTTTAATTTACTTTTTACAATTATAGACATATTATAATGTATTTTGACATTACATTATGCAGCCATGCACAGAAATGACACACATTGTCTGAAAGCACTAGATGGCCCAGAGAGAGAATGTGGAGTTATTTTGTTTTGTATTATTAAATATAGTTTTGTATTAAGTAATAATGAATCGGGAGGAGTGTCATGATACATAAATTAGAGTAAGCGTAGAGTAAAGGGATTTTTGATTTTCTTAATTTATACTATTTATACTAGTTTTGTACTTGATTTATAGAAGTGGCAAATTGATAACATTCCCTATTTTCTTGTGGTCACATCCAATAATTATTTTTTTATTACAGTGTTGTATATGGCTCAGTCGGTACCCCTAATCCCATATATGAAATACAGGGAATACAATGGCATAGTGGATTGCAGTAAGGTTAGTAGCATACCACCCTACCTTAATAGTCAAATAATATTTTTTTAATCATACCCTTATTGGGGGCTGAGCCCCCCTAAAATCAAAATCCTAGAATCGCCCCTGGACAGTACGCCAAATAAGCTTACCATTCACTGCTCCTGAATCATTTGTAAGTGTGAACTCGTGAAATTATATTTATTTAGCAACTGATGCTGGACAGTGTGTAGTTCTCTCGTTTGGAGAGCTGGGTGGGCATAAAGGGCATGGCACTTCAATGGTTCAGGTCTTATTTGGAAAGTAGGACTTTCTGTGTTAGTTACGGGAACTTTGAGTCCTCCTCTGCACCCCTCTCTTGTGGGGTGACGCAGGGGTCAGTTTCAGGCCCTCTGCTCTTCTCTCTTTATTTGCTGCCACATGGCTCAATAATTAGGAAGCATGGCATGTAATTTCACTGTTGTGCCGATGATAGTGAGATCTACGTGCCTCTTAAAAAGAATGACACTGTTGGACCGCTGTTGGAGTGTCTTGAGGATATAAAGGCCTGGATGGCTATAAATCTTTTAAGTGTTAATGCAAACAAAACGGAAGTAATCACTTTTGGTGACACCACTGGGACCCGTTCTGTTGAGTTGGGTGCTTTGGCTCAGTACATCAAGCCAACCATCAAACATTTAGGGGTTAAAATGGACTCTGACCTTAAGCTCGACAGTCAGATCAGGGCTGTGGTTAAATCTATTTTTTTCCAAAATAAAGCCATTTCTTCAAAGGCAACATTTTGAGACGGTGATACATGCCTTTGTTACTACCCAGCTGGATTACTGTGAACGCTGCAGCTCGTCTGGTTACGGGAGCTCGTAAACATGAGCATGTATCCCCCATCTTAGCCTCCTTACACTGGTTGCCTGTACAGTTCAGGATCCATTTTAAAATTCTTTTGTTTTTAAATCTCTAAATGGTCTTGCCCCACTATACATTTCTGAGCTACTTGTTCCATACACACCCACCCGTTCTCTCAGGACAGCTGATCAACTGGTCCTTGACAAGATGGCACCGCGGATGGCAGCCTTGGTTTTTTGCTCTTCAGTGATTGTCTTGTCTTTGTTTGTTCTGCTTTTAGTCATTCTTTTCCGATTGTTTTCACCAAAAATGAACTACTGTACATTAGGGAACACACCAATAAATATATTTCTGTGGTTTTTGATTATTCAGACGTTTTATATGATATCCTCGTTGGAGTCGACACACCCGGATTAATATGGATTTTTTCAACTCTGCTGCACTCTGCTTCACTGAGACCTGGCTAAATATAAACACACCGGACAATGAACTATATCTGCCGGGCTTCCAGCTGTTCCGAGCAGATCGCATCACGGAGCTAACCGGGAAAACGAGAGGTGGAGGTTTGTGTTTCTACATCAACGAAAGTTGGTGTTCAGATATAACAACGCTGAAGAAGATATGCTCTCCTAACCTAGAGACTCACTTCATAAACTGTAAACCTTTCTATTCACTGCGTGAGTTTGTCTCGTTTATTCTTGGTAATGTTTACATTCCTTCAGACGCGTGTGTCAACATGGCATTACAACAGCTGGCTGAACAAATAGCTGAGACTGAGCAAAAGTATCCAGATTCTCTTTTTAATCATTCGTGGGGATTTTAACAAAGCAAATCTCTCCCGTGAACTGCCAAAATACAGATAGCACATTACATGTCCAACCAGAGACAGTAATATTCTTGACCACTGCTACACCACAATAAAGAATGCATATCACTCCGTCCCACGGGCAGCTTTGGGGCTTTCTGATCACTGTGTGGTTCATCTTATACCATCCTACAGGCAGAAACTGAAATCAGCTAAACCTGCAAAAAAGACGGAAAAGATGGACTAATGAAGCAGAACAGAATTTAAAAGCATGTTTTGAATGCACGGACTGGAATGTTTTTGAAGCTGCTATCCCTGATCTGGATGAGCTAACAGATACTGTAACATCATACATCAGTTTCTGTGAGGATACACACATTCCTACCAGGACATTCTTATCATTTCCTAATGGTAAACCATGGTTAACTGGGAAACTCAAACAGCTTCGTCATAACAAAGAGGATGCTTACAGAAGGGGTGATGGTGTTTTGTACAAACAGACCAGGAACAGACTGACAAAGCAGATAAGGGCTGCTAAAAGAAGTTAAGCTGAAAAGCTGAGAAACCAGTTCTCTTCCAACAACCCTGCTGCTCTCTGGTCAGGCCTGAAGAATATCACCAACTACAAGCCACCATCCCACCGACCTGCTGAGAATCAACATCTGGCGGATGAGCTAAATACCTTTTACTGCAGATTTGAGAAACCCAATCTCACACCTCAAAACCACTCTGAACTACACTTCACACGTCCTCCAACACCTCCTGCACCCCCTCTGCCCCCCTCCGCCACCCAACCAGTGCTTAAGGTCTGTGTGGAGCAGGTAACCAAAATCTTCAAAAGACAGAAGATAAGGAAAGCTTCAGGCCCAGACGACATCTCATCTGCTTGTTTGAAAGCCTGCGCTTACCAACTGGCTCCAGTCTTCACGCGGATCTTCGATAGATCATTGGAGCAGTGTGAAGTTCCCCGTTGCTTCAAACGCTCCACCATCATTCCTGTCCCAAAAAAACCCAAAATCACTGGACTTAATGACTACAGACCTGTCGCTCTCACATCTGTGGTCATGAAGTCATTTGAAAGACTGGTTCTGGCTCACCTGAAGGACATCACTGGACCCTTGCTGGATCCTCTCCAATTTGCCTACAGAGCAAACAGGTCTGTGGATGATGCAGTCAACATGGGACTGCATTATATCCTAATTGGCTTCCGAGATCAGACAAGATCAGGCATGCTCAGGATAGTATGGCTGTAAGCGAAAGCTAGGGTTAATAGTACTTTTAAAACTGTTCAAAAATAATAAACGTAAAACTGCTTTCAGCACCTGGTATTCCCAGGCAGTCTCCCATCCAAGTACTGACCAGGCCTTTTCCTGCTTGGCTTCCAAGATCAGACGAGATCGGGCATGCTCAGGATAGTATGGCTGTAAGCGAGAGCTAGAGTTTAGAGTAGTACTTTTAAAAATGTTCACAAATAATAAACGTAAAAATGCTTACAGCACATGGTATTCCCAGGTAGTCTCCCATCCAAGTACTAACCAGGCCCTTTCCTGCTTGGCTTCCGAGATCAGACGAGATCAGGCATGCTCATGATAGTATGGACGTAAACAAAAGCTGTGATAAAGAGTACTACTTTTAAAACTGTTCACCACTTTTAAATTTTTAACAGCTTACAGCTTCTGGTATTCCCAGGCAGTCTCCCATCCAAGTACTGACGAGTACTGACCCTTTCCTGCTTGGCTTCCGAGATCAGACGAGATCGGGAATGCTCAGGATAGTATGGCTTAAAGCAAAAGCTAGGGTTAAGAGTAGTACTTTTAAAACTGTTCACAAATAATAAACATGTAAAAATGCTTACAGCACCTGGTATTCCCAGGCAGTCTCGTACAGCACCTGGTATTCCCAGGCAGTCTCCCATCCAAGTACTAAGCAGGCCTCTCCTGCTTGGCTTCCGAGATCAGACGAGATCAGGCATGCTAAGGATAGTATGGCTATAAGCGAAAGCTAGGGTTAAGAGTAGTACTTTTAAACCTGTTCACAAATAATAAACATTAAAAAGCTTACAGCACCTGGTATTCCCAGGCAGTCTCCCATCCAAGTACTAACCAGGCCCTTTCCTGCTTGGCTTCCGAGATCAGACGAGATCATGCTTTTTTTTTTTTTTTTTTTTTTTTTTTCTGCAAAAATGCTTACAGCACCTGGTATTCCCAGGCAGTCTCCCATCCAAGTACTAACCAGGCCCTTTCCTGCTTGGCTTCCGAGATCAGACGAGATCAGGCATGCTTTTTTTTTTTTTTTTTTTATTAAAATATTCAAACATTATAAATACAATAACTGTTTAAGGCAAAGAATACATAAAATAAATATTAAAAAATAGGTTCCAGAAAATCAGTTCATTAATAAAAAAATCAGAAACACATATCAGCAAATAAACATGTTTTTGTTTGTTCTAGAATAAAAAAATAAAATAAAAAAAAAACACATCACCAGTTTTTTCCTGCTATTTCCCATCCTAAGTCGTTAAAAACAGAACAGACCTCTGAGTTAAGAACACTATAGTAATCACTGATTTTCCCTTCATATTTAAAATAGTAAAATAAACATTCCACATATCTTTCCATCTTTCTTTTCAACACATGCCATACATTCATTACATTTGCTTCTCTTTTCGCCACAACTCTCCTCTCCCATATAGCACTTTTCATCATCATCACAATCAAATTTATAAGTTTTTTGTTCTTACACCATTTATCAATTCCAAACATTACCACTTTATGCCATTCATCTTCTTCAAATTTTTCCCCTCTCAAATCTTGAATCAATTTTTTACATTTTCTCCAAAATACTTCTAACTCTTTGCAGTGTAAAAACAAATGTAAAAAACTTTCATCTTTGCTGAAACACACTTTACATGTTTTGCTTTGTTCCATCCCTATTTTATTCAGAGTGACATCTGTAAAAACCACTTTGTGTCTAATAAAAAACTCTAGAGTCTCCAATTTTGCATCTATAATTTTCCCTTTCATATTTTCCCATATATTCTCTTCTTTTAAGTCATTAAATTTGCTTACCCAATATTCATTAACTATAGGTTTTTTAAAAACAGAGTTTCTAAAAAAACAATAAAACATTTTCACAGTACATTCTTTCAAAGCATACATTTTTTCTCCCAACATCACATACACATCTCTTCCTTTTTTCCCTTCTTCCATACATTCGATTTTTGTTATCCACTCTTTTGGTATAGCTGTTTTAATTACTTCATATTTCTTTATTATCTCAAGTCTGTTAAAATCCTCCTTTGCCTCCTCCATTGCATCTACAACATACTGTGATGGTAAAAACCCCTCTTTAAACTCATATAAAACATCTCTTACTCTAGTAATACCCACATCCCACCATTTCTTGAAGAATATTTCCTTTCCCTGATTTAAAATGCCGTTGTTTAAGAATAAAGGCTGATTTAAAATGTTCTCTCTACCTTGTGGATTATAGTGTACAACTGTTAAAAATTGGCCCCAGGCGCTCATCAACTCTTTATAAAAATCTGGCAATCCCTCCGTCATCCATTTTTTTGTTCTCATCCATAATATGTTATCCCCTAAATTAAAATTGCCACACTTATTTAAAAAATATCCCATTGTTTTTTTCCAAGCCGTTTTGTTTTCTTCATCCAAGTACTTTTTTACAACTTTCAACCTTAAACTGTTCTTTCTTTGTGCAACATCCATCAAGCCCAATCCTCCCTTCCCCACTTCTCCTATTAAAGTATTGTATGCTATTCTTGCCGGCTTCCCATCCCATAAAAAATCTAAAAAACATTTTTTCAGCCTTTTTTCTGCCCATAACGGCATAGATGATACATATAAAACATACCACAATTTTGAAACCATTAAAACATTCAGAATTAAAACCTTCCCTTTCAGAGTTAACGTTCTTAGTTTCCAAAAGTTTAGTTTTCTTTCAATACCTCCTAACATTTCTTCCCACATTACTTCTTCTACCTTCTTTTGATCCCTCCCCATTAAAATACCTAAAATCTTTATTTCTCTTGTTTCTTTAAAAGCAAAATGTTCTGTTAAAATTGCCCCTTCTCCAAATTGCATATACATTGTTTTTTCAGCATTTACTTTTGCTCCTGATCCTTTACAAAAACTCTGTATAATTTGAAATGCTTTGTTAACACTTTCTAAGTCTTTTGCCATAACTGTGGTATCGTCCGCATACTGAAATATTTTATTTTCTTCCCCCTCAACACGTATCCCTTTTATTCCTTCTTCTTGTTTTATAGCCAAACCTAGAGGCTCAGACACTAAGGAATATAAAAGAGCAGATAGCGGACACCCTTGTCTAATAGATCTAGTTATCTTAAAACACTGCGTTAAAAAACCATTACATTTAATTTTTGTTATCGCACCTTTGTATAAAATTTTTATCCATTTAATAAAATTCTCCCCAAACCCAAATCTCTTTAAAACATCAAATAAAAATTCGTGCTCCACTCTATCAAATGCTTTTTCAAAATCTAAACTAATTATATAACCTTTTTTTCCTTTTTCATTTATGTATCTTATTATTTCATTTATGCTTATTGTTGTGTCCGCTATATCTCTCCCTTTAACTCCATACACTTGATTTGTTTGGATTATATTTGGCATTACTTCCTTTAGACGATTGGCTAAAATCTTGGCTAAAATCTTTAAATCAGTGTTGAGCATGGTAATTGGTCTGTAATTCTTTAAATCTACCTTATCCCCTTTTCTTTTATAAATCAATTTCATTAAACCCATTCCCATTCTCTGACTCATTTCTCCTTTTTTAAAAACCTCTTCATAAACGTCTTTTAAAATGCTAGCTAAAAAATCCTTAAAAACTATATAAAATTCACTCCCCAAACCATCTATTCCTGGACTTTTATTTTTATTTAGTTCACTTATTGCTCTTTTTATTTCTTCTTCTCTTAGATTTTGATCACATTCCTTTCTTTCTACTTCTCTTACCCTATTTTTTATTTGTTTCAGTAACTCTTCTTTTTCTTTTTCCTGTACCCCCTCTGCACTAAATAAATTTTCATAATATGCTTTTATTTCTTTCAGAATTTCCTCATTTGTTTCTGCTACGATTCCATTTTCTCCTCTTATTTCTTTGATCATTTCAGATTTCCCTTTACTTTTTTCCAAATTAAAAAAGAATTTTGTGCATTTCTCTCCTTCTACAGTGTATTTTGCTTTGCTTCTTAATCTTGCTCCTTTATATTTTTCCTCTTCCAGTGTTTTCAAATTTCCCTCCAATTCTTTTATTTTTTGTATATCTGTTTTATTCTCCTTTAATTCTTTCCCTAATTTTTCTCTTAGCTCTCTTTCTTTATTATTTTTACATTTCTGAAGTAATCTACAGTATGTCATTGTCATCTTTTTAATGAAATACTTCACATTTTCCCACCATATTCGTTTGTCTTCATTGTACATTTCATTTTCTTTTTCCTTCTCAATGATTTCTTTAACTTTTAAGGTATAATCTTCATTCTTTAAAACCTCTGTGTTTAAAATCCATATCCCCGGCCCTCTTTTCATTGCGCTCCAATCCATCTGCATAAAAATCCCCTTATGGTCACTCAAACTTGTTTCTTTATGTTTTATCTCTCCTATAAAACTTTCTATATTCCTTGTGCATAAAATAAAATCTATTCTTGTTTGACACATAAAATTCCCGACCAACTGCCTCCTTGAGTATTCTTTTATATTTTCGTTTCTTTCTCTCCATATATCAATCATATTATTCTCTTCCATCAATAGCTTCAATTCTTTTCTACCTTTATCCGATTTAAAAACCATTCCCTCAGCCATTTCTAATTTGCTAAAAACTGTATTAAAATCACCCATTATAATAATTTTTTTGTATTTTTTTAAAAAACTCTCTTAAAACTTTAAAATACTCCTTTTTTTTATTCTCTTCTGTTGGTGCATGAACATTGACCACTATCACTTTTTTTCCTTCAAATTCCATCTCCACTACTATACATTTCCCCTTTTTATCATTTTGTATTATTTGACACTTCACACCACTGTTTTCTTTGATTAAAACTGCTACCCCTCTGCCCATTCTATCGTCGCCGTTATTGTAAAATAGTTCTCCACTCCACCTTTTCCTTATTTCAGTTATGTGCTCTTCTTTCCAATTAGTTTCTTGCAATAAAATTACGTCTTGTCCTTTAAACATTTCTTTAACTCTCTCAAATTTCTTTACATCAGTTAATCCTCTACCATTAAAATTAACAATCCTTAAGGCCATAAAAAGAATAAAAGCATAAATAAAACACATCACTTCATTTCCATCTCTTCTAGCTCCTGTAACACACCATATCTGTTAACATTTTGAATTAAGTCTTCCTTAAGAGTTTTTTTTCTTGCAGTCTCTATATTTGGTGTTACCTTGATCGGTCTTCTTCTCTTAGTTGATTTTATTAGTTCGTCCTCCTGTTTATTTCTCTCTTCATTTTTTGTTACAACAGTCTGTTCTCCATTCCTTTGATCACTGGGTTCAACTTTGTCCATCGCACTTTGTAAACCATCAGTTAATTCCATTTGTGTCCTTGTATCTCCTTCTTGTTGTTCAACATTTTGCTCCATATTTCTCTGTTCATTTAAATCCACACCAACCACATGACTTTCCAAGCTCTCCTTTTGTGTCCTCGTTTCTTCCTCCTCTTGTGTTTGTATCACCTGTCTGTTAAAGTCCTCGGCTCGCCTGTCCTCCGCACAACCGTCACCCCTCGATCCACCGTCCTGCAGTACACCTGTGCTTTCTTCTTGCACCTCGTTGTCTCGTTCATGCATCTGCCCGTCTACCCGCTTCTCCACCTCCTCATTCTCCATCCAACACCCACATTTAGTTAAAACAAATTTACAGTCCGGGCACATTACAGCATTGCATTCTCTTGCAAAATGCCCCCTCTCCTCACACTTAAAACACTTAAAATCTGGACAGTCTTTTACAACATGATCCGGGCTCATGCACAGTCGACAGGTTTTGACCTGGTGGCTGTGTATCACCCGAAAATGCTGCGGTCCTTCCACTGTTTCCAGTTTTGTGCTGTATGGGAGGGAGGCTACCTCTTTTGGGAATCTTGTTTTGACAAACCTCGTCCCATCCTCGATTCTGGTGCCCGGATACATTCTTCTTTTAATTGTTGAGATGGGGGTTACTCCCCATCCTTCCAACTTATTTAAAATCTCCTCATCAGCTGTGTAGACAGGCAGATGCATGAAGGAGACAACATACTCTCTGTTTTGTAGTCTCTTGACTTCACATATTGTTCCATGTATTTGTAATCCGTCCATTAAAATGTTAGTGTCTTCTTCCCTTTCCAGCGTTATCTCGTACTCCCTCTCTCTTTTGGGCCTGATCGCTAAGATCCTGCCCGCTCCAATCTGCTCCGAAACTGCTTTGATGATGTCTACTGCTCTTACATCATTCAAATGCCCCAAGTTCAAAATTATCGTTGCTTCTTTTAGATACACTCTTTTTCGGTCTTCATTCATGACTTCTCGTTGTCGTTTAGCCAGTCCATTTTCATTCCCACGCCGTAGTCCGTCCGCCATTGCTGAGTCATTGCCTGTAGATCCGTCCATCGCAAAAAGAAAAACAAAAAAGACGCAATGCAAATATTCCTCCCAAACAGCGCAAGCTGCTGGGAGGAAAAAATTAAACAAACAAAAACAAACACTAATGTAAAAAAGATTATCAAAACAAACGCAGATTAAACACAAAAAGTTTGGTGAGCCTCTCTCACCTACTGCAACCAAACACTTCCTGTAACTTGCTGCTCAATAGCGCCCTCAGGATAGTATGGCTGTAAGCGAAAGCGTGGGTTAAGAGTAGTACTTTTAAAACTGTTCACCACTTTTAAACATTAGAAAGCTTACAGCACCTGGTATTCCCAGGCAGTCTCCCATCCAAATACTAACCAGGCTCTTTCCTGCTTGGCTTCCGAGATCAGACGAGACCGGGCATGCTCAGGATAGTATGGCTGTAAGCGAAAGCTAGGGTTAAGATTAGAACTTTTAAAACAGTTCACCACTTTTAAACATTAAAATGCGTACAGCACCTGGTATTCCCAGGCAGTCTCCCATCCAAGTACTAATCAGGAGCTTTCCTGCTTGGCTTCCGAGATCAGACGAGATCGGGCGTGCT